>OY735214.1:47396429-47751429 GCA_963457665.1 Thysanoteuthis rhombus | reverse complement strand
AGTTTCACACCGGTTGCCCAGTGGTTATCGCTGAAGGCTGAGTGACAATAAGTCTCCTCAGGTCCTCAGCTAACGTCTCCTCCCTCTTTCGCATATCATGACAGAGCTACTATTCGTTGCAGTACTTATATCTCTAGCACCTTCCTCAGTATCCGTGCAGTTCCAAGTAGCGCTGTGGTCTGTACGGTCTCTATCCTCCCCCTAATCCCGATCTCCTCCAGTCTCTCCCTCAGCGTTTGGGGGACAGTTCCTAGTGCTCCCACTATGACCGGTACTACCCTGGTTTTCATGTTCCACATTTTTCTTAACTCCCTTGCTAGGTCCTGGTATTTTTCCCTTTTTTCACCCTCCTTCTTTTTTACTCTATGGTCTGCAGGTACAGCAATGTCTACTATTTGGCAGGCCTTCCTTTTTTTGTCTACTATTACTAAGTCCGGTCTTCTTACCTGGATGAAGTGGTCTGTTTGGATGTCAAAGTCCCACAGTAGTTTGTGGTTGTCATTCTCCAAGACTGCCTCTGGCTTGTGCTGATACCACTTTTCCACATGGTTGAATCCCATTTGTTTGCTTAGTTCCCAGTGTATCATCGTTGCTACTCTATCGTGTCTATGCTTATACTCCTTCTGGGCGAGTTGACTACATTCACTAGTTATGTGGTTTACTGTCTCATCTCTTTCACCGCACATGCGGCATTTGCTGTTTGTCTGTGTTCTGTCGATTTTTGCTTTTATGTAATTTGTCCTTATGCTTTTGTTTTGGGCTGCCATGATGAGCGATTCTGTTTCTCTTATTATTATTATTTGCAATCTCACACAAGTTGCCTGGTGGTAACCGCTGGAGTTTGAGTGACAGCAAGTCTCCTCAAGTCTCCAGCCCTCCTCTCCTAGTACTCATAGGTCGCAGTAATACTGCGGTTTACAATTTCACACCGGTTGCCCAGTGGTTATCGCTGAAGGCTGAGTGACAATAAGTCTCCTCAGGTCTTCAGCTAACGTCTCCTCTCTCTTTCGCCTATCATGTCAGTGCTACAATTTGAGTTTCTGCTTTCATTTCCCTTCCTCTGTTGGGTCACTATTGACAGTTAGCATTGCAGTCCTTACATTTCTAGCACTTTCCTCAGTATCCGTACAGTTCCCAATAGAGCCGTGGTCTGTACAGTGTCAATCCTTCCCCTAATCCCGATCTCCTCCAGTCTCACCCTCAGCATTTTGGGGACAGTTGCTAGTGCGCCCACTATGACCAGCACTACCCTGGCTTTCATGTTCTACATCTTCCTCAATAATTATTATTATTATTATTATTATTATTATTATTATTATTATTATTATTATTATTATTATTTCTACTGCTACGTCTACTGCTACTACTCGCTTAAAGGTCATATTATTATTAGTTGTAGTAGTGACAATAATAATAATAATAATAATAATAATAATAATAATAATAATAATAATAATGTCAGTTTCATATTTACATCAAATAAAGTAGATTTGAAATAATTACACTCTTTTCAAAAGAACTACAGAAGAAAAAGAAACGTAATCTTTCTACAGTTATCCTGAAAAGAAGCGTGTACGGCCAAATGTATCCTTCGCAATGATACCTATGGAGCTGGAACATGGAACCTAACCAAGAGACAGCCCCTCAATCTGAGAAGCATGCAACGCGCATATGAAGGAATCATGCTCAGTGCCACACGGAGAGATCAAAAGAAACCACAATATATCGAGGGGAAAAAACAGGTGTCTGAGTTATCATAGAATCAATTAGGAAACTCAAATGGCAATGGGTTGGGCATGTTGCAAGAATGTCAGACAACCGCTGGACATCACGACTCACAACGTTGATCCCCAGAGATCACATGCACGACTGGGGCCGGTAGAATATAAGATGGCGAGACGAACCAGACAAGTTCAAAAAGTATTGACTCCGCTACGCCCATGATTGAGAAGTCTGGTGAATCTCGAGGAAGGAACGGACGCTAAAATTATGAATTTCTGAGCTGAGGTTAATCTTGAGTAACAACACGGATATGGGACATCCTGTGAGGATCAACCTCACTACACTAGAAACTAACAAGCTAACCATTGTCCTACGTACGACGACAATAAAATTTGTTTATCGAAGACTACTGTACTTGCGTATATGCTGTGTTATCCTCTGTATCGACTGAGAAAGAGACCTTATTTCTAAAACACAAAACGATACTGAGGTGATAAGTGAAAAGATGCATGGATTGCAAGCTTAGCCCTGAGTGGACGTATCTATGTCCCTCTTCGTAAGAACTTCGCTGTCCCCCCTCTTTCTCTCTCTGTTGATCTGACAAAATAAATAGGATTCCCATCTTTTCCCAATCAGTCTCAAAATGGTCTCCGACTGATCAGAGGCCACGTCAGGAAGGCAGTTTCCAGCAATATCATTCCATCTGACGTTTTTATCTTGTAACAGTTGTTGCTGTTAGAAAAGCGTGAAATCCAACTTCAACGCAAGCTCTAACTGTATTTGCATTGGATTTAGACATGGTTGCGTGCTGGCCGTTCAGAAATTACCCGGTAGCATCGGCCAGGGCAACAGGCATCAGAAAGTACTCTAGATCCTGCCATTCTTATCGCAGTGTTGGGGCACTGGCTGGGAGACGGGTCCCTGGATCACCAGGATTGGTTATTATTGACCTCTAACCGCGGAAGACTTGGAATCCACTGAACTTCATCGCAGATTTTTTCTTGAAGATGATAGTCATCTTCACATTCAGCAACGTTCAGTTGTCGTCTGTCAGGCTCATGTGATCATTGACGTCTGGTAACGTAAAGAAATAGAATTTTATGTCATATTAAACTTGATAAATTGTATTTTCACTCAATTTTACCTTCAGTTCAGTTTCATGTTCAGGAATTATTGAACATAAACGGGAACGTAATGTTCTTAATATTTTATAAGTACAATACAATTACAAAATTACTTGATCATTTCGTCAGGGGTAAATTACTACTACTACAACTACTACTACTACTACTACTACTACTACTACTACTACTACTAATGATAATTATAATGATAAGAAGGAGAAGAAGAAGAAGAAGAAGATTAAGAAGACTAAATTCCTGATTGTTCTTACAAAGCAATTTAAGAACACTGAAAGATACTTCATGAACGCGTCTCTTTTTTTCGCTCTCTATCTCTGTTTCAGTATTTGTCCATCTATCTCTATTCTCGCCCCCCCTCTCTCTCTCTCTCTCTCTCTCTCTTCTCTCTCTTTCTCTCTCACACACACACACACACACACACACACACACACACACATACATCCATACACTACGTGTGTCAGTTTGTGCTTAGTGGTGGGCAGTTGTCACTGAGGTTGTAAAGCACTACCTGTTCTCACTAGACTGTTCAATCCACCAAAGGACCAGGATACGTACACTGAATATGCCTTTGTAAGTAAAAAAAAAATTAATTCAGCCAGATAAATAGATAGATCTTCCGATTAGATCCCTTGTTCCGGTTTTAGTGTCTCTTTTAAGTAGGTACTTTTTATGAAATTTTCCAGATAACGCTAACTTTTTGTTGTAAAAAAAAAGTTATCAATAATCGTTTTCTAAGAGATTTATTACTAAATGCTAACATTTAAAGACAGTGGATTAAAAGCATTTGTGTTAGGTATATAGCTCATTTTCCTATAAGTGCAATGATTACAAAATACATTCATTTATTTATTTGCTAATCTCAGTTTGTTGTTATGTGTGACAACCCCCATGCAAATACATAGTAGCTCGTGCTTAATTTTCGGCGGGGAAATGGTTTCAGATAGTATAGAAAGTATATATATATACATATATATGTATATATATATATATGTATATATATATATATATATATATATATATATATATATATATATATATATATATATATATATATATATATATATATATATATATATATATATATATATATATATATATATATATATATATTCAAGAAAATGGACATGTATATACATTCAAGAAAATGGACATGTATATACATAATGGTCGCATTATAGGTTTTTAAAGACTTTGTCATAAAATCAGAAACCCAAACTAAATAAGATATAGGTTTGGGAATATGTGTTTTCAATGTATTCAAGAACTGATACGTACATTCAGTCCATCGAAAATCGCTCGTTAGCTGCCTTGTGCGTTACATCATTACACAAATGACAAACAAAATCAAAATACAAACAACATGTTCAGTTGTACGTGTATACCAACGTGCGTTTGCATGTGTCTTTTGGAAACATCATTACAATTAGACATTTTTTTTTCAATTTGTCTCTTCTTCGGCCATTCAGATCTAGTGTAAAAAAAAATATTTAAAGACGATGTAATTGAGAAAAAAAGTACACCTGTTTATCTCTACATTGATTTTCTACTTCAAGAGAAATATTATCTTAATGCTGTAAAAATCCTTTTCCATTCTTCTTCCGTTAATAATTATAAAAGAGGAAAAGCGTTTGATCTTTGTGTGAGAAATTTTTTTTTTAAATAGAGAGAGAATAGAAAATTGAAGACCTTGAGCCAGAACTGAGCTAACCTTTAATAGATAACTATACATAAGACAACACATCTTTTTTTAAAATTCTTTTTTGTTCCCGGATAATAAGTGTCATCTTCTGATTGTCTGAAAATTATAAAAATGGTTGTGATCAGAACATTGATATTTTGTAATTTACTCATTTTGCCTCAATCAGCTTAGGGTAGGTCCTTGAAGGTTGCAACCCCCTTTCCTAGAGCTGTGACGAATTGTATCATGAGGCCTAATTTTATGTGCAGAGGTGTCAGGAACAACTCCCGGGAGGAGGGGTCAACTGGTGGCTCCCACGTGATTTTGTTCATCCACACAGAATTCGGGCAGCTGTGGCCAGTCCCAGCTCTGGTAGTGCGCCAAGGCGATCCTGTTGTCTCCAGGGCAAAGGTTACAGCGAAAGTTGACGAAACCGCCTTCGGAATCCATCGGGAAAACCACCATAATGAAGTCTCCGATAACCTTACAGCCTCTTTCTCTCATACTTCAATACGTCATGCAAGGCCCAGAAACTGTTATATTGCAAGTGAAGCGGGTTGCCCAGAGTATTTCGTGGCCCTAGTAAGCATGCCAAAATATGCCTTGTAGGCCTCGTACATTTTAGGATATACTGCTATGGAGTATTTTCTAATACAAATTGGAGCATATTCGAAAGAGTCAGTTGGCTGCTTCCATCTGGATACAATAGACCTCGAACGGCGCTACAAGGGAAACTCTTTAAAAAAATTAAAAAAATTAATATATATAGCAAATTCACCTTTAGTATGTGGAAAAAAATTGAATCTCAAAAATCATTGTGCTGATTACAAACGTAAAATTTGACGGGAATAATAGCCATTCTGCGTACTTTTTTTTGCACAAAATCGAAAAATAACATTCACTACTCAGAAACAAAAACTGCGTTGCGCTGTGATATCTATGGCTTTTCAAGAAGATGAGGGGGCACTCTCACACTGCTTTTAAACAACGGAAGTCATTTCTCTTTTGTTCAAGTTTTCATAAAGATTATTGAAGTAATGCTGTAATGCTTCTTTTCAACTTAAGAGACGGGAAGAAAATTAATCTTATTAAAGATGCAAATCAGTTCTAATGAAGTCTTTAAAATGCCATTAAGGTCACCTTATATTGCTTTTTGTGATTATGTGCGTACTCTTTTGGAGTTATCTGCAGAACAACAATATTTCATATTATCTGATATTTTTTATGATCTGATATTTTGTTTTATTTGAAGCATCATTTTCATTTTTGTTATTGGAGTATGAGATTTTGGCGAATATGAGAATGTAATGACTTTTTTCTCTTCGATTTGTATATTGTCATCATCGAAATGACAAAATTTCTTTAAAACCTCTGTTTGCGAAGATCAGCGAACGCGTGTGTGTTCGAAAAGCACAATTCGATCACAAAAACACTAAAAATCATTCTGTGTATAATTCTGAGAAGGGTCATCAACTTTCAAAGAGTTTTTGGGCCGATTGAACATTTTGATGTTCATGCTGTTATTACGGCGTTTCGTCCGATCTATTCTGGAGAAAGCCGAAGATAGGGTCGGTCGAAACTTCTACAAAAAGGAGTTCAATCGTCCAAAAAAAAACAAACTCTCTGAACCAAAGATCATCTTAGTTGTTTTTATTACTTCGTCCCGGCTGATGTGTCCCCTGGCTTTTGGCCATCTCGTAGTTTAGCGTCTTAAATTATCACCGTTGTTGTGAGGACACCCAGACAGTAACGCCAAAATATTACTGAAGCAGATATAAAATCAGAAGATGAAGAAAAAACCTTTCAGGGTCAGTTTTGGAGTATCAACATTTTAATGCTATTCGTATTTTTATTCGTAAAGTTTTGAAAAAAAATAAACATACCAACTTATAAAAAATTGAAGAAATGAGATTGCTAATCGCAACCATAATCAAAATAGCTAATGGGGTGCTTACTTTTATTTCACTTTTTGATTTTTCACACTTCGTCTTTATTAGATTATTTGATTACTGTTTGGTATTTTGTTACAATTGACTGTGTGCACTCACCATAAACGCGTGGGACGTTATGGTTGACTGTTTCTAATAAGGACAATTCGACAAACTGAATGACAAAGATTCCCCTCTTCGTTCCACTTGATATTTTTGTATATCTAATCTTGGGATCGTTCTTATCGAAGTGTTGACAAAAGTAAGGAAAATTTTGAACGGGTCATGGAATTCTGTTCAGAGTTTCTTGATCATCACAAATGAACGTGAGCAAAGGCGAAAGACGTGTCAGCCGGAAAGTAGTGATTGAAACTAGAATACCAATTCAAACAATTACCCCATCTCAGAACCTCTTGCAAGACTGGGGAAGTTCGAAAAGTACCCCAACCAAAATGTGGTTAACAAAACGACAAAGATCAAGATACTCGAACGAATAATTGATAGAATAATTGCAATGCTTCATCTCAGAACTTCAAGCGCAATTTCCACTTCAGAATGTGTTTTCTTTTAGTTTTATTGTGAGCTCAACTGAAACGCAACCATGTTTCAAAACAACCAATGCCATCTATATTTTAATCAGAGTTACTATTCAGAATTGCTCTATAAGATTACTTATGCTTTATTTTGGTGAATAAAATTACATTTCATCATCATCATCATCATCATCATCATCATCATCATCATCGTCGTCATCAGTCTTTTAACGTCTGTCGTTGGACATTGACCTTCCCCAGGGTTCACCACACTTCTCTATCATGGGCGTCGCGGAGCCAGTACTTTCTGAATTTGTCTAGCTCGTCTCTCCATCTAATATTCTACCGGTCTCAGTTCTGCTTGTGATCTTGGGGGATCCATGTCGTGAGTCGTGATGTCCATCGGTTGTCCACCATTCTTGCAACATGGCCTGCCGATCACCATTTGGGATTTTTAAAGGATTCTATGATGTCTCTGACTCTTGTCTTTTCCCAGATGTTCTGTGCTGTCTTGTGGTCTCTCCATGTGAGGCCCAGCATAATTCTTTCATGTGTACTTTGCATGGTTCTCAATTTCCGGATCAGTCTCTTGGTTAGGTTCCATGTTTCAGCTCCATAAGTGACTATTGGGAGGATGCATTGGTTATACACCCTTCTTTCTAGGATTAATGGGATCTTCTTATTTATTGAATTATAAAGAATGACACTAATGTGTCCTCGGCACTGGCTTTGGTTTGTTTTGGATTTTTTTCCGAAATTTCTCCATAATACCTTGTGACACATTTGTGCGTGATGGTAGTTTTCTTTTTAACCCCCCCCCCCCCTAAAAAAATAAACAAGGCCGGCACAACAACTGCCGTAGCTATTTACATTGCCATAAATGAAATCTTATAGTAGACTTGCATGTGTTGCATTATCATGGCTATCACTGTTAAGTCAGTTGTCACCGGATATCGAATTATAGATGACAGATAAAATTTAAATGGCACTTAAATAAGAGGATAAATACGTTGTTGAGAACTCTGATTGGGTTATGGCGAGACAAAACGTAGAATAGGGATTGAAAAAAATCCCCGAACTAATTTTTTTTATTACTCCGCCGACTCAAAGCAGGGTCCCCAACCTAATTCAAACGTTCTGAGACGTTGGCATCATCATCATCATCAACATCATTTTTTTATCGTCTGTCGTTGGACATAGACCTTCCCCAGGATTCGCCACATTTCTCTATCATGAGTGACGCGGAGCCAGTATTTCCTGAATCTGTCTAGTTCATCTCCCCATCTTGTATTATGCCGGATTCGGTTTTGCAGGTGATCTCTGGGGATCGTGATGTCAACCGGTTGTCAGCCATTCTTGCTACATGACCGGCACATTGCCATTTGAGTTTTCTAGTAGATTCTATGTCTCAGATTCCCGTTTTCTTTGAGGTATACTGTGCTGTCTTGTGATCTCTCCATGTGAGGTTGGGCATGATTATCTCTTGCACGCGTTGCATGCTTCTCGGTTTGCGCATCAGTCTCTTGGTTAGGTTCCATATTTCAGCTCCATAAGTGACTCTCGGGAGGATGCATTTGTTGTATACACTTCTTTTTAGGGTTAATGGGATCGTCTGGTTTTTAAAGGATGAGCTTGTTCTACCGAAGGCTTGCCATCCTAGAGTGATTCTTTGCTTGATTTCTTCTTCTTTTGTGGATTTCATTGAGATTCGTTGTCCTGGGTAGATGTAGAGGTCTACTTTCCCCAGTTTTACATCTTCGATTCTGACAGTAGTGGTCTTATCCTCGATGTATCTGTTGCACATGACATTTGTTTTACAGAAGTTCATATGTAGGCCGACTTTTTTGCTCTGTTCATTTAGCTCAACTAGCATTAGTTGGAGGTCGTGTAGATTCTCTCAGAAAAGGACGATGATGTCTTCAAATCTTTTGCTTAGATATTCGCCGTCTATTCTGATTCCTCTATTCTCCCTGTCCAGGTTACGGAAGACCATCTCGAGGCAGGCTGTGAAGTGTTTGGGTGAACTGGTATCACCTTGTCTTACTCCTTTTGGGAACTGGAAGTGTTCAGAGTCTTTACGTAGCCTGATAAAGGAGTTACAGTGATTGTAAATATGTCGCAATTCTCTGACATAATACAGGGTCTACACCCAATATAACAGTTTTGTTTTTAAAATATCCGAAACGGTTACATGGTAAACAACTGATAATCCCAATAAAAGAAAGATTATACATTATACAATACGAACAAAGTATAGGGGAAACAGAGATAAAATACTTTTGAAGATTACATTAATTGCATTGACAGATATTGGGAAATAGGTGACTGAAGTGGCACAAAAAATTGATAGAAAAAGGTTTTGATGTTTAGTGTTCAAAGCTGTAAAGCTTTATATATATATTTGTGTGTGTGTGTGTGTGTGTGTGTGTGTGTGTGTGTGTGTGTTTGTGTGTGTGTTTGTGTGTGTGACAACCTCCATGCGAATTCATAGTAGTTCATGCTTAATTTCCAGCGGGGAAGTGGTTTCAGATAATATAGGAAGGATATATATATATATATATATATATATATATATAGAGAGAGAGAGAGAGAGAGAGAGAGAGAGAGAAAGAGAGAGAGAGAGAGGGAGGGAGAGAGAGAGAGAAAGAGAGAGGAAAAACTGACTTATATATATACATATTAGTTACACTATTGGTTTTTAAAGACCTGATCATAAATCAGAAATTTTGATATTTATTGTTAAAAGCTGTAAAGCTTTATATATAAATATATATATATATGTGTGTGTGTGTGTGTGTGTTTATATACATATATATATATTAGTTGCATTATATATATATATATATATATATATATATATATATATATATATATATATATATATATATATAGTAGTTGCATTATAGATTTTTAGTTTTAGTTTAAATATATATATATATATATATATATATATATATATATATATATATATATATATATATATGTATATAATAGTTCCATTATAGGTTTTTAAAGCCCCCATCATAAAATGAGAAAATACAAAACCAGATAAGATGTAGTTTCGGAATATGTGTTTTAAATGTATTTAAGATCTGATACGTACATTCAGTCCAATGAAAATCGCTCGTTTGCCGCCTTGTGCGTTACGACATCATATTTCACAAACGACAAACAAAATCAAAATGCAAATTACATGTTCGGTTGTACGTGTATACCAACGTGCGTTTGCTTGTGTCTTTTGGAAACATCATTACAATTAGTCACCAAAAGTTGGGTTTTTTTCTGATTTATTTTTTCCTTTAGATTTTTAGTTTTTATCGTCGTAGTAGACTTACATGTGTTACATTATCATGGCTACCGCTGTTTAATCAGCCGTGACTGAGTATTGGATTGCTGATGACAGCTGAAAATAAAATGTCAGTCAAACGAGAGGATACATACGTTGTCAAAAACTCTGGTTGTGATATGTCGAGACAAAACATAAAATAAGGATTGAAAAAAAAATCCCTGCACTAATCTTTTTTTATTACTTCGCCGACTAAAAGCAGGATCCCCAACCTAATTCAAACGTTCTGAGGCGTTGGCATGCTATTTAATTCTAGATTTTCCCTTGTTCCTGGTCTCTACAACTGGCTCCCACTTCTGCTATCAGCGGACTGTTTCGCTTTTGCCACAGACCAAGACATCTCTGTATGTTGGCTGTTGGTGAATCGCAGTTGCTGCTACCTGTCCACTTATATATATATGTTTTTAGTTTTTCTTTGTCTTGTCACTTGAATTTACACTTCTCATCCATCAAAAGGCCTTCTTATCTACGGATGGTAAGAAAAACCAGTCCAAATCAATTATCCTACTACATCTCACTAAATGTCCGTCTGTCTTCGTTAGCAAAACTCTGGAGCCACACCATATTTTCTCATGATATTTGCCCTATGTACAAATGGAACAACACGGCATTACTTTTGCAGGCAAGTTTTTTGAAAATTTTAACACTTTAGATGGGGTTCGATTTACAATGTAAGTATGATATTAAATTATCCAGGTTTTGTGTTAGGCTGCGTTCAGCCTTATTTAAAACTTTACAATTACTTTGATTCATCTCATGTCTGTCCGTCTGTCCGTCATAACTTGATTATCTATATAATACTAAGAGTCTGATTCTATCTATTTCTATTTGATCTCTTAGTTGAAAAACTGTGCGTTACAAAAAAAAAAAGTCGGCTTACACATGAACTTCAGTAAAACAAAAATCACATGCAATTATTATGTTGAGAATAAGAACATAACTGTCAAGATAGATGATGCAAAACTCGGTAAGGTAGACCACTACATCTACCTAGGACAACGAATTTCCATGAGACCCTCAAAAGTGGGAGACATCAAGCAAAGAATCACTCTGGGATGGCTAGCCTTCGGCAGAGCAAGCTCAACTTTCAAGAACCAAATGATCCTAATAATCCTAAAAAGAACAGTATACAACCAATGCATTCTCCTGATAGTCACTTATGGAGCTGAAACATGGAACTTAACCAAGAGACAGACCTACAAACTGAGAAGTATGCAACGTGCGCATGAGAGAATCATGTTCAACCTTACATGGAGAGGTCAGAAGACAGCTCAATATATAAGGAAGGAAACGGATGTCCCTGACATCATAGAAACTATTAAAAAACTCGAATGGCAATGGGTAGGCCATGTTGCAAGAACAAAAGACAACCGATGGACATCACGTCTCACAACATGGATCCCCAGAGATCACATAAGAAACCGAGGCCGACAGAACACAAAATGGAGAGATGAACTAAACAGATTCAGGAAATACTGGCTCCGCGACGCCCATGATAGAGAATTAAGGCGAATCCTGGGAAAGGTCTATGTTCAACGACAGACGTTAAAAGACTGATGATGATACCCAGATGAGAATTAAAGTACACCTAAAAACACTTTTTATGACTAAATATCCCATTCGAGATTTTCACAAGAATTAGCTGGAGAAAACTGCCCATAGAGGTTTTTCAGCGACTAATGAGAATGCTTCATCGTTGTTACCTGAACTACTTATTACGAGAATACAGAACATCGAGTAAGGACTGTACTAAGGTTCTTAAGTGACTATGTCAAACTTTTTTCAAGTGGGATTTCAAGACAGGATATTGATTTTAAAACCTTTTGCCTTACTGGTTCGGCGTCGGTATCTCTGGGTGTTTGAGGGCAAGCCAAAAGGCAAAAAGCAAAAAGGTACTGACCTCAAGCAGAATGTCGATTTTCTTACTTTGAATTCATTTTCTCCTCTTAGCGGTTTACTTCGTTAGATGATTTTTTAAAATTCTTATTTTCGGAAAATATCAGAGAAGCTTGCTCTAATATTTAGTCCTTCCAGACAACATCATCCTCATCATCAGCAGCAGCAGCCTTTTAACGTCTGGTGACATACACCTTTATCAATATCTGTCAGACCTCTCTAACATGGGCATCGCGGAACCAGTACTTTCAGAATTTGTCTAGCAAGGTACTCCTTTTCCCTCGGAACAATTTCCAGTCTTGTTCTCTACCTTACCAAGAAAGAGAAATCAGGTAATATATATCTAGGGTAATTAGTTATTAATGAAGTTCTAAAAAGTTATCTGGATATTCCGTCTACTTTTCATTTATTTGAATTCATGTAGTGCTTTGATTTAATTTAGTTTTCTTTTTTTAATTTTATTTGTACTTTTTTTTTTCATTGATTCACTTTATGTTTTTTGCAAGCAGGGCCATTCACGCAAGACCATGGCTGAGCGTTGTGTTCTTTACTGTCGCCTTCCTGATCATAATTTTAGTGTATTGCATGATGGGATACACGACATTTTATTCCCGGACTCCCTTGATGGACACATACATGAACGATGGGACTTCCTGTCAACCACAAAATTACATTGTGTTTATCAAGGTAACTAAATTCTTGCTCTCTCTCTCTCCAAATCAAATAAGTACCTGGAATCGCTTCTTTATTCTGTTATCTATCTTTAATAGTCAGCGTCTCACTTCAAAACTCAATTGGGCACCATCTTACGTCGCAAATGTACTTCAAGTCAACGTCTTCGCTTTTGAGGTTTCTCACCGACAAAGTAATGTTCAGGGAAGTAACTTCCAGGGGGGGGGGTTGACTTTAGCCAGCAGGGAAAAAAGTAGGAATTTCTCTAATCATTTCTCTGTTTGCAAGACGGTGTAATGAACCCAATGTATTAGATATTTATATTTCATCCACGAATTTGCAGAACCCATTTCAAACTAAATCAGAGTCAACGAGTGCAAAAAAAAAGCAGAATTATCTTTATGAATATACCAGATTCGAATCCGTGTCCCTCCGCTGCGAAATATGCAACAAGACTCTGAGCAATGAAGTCACGTGTCCTACACAATTGGAACGCCACATGAAGACAAAGTACTCTGTTCTAGCTTCCAAACCCAAAGCATTCTTTGAAACAAAGAGACTGTATTTAAAGTTATGTATGATGGACAGTGGTAGAGTATTTTGCCAACAACTTTCAAAGATTATTGAGGCTTGATTGCAAAGAGTATAACATTGGAGAGACTTACATTTTTGTTACGAGTAAACGCTCCTAAAAAGCAGTTGTTCGTAGTCATAGTTTTTGCTATGAAGACCAAGTGTAGTCAAAAATTAAAACACCGAACCAAAACCACATTCCATTTTTTTAACTCACTGATGTCTTCTTTACGCAGGTGCACAAAACCGGAAGCACTTCGATTATGAACATTCTTCAACGTTACGGTCTGGCACGAGACCTGACCTTCATCCTTCCCTTAATCAACAATTACCTTGGTAAGCACACTACTCTTAATCTTTCACCAAGAATCCTGGTCCCACCGGACAACAAGGCCATCAACATCCTTTGTAATCATGTCGTCTACAACAAGTCGGCATTTCATAGGGCTCTAAGCGGTCGGAAGATCGTTCATAAGAGGAACCAAGATGAAAGTAAAGGGTCCTGCAATAGGAATTCGTTAACCTCTGTCGAAAACAGCAAAGGCAGACGGTGCGGATCCAAAATCTATTCAAACCAAAGCACGATCGGAATGAGCGATTATACCCTTTTCGCGATGATACGGAGACCTTTCAGTCAGGTTCTTTCGGCCGTGTATTACTATAAACTATTTCCGAAAGTAGCGGCTGATGACTTGATGGAAGCAATTCTAAAAACGCCGACCCAATTTACTAACAACCGAATGTCATTTGATCTCGGCCTTCCTTCGTCTCATTTCCACAACCCGACGAAGGTTCAGGAATTCATTACCAGTATTGACAATGACTTTGATCTTATCTTACTCATGGAGTACTTCGATGAGTCGATGGTGTTACTCCGGCGCCGCCTCTGTTGGAGAACTCCCGACATCATCTACATACAACGAAACACCGGTGAGAATCGACCACGAATCAGAGTCACGAGCGAACAACGAGAGCGCTTCCGGCAACAGCGAGCGCCTGCCGACAGCGCCCTCTACGACTATTTCCGGCCGCGGTTCTGGCGAGCTGTACACGCCGAGGGTTCGGATTTCTTCGACGAGGTCCACCATTATCGATCTTTGCTATCGCTGGTGCGTGACTACTGCTCGTACATCGAATACCAGAGGTTCGATCCTGATCCTGTGCGGGGGCTTGAATTTTCCAAGGGTGACCCGAACCAAACTTTGAGGGTCGGGGATACCAATGAGACTCCGCTGAGAATTGCTGCCAGTCGGTGGCATAGTGAGTTCACCATCGGGACGGAGGAATGTAACATTATGACGATGGAAGAACTTCCTCTTGTAGATCGCATTCGTAAATTAGAGTACGGCACAGATATTCGGGTAAAGAAACAAATATGGCGGTAGATGAGTATCTTAATTCAGAGTTTAATTCTTCATCGATTTCGATGAATTTGTGAATGTTATATGAGTGTTCTCCCTGGGAGAACTGCGAAATCAAATCTCCAATATTTGTTCAATAGAGTCAACGATATATGTCTGTTTAATAATGCATTGTTGGACACGCAACCATCTCTTTAAAGCTGACTGGTACTCAAATACATTCTTCTGTCTGATTTAAAATTTTACATCTCTCGATTATGACAATATATTTATCACATCTCTACATACTAGCAAGAGAACCATCTTTACCAATCAGATTGTACCAACTTACCACAGTGTTGGAGTAGCTTCGTACACTTTTTTCCGAATGTATAAATGACGATATAAAAAAGAAGTTTACAAATTTTACAAATTCAAACAACCGATCGAAAGAAGTCTCTTTTCATAGAAACTCTTGATCATACTTGCGTTTTAATGAATTTCACAGGATGTCACCGCCATCTTGATGAAAAATGTACTAACTAGCCCCAATCTCCCCATCATTAAGAACTAAAAGCTTTAAATCATTCATACATAGTATATATGACAAAAGAAGTTACTACTATTTTTCTTAAACTTAGTGTTACCAAAAATAACAATGATTTCAGGCTATTCATCATAGTACGGATTACAAATTACTAAAAAAAAAAACCCAGAAACTTCATTCATTTTACAGATTACCGCTTAGAAACTTTAATTTGTAATCTTTACTATGATGAGAAAAGTTTCTGACCATTTCTGATAATGAGTAATACTAAAAAACGAAACTTTAAAGCAATTCAAACATAGCATAGATTACGAGTGAAAGTTTGCTTATTTTTTTTTTTCTGGCAATACTAAGTATTACAAAAAATGAAAATAAAAACTCCAAGCTATTGAAAACCGTAGACAGAAGTTATCACCAAAATTATTGGAATTAATTTCTTCAATTTTCAAGTTGGACCGGCTGGCTGGCTATGTATGTAAGTTTGTTTGTAAAAATCCTCTGAGCAGTTTGACTTGTGTCTGTTATGTTTGCTTTGGACCTTGTAGGTCAGCATCAGGACTTAAGACACACCTTGGAGCACATGGGCGTAGTGTAATGAAGCTGGGTGACCACGTGGTGTGAAGTGATATCATCTGATGGGATGAAGCAATCATCATGTATGTAGGGCCGTCCCAATGAAGCTAGAGTGCTAAAAATTCAAACATTAGCCCCCACTTAACATCAGGCCCTACACTTTCTCCCATTAGCACTCTCTTTTAAACTCTCTTTTGACATTCGACCAACTTTTTAAAAATATCAATTATCTCCTTTACCCCCCTTCCTTTGAACTTAGGCACATGCATTGAATATTCTCTTAACAAGCAAAAAAGAAGTGTTTAATACTTGGATGTTTTTCGTCATTTTTTTTTTTTTTCACTCTGGTACATCAATAAGTCAGCAACATAATGTTGGAAAAACATTTATTTTAAACAAAAAATACTAACCCTCCTCCTTCCCAATGCACTTAATTCAATGGTGAATATTATACGGTTCGGACTTTAAACGGTGAAAATCCAGCTAATAACTGCGTGTCAGGTTGCCTATTGATCCAACCTTGTATATCTGTGAATGAAACGAATAAACATTTTGGTACATTTTTTTAACGTAAACCTTACTTTTTGACATTGACTTTTTTACGGTAGCCCCCTTTTTTTACATTACCCCCTCCTGATTACATTGGTTCCCCCTTTTTACATTAGCCTCCTACTTTTAACATTACCCAACCCCCTTTCCAACTGATAAAAGAACGAGGCGTAATAAATCACTTTATAAGAACAAATTGAATTACTCATTATATGATTTTCAGGTCGAGTATGATTAGATGTGCCTACTTTTCCCTATCCTTATAAATACCGTTGTATTTAGGCTTGGCCCATAAAAGTATAAATCAAATGAAAGGAAAATAATCGACAATTTCACGTGTAATATAGTCAGTACTGGAAAATTATTTTGAAAATAAAAGAATATGCCGTTGAAAATGTCGGGGAAGGGAAAGAGAGAAAAACAAAATTCGTCGGATTCCAATCACTTTTATGAATGCTGACCGACAAGTTCATAAATGAACACAAGAAAATTTTCATATGTAGATGTTTTTTTTACTGTCATTGGAGAGAGGAAAGATTGACAAAAGCATGCAATAACTTTATGTGAATAAACTGTACAGAACTGGAGATTTTGAACGTTTTGAAAATTTGTTCACACTGCAAAGCAGCGTATGGATGTTTCGTAATCTTGTTCAGATATTTTCCAATGGAAAACGCCAGGGATTTCATATATTGAATTTATTCGGACCATACTTATTCTTCGATAGAATTTTTTTACATGACTTCAAATTTGATGTTACGTTTATTCATTTATTGACTATGACGAGTATTCTTTTTTACCCAACTTCATATTCTGAACTCGAGTTTGTTTTATATGACCTATTTTAAACTAACTTTAATTATCTAGTGGTTTGGAGATCTGTTTACGGTATATTCCTGCTTCTAGACAGGACTCACGTTCCATCCGCAGGACAAAACCACGGCTTGGAGTATTTATTTTTTCCATTCATTAAGCGATCATTTTTCCCGAATTTGAAATTTTTCTTTGGAAGGGTGAGTGAGTTCTATTTCTGATGTGACGATACTGCTGAAATGGGCCTTCTCTTTCCTTCCATCATACGGAACAATGACTTCGAAATTATTGTTGTTAGTTCCCTTCATTTCATTGAGAAATCATTCTTACAAAACGCGAATTCCTTTACCATTTACGATGCTACTACCCAACTGAACGATAAGCTCACTTTCTGCTAATCCTACGAAACTAAGGCTTTGGAGTTTTTCCGGTTACTGTTCTTTACATTGAGAAATGATTTCCCTTAAACATGAAATTTGAGGATGAGTGTTCTGTTTATGATGTATCTATACTACTTGACTGGACCCCCACTTTTCGTCCATCAAGCAAAACTACATCTTTGAGGTAATTCGGTCACTTTACTTAATTGAGAAATAAATGTTTCTCAGAATTTTTGAGATGAGGTATTATTATTATTTCTATTATTATTCGGACTATCTTCATCTTGGTTGTTTTTCATACAATGTTTCGGCCGTTGTACTTTATGGCCTTCATCAGGTATCATCTGGTAGGTGTGGAGGAAGTAACGAACCGAACCCTTTATTTAACTGACGGGGGTATATAGACTGCACTCCCCTCTTAGCATTTGAAGTATTTTCGAATTATTATTATCTCACACTGGGATGGAACCGAGAAACATCAGATTACTTGCAGTAATTCTGACTGGTTCTTTAAACACTACGTTGTGTCCATGGCCTAAACGTTGTATGAAAAACAACCAAGATGGGGACAGTCCGAATAATAATAGAAATGAGAAATAATTGTTAGATAATAACATTCACCGGATATATGTCCTTGTGAATCGTATTATATATATGTGTGTGCGTGTGTTGTTTTTTTTCGACCCAAATTCTCACCACGTTTATCCTCGGTCTATTCATCTTTTTCAGCACGATAGGTATGTATTGAAGAAATGGACATATTTGGTCGGATAGAATAAATTACAAATTTCGTTATATTATATAGAAACTTATTTGAAATGATCTCACGTCATTACATGGTTAGTATATCACTCAATTTAGACAACTTAAATAGAATAAACCATCTAACAAAATGGGTCTGCTGCAGGAATCCAAGCTGCCATCGATAGGCTTGCTGCTTCAACGTAGCAATGCTCTTACCATTGACCTAAACAGCCACCGGTAATGCAAAGGTCAAATAACTGTTTTCGACCCCAATTCTCATCTATTTTATTCTCGGTCTATTCGTCTCTTTCAACGCAGAGGTTCAGCCTCTTCTGGCTTTTATATGATAGAAGTGTAGTATCTGCTTGCAGTGCACTCTTTGGTAGCTTTGTACCTTCCCACTGCATAAAAGGCGAGGGTTGGGCTTGCCCTGACATCGCTGCAACACACAGGGACTTTTCTAAGCTTTCTGTAGTGAACCCAACATAACACCAACCTTGAATCATAACTTGCTCTCGTGTGGAAGAGGGTAAATACGGATCAAACCTTAGTAATTAGGGTATATATATATATATATATATATATTGCTATCTATGGGTGTAGGATGTAAGGAGGCTATATATGTTAGTGTATATTTGTGGCTCGTGGTCGTTACGGGTTGATCTTGAGTCTGGGGAGAGACGCTGATTGAGTAACGATCTATATATTCAGTGAAATTTTTCGGATTGTTTAAGAATACGAATGTTTTTTTCTCTCTATGGGTCAGATCGATTTGGAAAAGGTGGTTATCCACCCCCATTCCGTTTCAACCCTTTCGTTGAAAGGAGCATCGAAGTCGTATCTGCTGCGCATGCGCAGAAAAGATTCGTTATATGCCTTATTTCTATATATCAATCTGGACTTTCGTAAATGATGAATATCTTTCTTTTTAAGGTGGATGAAAGTAAAGGCATGCGTTTTAAAAGAGGCATATCGACATGGCGTATTTGTTGGTACAAAGTCCGGGACATTTTGAAATTACTATGACGTCACGGAAATTTGCTAAAAAGTGCATATCGTGTTAGAACTGTCCACAGTAAGATTGAATCGGGTACCTCTTTAAAGGTTGGAGAAAATTAATTTGAATCTATGATGACGTCATAGGGACAATTTCAAATTGGGTAATTTAAGAAAAATGTATATCCCCCTACTGTAGAGATAGTTTAGTGTCTTGAAACTTAGATATAGTAAAAATAGGTAATTCGTGAGCAGATATCAATAACGCCATGTTTCAGAAAAATCAAATGATGATGTTATTAGGTACATTTTTGATTCTTTCTTCCAGAGAGACAACACAAGATTGCCATAGAGACTGGTAGGGTTATAATGTGTTTGGAAAGGGAGATAAATCGTTACGGGTTCATCTCGGAGTCTGGAAAGTGATGCTGGTGATGAATATGTATTTTTTTATGAGTTTTAGATACTGAGTTGCCCATAGAAACATTTTATTCCATAAATAGAATGATAATTAAGTGAAGGACGTCGTTATGGAATATAATCCATAAAAAAGTTTTCCAATATAGCTCACCATATTTTCTAAATGTTTTCTTCATCGAATTATTACGTCATAAAGGACGAAACGTCATCTTAGTATTATGCCGTTTCCAAAGAAAAAAAAAGCGTAAAAATATTTTATTGAGAACAGTTTGAAGCAACAGAAATCTGTAGAAAAATGTATGAAAAAGTGCATCTTGTGTTCCAACTGCCCCCGGTAAGGTAGGGTCAGTACCCCTTCAGAGGTTTGAGAAAATTAATTTCCTGTGAAGTATGAAACCTTTCACCGAGCTGCATTTCGATTTGAATCTACAAAGATGTCATTGGGACGATTTGAAAGGTGGTATTTTTTTCTCAGAATTCAAGCGCGTTTTGGAATATCTGGTGGTCGGATCGATTTGGAAAAGGTACTTACAGCCCCTCCCCCACACACACACATATACACAAATATTCCCTTTGGATCTTTCTGTAGAATTGGGTGTCGTGGTTTTACCTACTGCGCATGATTGAGAATACAGTAAACCCTTGAGCGTGGGAACAATTAAGCAGAGTACATTTTTCAATCACACAACGATAAAGTGAAAAAAAGGGTATAAAATATTGTTGTTTTTTTTTAATAATTAATGACACTACTCTTTTAAGGGGAGCTTGTAAATTCGTGTCGCTTTTAAGTAGTAAGGACTACTCCTTTGCGATTGGGTAAAATGGATACATCTCTCAAACATAAGCAGTAATGGGCATACTCCTCAGATATGAAAGATCCTACAACCGAATCCAATCTTCCGCACAATTGTCCTGCGCTCAATTATCACCTCCTCTCAATTGTCCCCGCCCAATGATTGCACACTTAATAGTCGCACGCTCAAAAGTCGCCCCCACGTATCTCCGAGTATGTAAAGGGATAATGGTTGTTGCTTTTAAATACAATCATGTTATTTGGGGGGGGGGCTCTTTTGATCGTTTGGGAGCCTTATTCTGACAAGTCCATTGATAACATCTAGATTCTCCAGAATCTTGACGTTTCTAGGGGGGGGGGTTCTCTTGTTACACCAGTGATGTCATAATAGGATTTTATCTGAACATATCTATTCTTCGTGACCTCAAATTTTGATACAACGGTTGTTCAATTATTGACTGTGATGGCGTTCGATGCTATTGTTGTTTATTGGTACCGCTACTTTTCCTTGCTTTTACAATGTTTCCTTATCCTTATTAGTATTATCTATATTGTAGTCAATTATATCAGTATATTTGTACTCATTGATTTCCACATCAGTAACCACTGATGGCTTTCACTTGAGATTAAGTGACAGCACCTCTCCTCAAATCTGCAGCATTTCCCTCGACATTCTTACTAACCCCTTCTTCCTTCTTGTTCTTGTTCTTGTTCTTGTTGTTCTTCTTGTTCTTCTCTTTCTTCTTCTTCTTCTTCTTCTTCTTCTTATTATTATTATTATTATTATTATTATCATTATTATTATTATCATTATTATTATTTTTATTTTTATTATTATTATTATTATTTGTATTTTCACATTTTCCCACCAATTACCTGGTGGTTTCAGCTGGAGACTGAGTGACAGCAAGTCTTCTCAGGTTTCCAGACCCTCCTCTCCACACTCTTACAGTCCAGAACAGTGATGTAGTTTACAGTTTCACACCGGTTGCCCGGTGGTTATCGCTGGAGACTCGGTGACGGTGAGTCTCCCCCAGGTCTTCAGCCCTCCTCTCTTATGTCCCTCGCCTATCACAGCAGCGCTGTGGTTTCTACCTCTACCACTATGTGGAGTGCTTTTTTTTAATTCTTTCTTTTCATTATTATTATTATCGTTGTTATTATCTTGATCTCTGTCCTTTTTACAATATTGCCACCAACAACTTGTGGGCGAAGGAAAGTTAAATTGATGCGCATTTTCCCCCTCCCTTATTATTCGAGTGCGTTTCAATTTTTTGGTATATCATCATTATTATTATTATTATTATTATTATTATTATTATTATTATTATTATTATTATTATTCCTGCATACATCTGCAATTAAAGTATATGATTTTGTTATAGCAATGCTTTGCGTACTGAATATATCTATATTGACTAATAGGCACAGATTCTTCCCCAGGGCATTGACCTAGAGCACCCAGCCAGCTACGTAAGCATAACAGCATTACATACAAACAAGCAAAATAATAGTATGATGATATCAATAATAATGACATTATAGTAGTAGTAGTCCCAATTTCAGTGATACGTCATTTGCCATCATAGAACACAGGAGAGGATCATGCTCAGCGTCAAATGGAGGGATTCCCACAAAGCTACTCAGTATATTAGAGAAAAAACTGGGACCAGGGATATAATACAATACATAGGAAAACTCAAATGGCAATGGGCAGGCGTCGTTGCAAAAACTAAAACAACCGTTGGATATCACGACTTACAACGTGAATACTGAGAGATCTTATACGAAACTGTGGCTGACGGGAATTAGAATGCCGTGAAAATTTAGACAGGTTTGGGGGACATTGGTGCCGTGACGTACGTTGTACCACGAAAGAACCCTTTCAGGCATTGCTTGATTTTTACCAGTAAAAGTCTGCCTAATCTTATGAAATCTCCATGATTGATATTCCTGCCATTTTGTGCACTGGACTGGGACTCTCTCTTCTGGTTGAAGGGAGTTTCTCTTAACATTAATATTTTTTGAGAGAATTAAACTGTTTTGCTTCTTTTTTAAAAGTATAGGCGGGTCGATTCAACTTGTCTCTTTTCTATCTGATGGCTGAAGAATTCCCTTCCTTTATCGTTTATAGAGGTCCTTCTGCTATAGCGTAAAAATGTTCTACATAAATTCATATTCTCGTTGATTCTCTTTGTGCACGGTTTGATATTCTTTGTGCACTGGTTATCATGTGCGCAAGGTTCTGAAGAATCATTTTTACATCACTGGTATTAGCGCACAACCTTTTATTTATTCATCTCCTACCTGGAATAATTTTCTTTCGAATCCGTCATCGCAGCCTAAGAACACATTTTTTTTTTGTTATATTTGCTGAAGCACTTTAAGGTCAGTATCTATTTAACTGAACAAGGTCAGCCGTATTCTTTAAAAATAACAGTTTGCCTTTTTGTGTATCTTTTATTTTATTAATGTATATTGTCTTCTTCGTTTAATCCGTCGTATTCGAAAACCAGATAAAACCAAACGCTAGCGCAAACACCAGGGACTTCGTCACGGGCAGACTCTCTGCCCCTCCATACTGCTTGGTGTAGAGTGACCTTACACCGGTCTGGACCTGACATCTGACCGGAAGTCCCCCGAACAGGAAGTCGGACATTATCTGACCAATCCGGGCATCACATTGACGATAGATGTTTAGTTCACAGTCATATCGGGACACTGATACACTGAATAATATAAAACGAATACGAATTGGCATGAAAATGACATTTTAGTAGATTTTCCAGCTCGTCTGCTCTCACCTATTTCCTAAATCTTTTACGTGGGAGTAGAAAACAAGGGACAATAATTTCACAATGGGAAGAAAGAACAACTGATTAATGAATGATTTCTATAATCTGTTTTGTCTGTGGATTGGATCCTGTAGAGTACATATACACAATCCCTTATTCGAAATTCTTGGGACCAGATATTTTCCTAAATTTGGAATTTCGGGGACACTGGAATGGTTGTAAAGTTACTGTATCAATAATACTAGATCCTTCCTTTTCTACTTCACGCTGTTATCCTTACGGGAATTTGCAGCTTTGTTTAACATTTTCATGGAGTAAGAAAAATCACCATAAAATAAACAGAATATCCATGATTATCAGAGGCATGTCTGACTAGAAGGAGCAGTGGGATACAACTGCGTAGCGTGAGTTGAGCCAAAGCTGTACCGATAAAATGATTCCTGCTGAGCTGTACGAGGCCTGATTGAACGTAGGTCGCGTCGGACCATGTTGGCGCCTAACACAAGCTTTCACGTACAGGTGACATATGGAAAAATGTCCGGATTTTAGAGCTTTTGGGTTTTCGGAATTTCAGATAGGAGATTGTGTACAAGTATTTCTTATCGTAAAAAAAACATGCATGTCATTTTCTGAAGTTCTGTGTTTATGTATTATTATCATTCAATGGAATGTTCTGACTGGCATACTCATCTTCATACTTTCGTCTATAGGGACTGGAGAAAAGTCTGACAGTGTACCGAGAGGAACGTTGCAATCGATATAACAAATCTGAGAATGCTTGCTCGAACAATACGTGAGATATCGAGCATTCGTTACGAATGGCATATAATTGCTATCAATGTCTTAACGACGGATAGTAAACCATAGTGCTAAAAAAGTGATTTAAAACATAAACTAATATGAACATGAAGACTGTTCGTAAAGTATCCAGCCATTTAACATTAACGAAAATAATAGCCTACCTAGGATCATAGTACCTTAGACCTTTCCAAAGTACTCCCATTGGGACCTCATGCACTTTATCGCAGTGTCCCTTCTACTTCCATTTCCAAAATAGTCTTCGAAGCTCTCTTTCGTGATCTCCATCAGATGCATTGCTGCATTCTCCTTAATCTCGATCATGGTCTGGAATTTTTCTGCATAAACTTTTCCTCTTTTCAATCAGACCTTCAATACCTTTGGCAAAGTGTCAGTTTATCATAAAATAGGTGAGGGTTGGGAAGGGGTTCTATCAGTGGCGTAACTATAATCCTGAACTGGATCATTACTTTCCACCTTGAAATCCGAAATAATCTCCCTTTCAACGGTGATTTTAGCTTTAGGAAAGGCCAGAAGTCGAAAGGGGCACATCTGGACGGACAGATCAGGATGATGAGATATTTTGCTAAGAAAAAACAACAACCCAAAACACAGTCACTCAGTACACAAGCTCACTCAATGGCGTCTCACTGCTGACTGAATAATCTTATGGGAGAATGTCAGTTCAGGCACATGCAGTCAGGTCCTCTCTAATAGTTTACCAAGCTACATGTGGGTCGCACAACCGGTTTAGGGGTTCTTCAAAATGGTTGATTCTTTTCCACACAGACCTCCTATTTGCAGTGATTGTTAAATTGACAAAAGGTTAAATGACAAATCTATCAATTCATCTGTACATCGGGGGATAAAAAAATAAAAAGAAGATCTGTGCCAATTAAAATCAAATCAAATCATCGTTTTTGAAACCGTCATCCAAAACTGTCACCAGAAATGTCAATGTAGGTTTCTTCAGTTTTAAAGTTCGTCTGGCTATGTATGCATCATGCATACAGACCGCGCCAGAGAAGGTAGAAGGCTAAACATCCACTACTTATCAAGTCTTAAAAAACTTTTTTTCATCGAATCCCCATTCCTTAAATCTTTTTTTGTTTAGCGATCACTGCCCAAAAAAGGTAGGAGAAGTAACTTATTGATCGATCAAACATTTTCCCAATTTTTTAATAGATCACCCCCAACATGGCTGCTGCCAAAAAACGTCATAGTTTCCGTTGAGTGACCAACCAGGTCTATTTCTATATAGACCTACCTATCGTATTTGTATATATATATCTTGTTTAAAATGGTGATGGTGGTATGTTAAGCTGAGTCAGAGTTTAGATTGGTTGAAGGTACATGAGACTGGGTGTAAGAGAGAGAAAGGGTGGATGGTGCGCGCTGTATCTGTTACGGCTCAAATCAAAACAAACGCGGAGCAGTATTTTCGTTTTTCGCTTTTTTTTTTCGTAAAAGCAAAAAGGGTGACGTAAGGGGAACTCTAAAAAAAGCGAAGGTACCTGTATATATCAAGTGCCATCGCAGAGTTAATTCGAAACTACGACTCCCTTCTCCCCTAATAGCCGCCAAATTATTCTATACATACACTGACTACTCACTTGCAGGCCAAAGAACGAAGAGTGTCGACGTGAGCTCTATTTCTGGAAAGAGCGATTTGATTCACTGCTTGGTTGAAGTCATCATAGCAACGCTGGACAGGTGGTGTAATGTGGAGACACTGGACCCTCGGTCGTATATCTGAAATTGATAAAATCACAAATATCAGTACAAATTTGCTTCATTCGCTATTGTCAATGATAATTTTCGATCGAGTTAGAGAGAAAACTCATCAGAACAGCACTGATATTACATTATTATATTAACTGTTTTTCACGTGACATGCGTAGTTGCAAGGTAATTCTCACCAAAAAGAGAAATCAATAATATATATATATATAGTAGAATGTGGATTTGCTACACAAACTAGCTCAGAAATATGATTTGCCTGATGAGGCCCGGAGAGGTCAGAAACATGAGCTACTTTGTGTAGCGAATCCACATTCTACTATTCATTTCCAGCTCTACTCGGAAACAACTCAACTTCAATAGTAAAATGCTGTATGTATCGAGCACTCCATGAAATAAATCTATTACATATCAGAGGTGGCTTTATATCATTGATATATTATTATCATTATATTAGGTTATACTGCTAGCCCGATTTGTACCACACACACACACACACACACACACACATATATATATATATATATATATGTGTGTGTGTGTGTGTGTGTGTGTGTTTGTGTGTGTATGTATATATATACTTGTTATCGCATGAAAATAGTATTTTTTTATAGCAGAAATTCAAAGTTTACAAAAAATACCGAGAAACTAGAAACGAGAATTGACATTGACGTCACAGAATCTCTCTCTCTCTCTCTCTCTCTCTCTCTCTCTCTCTCTCTCTCTCTCTCTCTCTCAAGTCTTAAAGTTAGACATCTTAAATTTTAGGTCTGAGTAATTGCTATGATAAAGTCAGAGTTGGGCAACAAGATCTTCAAGCAACAACAATTGGATATTTTCTCGACAAAATAACCGATACATCATCTTAATGAATTTACATGGACTCAGCGTCAATGAACCTCTTATGCACGTACGTAAATGCATTTTTTGTAATTACGTCAGTGTGCATCGTATATCTGAGGAGGGGCATGAGCATATATTTTCAGGAGAGGGGGCAAAAGGGAAAATTCGTAATACATCTTGGTGGCAAACCTGTCGTACGATGGGCCTTCCATACGCAAGCACAATGATCCAGATGTCAGATGTAGCACTTGGTTCAGATGTTAGATAGTGCACTTGATCCAGATGTCAAATGGATCACTTGATCCAGAAGTCAGATGGTGCACTTGATCCATATGTCAGCTGGCGCACTTGATTCAGATGTCAGATGTAGCACTTGATCCAGATGTCAGACGGTGCACTTGTTTTAGATGTCAAATGTAGCACTTGATCCAGGTGTCAGATGTAACACTTGATCCAGATGTCAGCTGGCGCACTTGATTCAGATGTCAGATGTAGCACTTGATCCAGATGTCAGACGGTGCACTTGATCATTGATAGAAGTGCATGACCTGATCCCAGGACGACACGACGTAGTGAGCACCAGAGAATTCAGTCTTTTTATATGATAACATTGGGTTGTGGCTACATAAAGAAAATTATACAGACTCCTTAATCCTTTAATGACTATAAGTTTCAAACTTTCAAACACCCTCACTTTGGTAAGAAGGTCTGATCCAGGGTAGGGGGCAAATTCCCCGTCTGCTCCCACCCCACTCCACGGACGCCCATGATTACGTCATGTTTTCTTGAATTTCTAATTCCGTATTTTCGTTATTTAAAAGACGCTCAATATGATTTTATTTATAAAATATCAGGATTTTTTTTTCTTGCAAAGATCGTTATTTATATCAATTGAATGAAATAAAACCCTTCAGACACGCTTTTTACTTAGTTGTGTTCAGTATAGCTTCTTTTTTTATGGTTTGATCACTTATATAAACTAACAATTATCCAAACAAAATGTTCTCCATCCATCCCGTTCGGATAATCAAAGCCTAACTAATATTTTTAAAGACATCTTTTTCAGGTAATAGGAATATGATTCTTTTTTTTTTTAAATACTAAAACATCCAATTGACTAAAATTACCTTTTCATTCTTTTCTCCCGCTAATATTTCAGACCCACTTTGACGTGGGGCTTCATCATCTAATGAAGTTCCACGTCAAAGTGACTATATAATATTAGAGGGAGAAAAGAATGAGAAGTTAATTTTTGCCATCTTGACGAGCAATATCTAACTTTATGCGGTTCGGAAAAAATTATTCATCCACTATATTCTCCTGACTCTACACCAACAGAATAATTGTCCCATCATCATCATCATCATCATCATCATCAGCAGCAGCAGCAGCAGCATCCTTTTAACATCCGTCGTTGAACATAAACCCTCTCCAGGATTCACCAGACCTCTCGATCACGAGCGTCGCGGTGCCAATAAAACTGGAACCTGTCTAAGTCATCGCACCATCTTGTTTTTAGTGCATTACAATTTCGCATATGATCTCTGGGGATCTTTCATGAGACATTGGTCTCTTGACAGTTTATATAATTAGTGTTTATCTTTGGGCCAGTTTTAAAATTAATTTCAATACCTCCCGACCTATAAAAAGCAATTGTTAGATGAAGAAAAGACTATTAGAATAGTGACAAAACTTCAATAGTTCAAGTAATAGTAATTACAGGAGTCAGGAATTAATACTAATACAAGTGTCACTGATAGTCTAGTGCTATAATAAGCTTGTTGGAAATACTTTCCAAACGACTTCACTATAGAAATGCATTTTAAATGATTTTGTTCAGAGTTCATTGAGATGAAGATGTGTTGGGGTGTTCCGACTTGTGTCGGCGAAATCAGTGAAAGAAACAAAGAAAGCCAAAGAGAGCATCTTGTGATGCACATATTATCTTTTGTGGTCTTACCTTGAATGTCACTGCAGAAGCCTTGGTAAGTACCTCTCATTGAAGCTGGATTATAGAGGAGACTTAGGAAAAAATCAACAGGTTGTTGTGACGCGTTCAGACCCCTGCCGAAACACTCGATATAGCTATCAGTGTTTCTTGAAAAACGTGGAAAAAATTGAAAAATGTTTATGAATATAAAGGTAAAACCTATTTGGTATCATAAAAACTCATATCTATCTATTTTTCACAATTTCTTTTTACCTTTGCTAACTTGGATAAAAAGTTAATTTCATAAAATTTCATGATGTAATTTTCAATGATTTGAAAATGTAGCATCTTTACAACAGAGGGGTATTTTAAATGATGCACATTGGGAAAGAACACGATCTTGTTTTCGTAAATACTGAATGTAAAGAACAACGTAATTGTGTATGGATACGAGAGTCCTGTCGCCTGCATGGACCTTAGAACTTGTTCATGTATGGGTAGGAAGTTTTGTCGTCTGCATGGACCTTGGAAATTGTTCAAAGTATAAATGTTTTGAGATATCCAATTAGAATGTTCATGGTAAAACAAACATTCAGAAACTCATGTCTAATATATAGAAGAATGATTAAGACAAGTGTCGAAAAGCATGGTAAGAGGATATATTTCATGAATCCCAGAGCCTGGGGGTCTTATTCATTAGTCGCTTGGAAAAAAAAATAAGCAAGGTTCGGCGTTTAATTTCACTTTGTGCAGATGACGTGCGGACGTAATACTGAACACGAATCGAAATTATAATTTTTCTCTAAATGGCATTTTTTTGTGTCAGAAACCGTCAACCAAAACTATCAACATGGGTCAACATAGGTTTCTTCAGTTATTAAGTTATTCTGGCAGAATATCCACTGTGTGCCACGCGTACAGAATGCGCAAATAGAACTAGAAGGCTGAAAATTTAAATATTTATCTCTCATGTCTAGAAAGACAATTTTTTGTTTTTTGAAATTCTCTTCCTAATAGGTTGTTTTCTTTGAGAGGGTAATTTACAATTTAAGTTAAAGGAGTAACCTATTCATTGTTCACCCATTTTTTCCAATTTTCAATTGATCACTGCAATTTGGCATCATTTTGAAATCAAACGCTCAGCTGAAAAATACAGTATTAGAGTCTCTAAACAGAGACTTATTTTTTAAGTCTAGTAAACTTCGGTCTTATAAGCTTAAATCAGTTTTTAGGATATCTGACTAATTGTAGTGGTACTAGTTTCACATACCTACATATCGACTCAAATATCCGAATGATATTAGCGTTTCCTGGATCAGCAGGCAGTCCGCTAGAATCCCCTGGGTTAACATTCGCGTCGTTCCGATTCACAATTTGTGTCAAGCATTGTCGAGCGACAGACTGCTGACATCTGATGGTACCAGACAAGCAGATCACTGAAATACGATAAAAAAAATAATTGCATGTTAATTATATAGAGTACATTCTAACTAATCAGGTCACTGGTTAATCGGGACATCCGTTTATTTGAATCAAATCTTGAAAAACAAATACAGAACAAATATATTTGCAATAATATCTGTAGCTTATTTCGGTTACTAATCTGTTTAATTAGGCCAGCGCGAACAAACAAGGGTTATCTTTTAGCTAATCATTGCTGATTCACTCACCACTTCAATCAGTGTGTATTTGTTTAGAAACCTCTTTGAGTACAGGTATAATAATATGCGTCAAGTAATCTATTCAAAATTTCAATCTCATGAAAGTTTGATGCGACTAACCAGGAAGCAGTAAAACACTTGGGTGGATCACAACGTTGTATTATGCAAAGAAGCTAATGAAGGCAGTTCACGTTGATTTTGTTCACGTGAAGCCGCTCAAGAAACTACAGTAGATAATAATTGATAAAATCTTCAAACGTCTATAAGCACAAAAGATTACAGTAGCTCAGTATTTTATCAAATGTATGATGTAAAATCTATGATGTGAAATGTTTGCAAATGTTTTTTTGTCTGAAAGGTTACTGAAGTTTTAGTTTTTGTTTAATAGAAAAGGTTTTGCTTTTTAATCAATTAAACGTAAAAAAAATCATTCTCCAGCTATACATGCTTTACACCAAAACTGAAAATACGTGCATTTAAATTGTTTATGTTCTATATCATAACAGGAACAGCCACCTAATTGGTTAATATTAATGCAGGAATTTACCACATGCGCTCTCTCGGGGCGCATGTGGTACTGGACGTTGCATAGTCTATAGCCACCCTTGTAATACAACCAAGCAGCTGACTGTGGATGACACAACTATCAATTATTAATATAATCAACGCTCCCTTCTTTAGGGTTGAGAACTGTTAAGTAGGGTACCCGTCTATCACTGCTATATGCAATACTCTTCCAACTCTGGAATAGAGCACTTTGGTAGACGGGGATTATGCGTAAGTAAAAAAAGCTGTCTGTGAATGACACAACTACTAATTATTAATATAATTAACGCTCCGTTCTTTGCTTAGTTCCACGTAGGGCAGGGGTAAAATGTCTGCCTCTGGGTCTGAAACGAAGGTTTCGATCCTACCTCGTAGTACTGGATGTTGGATAGTCTATAGCTACCCTGAAGAGTTATAATACAACGAAACAGCTGCCTGTGAATGACACAATTATATATATATATATATATATATATATATATATATATATATATATATATATATATAATTGTGTCATATAATTGTGGATGACACATCGATTGTCCGCCATTCTTGCTACATGACCAGCTCATAGCTATTTGAGATTTTTAATAGATTGTATAATGTCCCTGACTCTTGTCTTTTCCCGGGTATACTGTGCTGTCTTGTGGTCTCTCCAAGTAAGGCCCAGCATAATTCTTCCATGTGCACGTTGCATGGTTCTCAATTCGCAGATCTGTCTCCTGGTTAGGTTCCATGTTTCAGCTCCATAAGTGACTATTGGGAGGATGCATTGGTTATACACCCTTCTTTTCAGGGTTAATTGGATCTTCTTATTTTTAAAGTTTGAGCTTGCTCTGCCAAAGGCTTGCCATCCAAGTATGATTCTTAGCCCTAGATAAATCCCCAGAATAGATATATGGAGATAAATTCTAGAAAATAATATGTCCTCGCATTAAACGCAAAAACAAGTTAGTTTGATTGGTAATAAATGCAGAAAAGAGGAGTAACGAGAAAGTTAACAATCATAATTAAGTTTTGATTCTCAGAGCAATTAAAAGAAAAGCAGGAGTTTACTCAAGGCACAATATTGTTTGGCGAGATCTACCACAGTAAATGATGAGGTGAAGTAGAGAATGTAGAAAAAAGGATGTCATTTATAGAATGTAAGATCGAATCTTGGAATGTCCGTCAGTTTTTGGTCACCTTCACTACAGCCATTCGAATGTTTTCCTTGGAAGATCGTCCGAACTACATTGAGAGTGCTTAGCTTTCTTTAGTATTCATTGAGATGAAGAGGGGAAATTCTTAAGACAAAAGGGAGGGTTACTTTGTATACGTAAAGGTACATATATAAAAACTAAGCGTGTGTAAAAACTGCCTTAACTAAACGGGGGAACGGAAATGCGAGCTTACCTCGAGACCGTCAGAACAGAGAGATAAAAAGAAAATTAACCGCCAAAAGCTTAAATACTATAAAGACAGCAATCGTTTATCCTATTGGTAGTTCGATGAGACGTCAAAGAGGAAGAGACTAAGAATCTAACATTCCTTCAGATATTTTCACTGTGTCTTCAGAATCACGACTGTGATTGCGCTAACCTCTGTCTTATTTTACCGATAAACTTTCCTATCTCTTTCCCTGCTGTATTTATTGGCCCACAATCACCAATCGGTTAGTTTTTTGTTTTTTTCCTCCATCTGTTGCCCTTTGTACTTGCTATGTGTCCTGCCTATTTCCATTTTTGTTGCTTAATTATTTGCATGATGTCCTTTATCCTGATCTTTTGGATACGTTGTTTTTTTTTCTGAGAGTTATTCCTAGCATCGCTCTTTCCATTGCCCTCTGTGCTATTCCGGTTTTGTTTTCGAGAGGTATATGAGCAGGTAAGCCGGCCTCGAATACGTCATTTTTATGCGTTGGATGCGATAGTTATGCGCAGGTTGGAAGACTCGAGCAACTTCAATAAGGGCCAATTTGCTATACCTAGAAGTCTACGTCAGAGCTGTTCTCAAACTATTGCCATTACGTTCGTTATATACTATTCTGGCTTTAAGTATGAACTATGGCAAATTATGGATACTTGACCTGTGTATTCATAGATTACTACAGCCAGTAATACAATATATGATGCATTAGTTATCTTATTTTCATACGTCAAGTGTCTTTCAAGCCAAGAAAAAATAAGTAAAAGAAAAAGCAACATGTTTTCATGATTCTTATATTACGCAACTTCAATTCACAAAGTAGAATCAATGCTCTAAAATCAAACGTTAACTGGAACAAATTAATCTGATTAGAGATCAACATTAGTTCAAAATTAGTTGATTTCATGCTAGAACTGTTATGTTGACGCCTAATTCCATCAATACGCATGCTCACCAAGGAACACGTTTCCAAGCTGCTGTAGTATTGGGTACACCGGTGGTCGGTAAACTATTTTGGTGGATTAGAAATGTTCTATGTCTTGTAGGCCAAAGTCAATAGAAAGATAAGTAAAACAAAACAAATCCAGACCAAAGTCAATAGAAAGATAAGTAAAACAAAAAATCAACGTCATATTTTCAATAAAACCAATCGGTCATATGGAATGAGGCTGAGGGTCGGATTATGCCTGCGAGCCGTAGTTATCCGACCTCTGGGCTACACTATAGCCATACACACACTCAAAGTCACGCATCGGCGACGAATGACCAACCCATGCACACTTACTATAGATACGAATAACAAAGTACAAGACTGAAACGTTACAAACTTCGTCGCTGCCTTGATAATGAACTATCGATATTTACTACGTTAAGTTTGATATCGTACCAGGCCACAAGTGTCCGGTAACCAGAGAGGATTGTGCTCACTACAGTATTAATTGTCTGTGAGGCTAGCTTGCTAACTATGGTTTCAAAGTGAGGCATCCTTTTTGGTATTTAATATGTTTAGTTTAGTACAGCAAAAGCCAATAAGAGTGGGGTACCCAATGAAATTCAATCTCACTATGGTAGTAACGAGCTATGAGACTAGCTGGTTAACCAGTACCCCCGAGTGAGACACTTTATATTTGCTAAGCTTAGCATAGTATTGCACAAGGCCACAAATATGATACACCAAGTGAATATCGAATGCACTTTAATATTATCAGTCTGTGAGACTAAGACTCCGTATTTGATAAGCTTAGCTAAGTATGATACGAGGCTATACGTGTAGTGTACCCAGTGAGAATGGTGCCCACTACAGCTGTAATGGTCTGCGGAACTCCCTTGCTAACTTTTAGCAAGCAATCGGAAATTATATATATACAAAGCTTAGCCTAGTACAGCACAAGCACACAAATGTTGAGTACCTAGTAAGGATCGAACTGTAGACTGTAGTAATGGTCAATGAAACTGGCTTGATAACCATTGTTCCACGGCGAGATGACCTGAAGAGTATCAGTGAAGCAAAAAAGACTAAAAATCATGACCAATATTATTAGAATCAAGTCATAAGTCTTTGCAGAGATAATTCCAAAGGACAACTTACCCAAGATAAGTTCAGTGATCAGCTTCATGTTCAGCTTGGCGTTTGGCTTGTATTGAATAAAGTTTCTTGAATTCTGCCAGATTTTTTCGAAACCAAATAAAATAAAATAAAAATTCAGATAATAATGAAAGCGGTGATAGATTTAAAACTTCAAATCGATGACTGTATTGTTAAAATGTGATAATAAAAATACAGAGAAAATGTTAAATTTAGGTTTCGTTATTTTAAATGGGTTTAACACATCAATATATATATATATATATATATATATATATATATATATATATATATATATATATATATATATATATATATATATATATATATATTTTTCTACGTCAGGTGAGAAGTCAATAAAAGAAATATAAAAGAATCCAATTCGAATAATTCAAAGTATTTTGAGAACAAACCGTAAACATAGTATCCGATAGTTGATTTATGAGTTATTAAACAAATATATTTATCCTAAAAAAATTATGTTTATATGATTTAATTTGTCCATACTTGAATGATTCTGTCATTTTTTTTGACAGGTACAGTACTAGTAAGATAAATGAATACCATAACTTATATTATAACTTTGGAAAAGTATATTTGTTATACGGTCGACCTCTCATTTGATGAGCTGGTTTAAATTTGAGGTTATAATAGAATTAATAGTTTATTTAACTCAATGTGATTTTACTACGGAAATGCCTTGAAAATCAGGATGAAGGACTTTCAGGAGTCAGGAATTAATACAAGTGTTACTAACAGTATAGTGTTATTATAAGCTTATTGTAAATGCTTCGCTAACGACTACATTAAAGAAATGCATTTTTTATGATTTTGCTATAGAACTGCATTGAAATTTGGAAGAGTGGGATATCCGGAAATCTGGTATTAATACAACAGCATAGTACTATCATATGTGCAATAAGATCATATTGCTCATGGTTTTATATATATTTTATATTTTATATATAAATGCATTAAAAATTAGTCAGAATGACATTGTCACTGGTTCGGAATCAATGTATTACTGACAAAATTGTGCGATTACATATACAAGAATAAAAGATACGGTATACTTCGGTGTTGGGATACTGGCTACAGGTCAGTGAGAATAAGGTAAGTTGTTATAGTGGAGTCAATATGCCCATGCTAAATGAACAGATACGGAAAATAGTACATTATGTACACTGTACGTCGGTATGCTGACAAGAACACACAAGCTGATTTATATACTATACGAACAAATTATCAAGATCTTATTTATACCTATGTATATGATCTCGATAATAAAGATTTCTTCTGTACGGGTATTTGCTACCGTAACCCAGCAAAAACGGCACATGGTAGGTTAGAATATTCCAAGTTCTGCATTTTCAGGATGCTCTAACTTTCAGAATAAAACCAATCCGGGTAATTTTCACGCGTCTATTTCGGAATTCTCATGACATCATCAGATAATTCTTTTGTCATGATCAGAAATTCATTGGATTTTTTTTTGTTCTGATCACACTTGGATTTTTTTTTTACCTGACTTCATATCAATCTTATTATATTGGTACTTCTCGATATATATCATACGAACCGACGGCTTCGATGTATTGTTCTTAGTTCTCTTGACTTAATCGAGAAATCATTCTCCGAAAACACGAATTCGTTTTTGGATGAGGTCCTATCCATGATAGTGACTATACTGCTGAACTGGACCCTTTCTTTCTGTCCATTGAGACACAATACGCCTTCGGTATCATAAATAGAATATACTCAATTGAAAAGATCCTTTTTCTAAAACACATCTTTTTCAAAATTAGGGATGGGGGTTGTGGTCCTATTCGTGATGTATACATTTCCCGACTGGACCATCTTTTTCCATCAGTCGTGTAATGTCCATATTCAGGCTTAGAATTATTGTAGTCAGTTCCTTTGGCTTCATTGAGAAATCATTTTTCCAATACAAGTATTTCTTTCCGGGGGGTCTATATATGATGTAATTATGCTGCACGACTGGATCTTTTCTTTCAGTCCATCGTGCCCAAGTATGACTCTGAAGTATTTCCATTACTCATTTTTAATTCAATGAGAAATCATGTCCGCAAAGAAAAAACAATTTTGGGTGGGTAGGGTCTACATATTCACCTCTGTTTGTTCGTCTGTGTGTGTCTTGGGGCGCCCCTGGTCATATTTCTGTGGCCACAACCTTGGAAATCTTGTGCGGGTATTTTTTCTTAGATCATTTTAGATAAAAAGTTTATTTTCTAGAGATAATTTTAGATAGTTATTTTGATGATTAGTCCTGGTATACGGACGGACCATAGTGATAAATTTATGCGAGGTACAGATATCTTTCGGTCAGTCTGTTTATACATCTCTCTCTCTCTCTCTCTCTCTCTCTCTCTCTCTCTCTCTCTCTCTTTCTCTCTCTACCTGCTCGGTGACCAACACTTGTTCTGTCTATATTTAATGTTCAAACCCAGATAAAAGTCGGATGAATGTTTATTCTCAAGGTAAGAATGCTCTACCCACTTTAGCGACTAGCACAGAATAATTCATATGTATAGTTTATCTGCATGCCTTTAAAATCTGTAATACCACCAAGGTATAAAGAACCATCTACTTTAGTCTATTCATATCTCTATATTCAAATGACTTACTTTGTTCATATCTTGTGGCAAGTATTTCTTTCGGGGGTTTTATATACAATGTAATTATGCTGCTGAACTAGACCCTTTCTTTCAGTCCATCGTGTCAAAGTACGACTCTGAAGTATTTCGATTACTCATTTTGACTTCTATGAGAAATCATTTCCGAAGAAAAAAAACAACAATTTGGGGCTGGTTGGGTCTATTTACGGTTTAACAATGAAGTTGAGCTGGACCCTGACCTTTTAGCTATTGCATGAAACTACGCCTTTTAAGTATTTTAAGTATTTTAAGTACACACACACACACACACACACACATATATATATATATATATATATATATATATATATTAGAAAGTAGATTCGCTACACAAACACGTTTATGTTTCTGCCCTGTTTGGGCCTCTTCAGACGAATGATTATGTATGTTTTAGATTCCTGTATGGGGAATTGGGGGAATTTTTGTGGGTGTTGCTGGATGGGAATAGTTTTTCTTTTGTGTTATTTTATTTTTTGTTAAGTTTGTAGAATGTGCATTTTGCTGGTAGTCATAAATTATGTCAAAGTGTATGGTCTGGGTGTTGGAGTAATCTGTACGTGGATATATATATATTTGTATATATATATATATATATGTGTGTGTGTGTGTGTGTGTGTATTGCACAAATTGAAAAAACCATTGTATTAGTATAGATATAATGATATAGTGATACACGTCACCTGGATATTATGCAGTTAGCTACCATACTGTTCGATATATATATATATATATATATATATATATATATATATATATATATATATATATATATATATATATTGTGTCACTTCAGTCACCTACTTCCCAATACCTGTCGATGCAATTCATGTAATTTTCTTTCGTGTTTTTTTCTCGTCGCACATATACTTTGTTATTATGGTGCAGTGTGTAATTTTTTTCTTATTGGGATCATCAGTTGTTTACCATGTAACCGTTTCGGGGATTTTGAAAAAACAAAACAGTTATATTTATATATTGCTCAAATCAAAGACAAATTTCTTAAATTGGTGGAGGCGTTACCTGATATACTGCGTTTCGCATAATTCTAATATAATTCATTCAATACAAAGAAAATGATTTGACATCAAGCTTAATGACTGGTAAGAGCAGCCTTTAAGCGAGTACAATATGGAAATTAAACGATAGTAACTCTCACGCCCTATCTCAACCTCCCTCACTCACTCACTCTCTCTCTCTCTCTCTCTCACTTTCTCCCACTCTCTCTGTCTCTCTCTTTCTCTCTCTCTCTCAAACACACACACACACATACATTAAATACCTCAAATCCGTAGCTGAATTTCGTCTTGACATTTTCACTGTGTAACGTTCAAGCTATGTGACGTATCATTAAGCGTTGGTTTAAGGGCATTGACAGTGAAGGAATTTAATATAAAAATTAATATCACTTGAGCCAAATAAACGTGTTTATTTTCTAATCATTATCGACGAACCTATGTACGTATAGGCTCGATGTCGAAGGTAATTGCGTATTTCCACTGACAAACAAACAAAAACAAGCACATATACTCATGTTATTGGGTTACAGTTACATTTTTTTACACTGACACCAATACCTTGGGTTCAAACTCAAAAAAATCCAATGTATTTTCAATGGTGATTTTCAAAGTAAAAAGAACTAAATGCTACACAATCATGCTCTATCTCATGTTTCTCCCAATTTGGCTCAGTGTGATACTAAGCTAAGATTAATACATATTAAACACACACACACTCGCATATACGGAAGAATTTTTATTGTTCGTTCGATCGTTCTACACTTGGTGACAAACGCGAATAATTGCGATTGGGTGCGCATTTTTTAAATTGTGTTATGGTCATGGCCGGAAAGGCTCATCTATGTGAAATTATATTCTAAGTTTGGCTACTGGACTGATTATATCTGTCTCCTTTGTCTGTGTTGTTGGATTCAACCGGTGTTTTCCTTGGATAGTTCGTGTTTCCAGCCCAATTTAAACTGCTGAGTATTTGCTCAAGGATTTCCTTGTGTGTTTAACCAGCATGGCCTGCTAAGGAAAGTCTCTCGTGTACGAATATAACTAACACCTTTCACTATAACTGGGTTATATATATATATATATATATATATATATATATATATATATATATATATATATATATATATATATATATATATATATATATATAGTAGAAAGTGGATTCACTACACAAACTAGCTCTGAGCTAGTTTGTTTTTGCGAATCCACATTCTACTATTTATTTCCAGCTCTACTCTAAAACAACTTGACTTCAATAGTAAAAAGTTGTATGTATCGAGCACTCAATGAAATGAATCCATTACATATCAGAAGTGGTTTTATATTATCAATATATCATTATTATTTTATGTTATACTGCTAGCCTGATTTGTACCACATGTACTATATATATATATATATATATATATATATATATATATATATATATATATATATATATATATATATATATGTATATATATATATGCGACATCAGTTGCGTGAGCTACATTTTTAAGTGTCCCTGAGTGGGACCCCATGTTAAACCGACTTTGTGTTATTTATTTCTCTCGTAGGTAAGTTGGGTGAAAACGCTTACGTTTCGGTATTTACTTTTGCGCAGGTGCTTTACTGTAGCTGATGGCGATCCACTAAGGCTGGATATTACTACATGCAGAGGCCCAGAAATTCGTCCCTTTGCCTCACAAGATTTATTTTGCTCAAACTCAGGAGATCAGAAATCCCCTAGAAAGCTCCCCCATTGCACTAAAATGGTTGAGTAGAGTCCGCTCTCACTCCTTCGCGGCACCAGGTGCGGAGACAAGAGCGATTTTTGGAACCACCTGCACAGCTTGGGGTGGTTGGGGGTCCTGGAGATTGGGTTGTAGGAAAGAGGGGAAAGGGGTGCGCACTGCTTCTACAACGGTTCGGTATAAAAGCGAAGAAGTGGCCTATCCTACATCTCTGATGTGCACTTTTTAACAGCGATCGCAGATTGACAGTGTGAGTGGTTGCGATGACTAAAATCAAAATGAAAGAAATACCCATCAAAAACAAATAATGGATGACACTGCTTTCTTAGTTCATCACCAACTGCCTTTTAACGTCCGTCGTTGGACATAGATCTCCCCCAAGGTCCACCAGACATATATTGATCGAGGGTACCGTGGTGCCAATGTCCCCTGAACTTATCTAAATCATCACGCCATCTTATTTTTTGTCGGCCATAATTTCGCATATGATCGCTGGAGATCCACAGTCTGAGCCACTAGATATAATCAGGGTAGGTCATATGAATATATAAATATGAATAGACTGAAATAGATGGTTCTTTATGCCTTGGTGGTATGACAGATTTTAAAGGCATGCAGATAAACTATATATAAGAATTATTCTGTGCTAGTCTCTGATGTGGGTAGAGCATTCTTGCCTTGAAAATGAACATTCATCCGGCTTTTATCTGGATTTGAACATTAAATATAGAGAGCACAAGTGTCGGTCACCGAGCAGGTCGAGAGAGACAGACAAACAGACAGACAGAGACAGAGACCGAGAAAGCGGATATGAACAGACTGATCGATAGATATCTGTACCTCGCATAAATTTATCATCATGGTCCGTCCGTATACCAGAACCAATTACCAAAAAAAAAACTATCTAAAACTATCTGGAAAAAAATGACGTTTTATCTAAAATAATGTAAGAAAAGAATACCAGCGCAAGATTTAAGCAATGTTGTTACAAAATGACCAAAGACGCAAAAAGTCACCTAGGGTATGTGAAGGGGGGGGGGGTCGTTTTTAGATGGTGCCTACTGGTGTACTCATGCAAATTTTCGAGGTTGTGGCCGCAAAAATATGACCCTAGAGCGCCCGGAGACACACACAGACGAGCAAATAGAGAATAATATGTAGCCCACATGACTGGTAGCCCCGGTGGTCCATTTTCGGGGCTACGATGATTAGATAGATAGATAGATAGATAGATAGATAGATAGATAGATAGACTGTGAACAATATGGACAGACTGAGATAGATAGATGCATACATACATACATACATACATACATACATACATACATACATACATACATACATACATAGATTGGAATAGATAGATAGATAGATAGATAGATAGATATAGGTAGATTGGAATAGATAGATAGATAGATAGATAGATAGATAGATAGATAGATAGATAGATAGATAGATAGATAGATAGATAGATAGATATAGGTTGATTGGAATAGATAGATAGAAACACACACACACATATATATATATATATATATATATATATATATACATATATATATATATATATATATATATATATATGTGTGTGTGTGTGTGTGTGTGAGTGTGTGTGTGTGTAGCGAGAGATAGATAAATAGACAGATATGAACAGACATAGATAGATAGATAGATAGATAGATAGATAGATTGATTGATTGATTGACAGATAGATATACAGAGAGAGAGATATATAGGTATGAACAGAGTTAGATATAGTGAACCACTTACACACATGTAAATATGAAACTTCAAATCAACTCACAAACCTTAAAGCTCCTTCAACGCCTTTCAAAATGCTTCTCTCAAAGATTCCTCACCTACTGATTGCTGTCTATTATACTCAGGCACACATATCTATACCTGAGTTTGTGAACAGGAAAGGCACCAGAAATATCTTACATGGAAAACAGCTGATGTCATTTTTGCCTCAATATAGACATAAATGCTTACATAGATGTTTGTGTGTGACTGTACATGCGCATGTGCGCGTATGTGTGTGTGTATTTGTGTGTGTGTGTGTGTGTGTGTGTATTTGTGTATGTGTGCTTGTGTGTGTGTAAATATACTTCTCTGCATATATATGAAAATGTGTGTGTGAGTGTTAATTTATATTTGTGTAATGACCCTAATGTGCGTATGAAGTTATTTCAAGACAAAGTTAAGATGATTTTACCGAACAAGTATGGTTATGCATTTTTTTTTTTTTTTAGCTGAGAACAAGAGGGAGGAGAAGGTCGTAAAAGAAGAAGAGGAAGCGGGATGACGAGGAAGGGGAGGAAGAGAGGGAAGAAGAGTAAAACAACAAAAGAGGAGGACCAAGAGATGCGTAAGAAGAAGGAAAAAAGAGGTGTAGATTGAAAGGTAGAAAGAAGAGGCAGAAGCTATTAAAATATTCTCTTGGGACAATGTAAAGAAGGAAAGAAAGGTTTAAAATAAATGAATAGAGAGAATCATTAAACAAGGAAACTTTTTTTTTCTTTAAAAAAGAACAAAGAGATTTAAATTAAGGAAAGCTGATAAATAAACATTGATTCTTTCAAAAACAGGAATAGTTTTCACCTTGTTACATTCGTTCCTTTGATTGTGTCTGGTGCATTGCGATTTCATTAACAACCACATATATACACACACACTTCATAGTATGTGACTGACCAGGAATGAGTTTAGTATTTTTGGATTGTCTTTTCAAAGACTTTCTTCTTTGTTTGCCGTAATTAACGAGATCATCATTATTTTAAGTTAGGAAAGAATTAATATACATATATACGTATTTGGTTATCAATTCGTAACTAGTTATTCTTTCTTAATTTTGTTGCTTTAAATCGCAGTGCTCAGATTATATTTACATTCAGTGGCCATTAAGTAAGCAAAGATAGCGAATGTCTGAAGCTGATTCTTTATAGATCTCCACTTAAAGATCGTTGATTCCTCTCTATCGGTTATTAAAATGGATTCCAGTTCTTTAAAGACAGGGAACTTTTATCTTATTTTTGTTGCTTTTAATCGCAGTGCTCAGATTATATTTACATTCAGTGGCCATTAAGTGAGCATTGATAGCGAATGTCTGAAGCTAATTCTTCATAGATCTCCACTTGAAGATCGTTGATTTCTCTCTATCGGTTATTAAAATGGATTCCAGTTCTGTAAAGACAGAGAACTTTTATCTTATTTTTGTTGCTTTTAATCGCAGTGCTCAGATTATATTTACATTCAGTGGCCATTAAGTGAGCATTGATAGCGAATGTCTGAAGCTAATTCTTCATAGATCTCCACTTGAAGATCGTTGATTTCTCTCTATCGGTTATTAAAATAGATTCCAGTTCTGTAAAGACAGAGAACTTTTATCTTATTTTTGTTGCTTACTCGCGTCTAGTATAAGACGTATTATTCTAAAGTTGTTCGAATTCATTTCATAAAAAATTGCTATTATTACTTGTCAAAACCCATGGAATCCAGACAGGTCCAATTAATGATTAATAATTGTAATTGCCATATCAACAATAGCACTACATCAAAGATAAAAAAATGTATGCCCATATTGTATGAGTGTTCATTGTGAAAAAAAAATCTGTCACAGAAGTAATATGAAGTATTGGGATTGAATGACAAAAACAATTTTGTTATTTTGGTCGCTAGCTGCTGTACTGGACACATAGCTCAGAGCTCTAAATAGAATATATTTTCTGACCAATCGGCTTCCATCCACACTGGACATCTCTACGACCTATCTAACTTTCATTTAAAGAGGACACATATTCGAGGCCAGCCTGTTTATTTGGGAAACCTAGGCAGTTTATTTTCTGGCCGATCGGCTTTTATCTGCCCTTGACATCTCTGGGGCCTATCTAACTTTTATCAGAAGAGAACACAAATTGAGGTCCAGCCTGTTCGTCAGGCAAACCTATGCGTCTGATGGGTGCACTCCAAGCTGAAAAAAATAGTTAGATGGGGGGCACAAACCTCAAGTTTCGCCCTGGGCACATGAAACCCTTGCGCCGACCCTGCACAAACTGATACAGTTAGTAGTCCAGCTGAGAACAGATCATTGGCACAGTGCTCAAAATCATAGAGGTCTGCACTCATTCTACACCACTGATTGATCTACTGTGAACTTTCACACAAATGGACTCTTGTTTGACTGGTCTCAGACAATGGCTAATGTATATAGCAGTAATAAACAAATTTGATCATTTGTTGATTATTTATACAATTCTGATAAACTCTCAAATTGGACAATTCATGTCTAAATTTTGTTGTATTAATCATTATGTATGCTTTCTTCGTCTACGTGTGTTCTTTCACGATGTTTCGGCCGTGTACCCTCCGACCTACGTTGATCGTTGATGGTTCTTATCTAAGCAGACTCACTACTAAGAGCGCATGCCCAGTTGGACTGGACATGTCATATCTGTTTGTTTTTGTTTTGTTTTTTTCATACACGGGGTTTCTTCAGTTGAACCAATTAGTCGACCGAGCGTCGATACCAATAACATCTGGGAGCCTCACATCATAAAATACTTCACAAAAAAAAGAAAAACGGATTACTCGATGCAAGGGAGGAAACTCGGAAGTACCCTGATAACACAACCTGGATATACAAAAAAAAACTGAAATGATGTGTCCAGTCCCACTGAGCATGCACTTTGGGTAGTGATTCAACATTCTAGAACCGACAACACCCGACGAAGATCGGGGGTATCTAGTCGAAACATCGTGAAAAAAAAGACGAGGAAAATAGTCCGACCACATGTTACAATACGTGGGCTGGTCAAGTCTGTTTAATTGAATATTTCATTTTTATTCATAAATGTAACTATTTTATTTTTAAATAACACTTTTGTTAAAGATGCTCTTTGCGTGGGTATATGGGAACTATACTTACATACTTGATCAAAGGTAAGATACGTAACTTCATTATATTATGCATGCAGGTGTAACAGAGTAACCCTTTTCAGACGCCAAAAGGATAGAAATGTCCTTTAGATTTATTATTTAGTAGATTTATTATGACAAGATAAAGCACGGTCACATGGAACCCCTGCAGATAGAGATCCAGTCACGCCCACTCAATTAAAAAGAAATTCGGAGAAAGAAAGCGATGAGGGGTTGATTAAAAAAAAGAGGAAGGTGTATGAGGATTCTAAGGGCGGGTGTAAGAAAGATAGACCATAAGTTTAGCAGCACGAGAAACGAAATGAAACAGAAGATGAATAGAAGGAAAAAGTGTTGATGAATATTTAGTTCCGGTATCTGGCAAAAGAAAGAGGGTGAGGTAATTTAGTAAAAGAGATAGCGATTCTTTTAACCCTCGCCTATAAGTTAGGGGATCAAAGGTTGGTCACCAAAAAAGAGAGGTAAGATTTAGTTTAGGTTTTGTATCCCGACATGAGTTTAGCGTCTCTCGTCCGTTCCTTCCTTTCTTGCAGACGCGGTGTGTGTACATGCGATGAAACGCTTTACGGTACATAGTGGAAATTCATTCCCCCGGTCATAGTTCTCTACATATCGTACTTAATGTCCAAAACTGAAGATTTTAATCTCCTACCGTGACAAGAGCAACTAAAACAATCCTCAGTAAAATTAGGGGTGTTCCCCCAACATGATTTGAACGCATGACCAACTGTAGCACCTTCTGTGATGACTATTATCTATGAAAAAACGTCCGTCTCGCAACAAATCAGTAAGGCTTAGTGGTTGGGCTTCTAGTATCAATTCATATATTGGTTACTCAGGTCGAGCAAACATTAAAAGTATCATTCTGCTTGTCTGTGCGTACGACCATTTCGCTTTTCTACCTAGGATCAGAGTGTAGTATCTCCCCGATCCCTAGTCCGTCTGTACTGAAACCAATTACGCTTTCTGACCGAAAAATCTAAATTATAGGAATTGGGAAAAGCGGGGGAGATGTGGAGGGTGAAAAGAAGAGGTGAGCAAGCAAGAGAAAAACGAAAAGAAAACTAGATGAAAGGAAAAAAATAATGATTTGGTTAGTCACTCAATAAGAACCACCACATGACGAACGTCTTTTGGTAGCAGGCTGTGTTGGGGGTGATCAATTAGGAAATTATTTTAAAAAAAAAGGGTGATCGAAGAATAAGTTACCTCTCTCACCATTTGTTGGGTCATTATAACTAAAAATCTGAATTGTAAAAACGAACAAACATAAATGCAGGACATAAACTAAGGGACCAATCTGGCATGAATTTGGGTCTCAGATTGAACCCCGCACATAAAAATCTATTCAGGGGGGAAATCTGAAAAAATAGCATTCTTTCTAGACATAATAAAGAGTAAATCTTGAAAATTTCATCCTTCTAGCTCCATTTATGCAGCCTTTACGTATGATACATATATTCATATATATTTTTGGTGCTAAATTGGCTCACAAGAGAATTCATGGTGCACGTACCCAGTGTGCAATTTCCATATACCCTAGCATGCCCCTTAAACCCTCCTTTCCACAGACCAGGCTAGTGTAGCTATTTGATAGTTCACCTGTCGTCTCTTTTCATGACTTCGTAATTGTCTTTTTCTTTCCAACTTTGCCGAGGCAGACCCTTCCAAAGATAGGACAAGTTAGTTCGAGATGGTCACCTTTGTTAAGAGGAAGTTCAAAGTCAGATCCTTCCCGGGCATTTCTCTTCAGTTTTTCATTTTTAATGCGAGATTCCTCGAATGTAGCTTCTGTCCGATGGATCAGTTTTCGCCAAGGATAACGGCCACTCACCAGAGTCTCCCAGTCATCAACTGATATATTTGCAGCTTTGAATGAGACTTTCAGCCAATCCTTGTAATTGATCTTTGGCTTATGACAAGGATGTTTACCATTAAAAAGGTCCCCTTACAAAAGCTGATTGAGTATCCTTCCATCACTCGTTCTTGCTAAATGATCATCCCATCGTAGCCTATGCTTCCGGACCGTAGCTTCAATACTACCACAGTGGAATCTCTCAAGGACCTCGACATCACTTATATGCATTATATTCCAGTGTGAAATATGAAGACGATACGCCACCAATGTCTCGCATCCATTTAGTAAAGAGATCAGCACACAAGCATTGAGCACCTATATCTTTCATCTTTGTGATTTGCCATGTTGTTCCCAAAGGCGTTGTTCCAGCTTTCTAAATGCACCGTTGGCTTTTTTCTCAATCCCATGGGAGATTTCATTGTCACTGGTACGGGATCTGTTGACCTAGCTTCCGAGATACACAAACTTGTCCGTCTCTGCCTGACATTTGCCTCGTACGTAGACATTTGACTCGTTGTACGGCTTGGTGGGTGCAGGTTGAAACATCACCACTGTCTTCTTGAGACTAATAGTGAGTCCCAGAGCCGTGCCAGCTTTAGTGAATCAATGAAGGAGATTCCGCATATCATCCTCAGTCTACGTACAGCAGATCTCTTATCAAAGATACAAGTGCCTTGGGTTTTGATGCAAATCGCCTGTTGTTAAACACAATGCCAGAATATAGACACCATGATTAAAGTCCTTGAACGCCATGCAGAAAACCATGGCAAATACAATGGCAAAAGTATAGGTGTTAGAATATTTCCTTGTTTCATTCCATTTTGATAAATATTGGTTCTGACAGTTTTCCACCAGCATTAACCCATATCACCATGTCACCATAAAATGTTCGCAGTACAGCAATAATTCCTTATAATCTTCCATGATGCAATTCTGTTTACAGTATCAAATGCCTTGGTTAAGTCAATAAAGACCGGATATAAGTCCACTCCTTTTTCGACACACTCTTCTCGTCATCGTTATGCTGAGAACACATAAGTGGTTCCACGACCAGTGAAGAATCCATGTTGTGATTCAGGAAGAACATCGTTAGCTATGTGACGAAGCAAGCGATCCAACAGTATTATACATAACACTTTTTACCCTCTGCTGACAGTAGGATTATCCCTCTATAATTTCCACAATCATCTGTATCTCCCTTGCCCTTGAACAGTACAACCATTATAGCATTTCGTCTGTCCCCTGCAACAGATTCAGGAAACCAAACAACCAGCTGCAGATAATAAAGATACCGCAGGATCCTTTCACTACCACACTTTATTCCGATCAAACCAATCTTGATGATTCTTCTGCAGAGACCCTAGAATCTGACCAGCCACACGTTGTGATAATTCTTTGAAAGTTGGCCAATCATTTCCGATGTTGATATCGTCCGTTGCAGTTTCGAATTCCTTTTGAACCTTTTTATGTTTCAAATGGTCGGCCTTTTTGGAAATGAAACGCCTGCTTATCTAACTCTATATCTCACGGCCAACTTCAATCTTACCTACACCTTGCAGATGGTTTGGGGATTACGCCTCCTTTCAAGAATACAATCCACTGTTCAATCCTGGATGCACCCAAATTGTCTTACACTTGTTTTTTTTCTGTTGGAACATAGTGTTAATAATAATCATCATCATCAGTCTTTTAATTTTTGTCGTTGGACATAGACCTTCCCCATGATTTGCTACAATTCTCTATCATAGGCGTCGCAGAGCCAGTATTCCTGAATTTGTCTTGTTCATCTCTCCATCTTGTATTCTGTCGACCTCTGTTTCTCATGTGATCTCTGGAGATCCATGTTGTGAGTCGTGATGTCCGTCGGTTGTCTTTCGTTCTTGCAACATGACCTGCCCATTGCCATTTGAGTTTTTCAATAGTTTTTATGATGTCTCGGACTCCCGTTTTCTTCCTCATATACTGTGCTATCTTATGATCTTTCCATGTAAGGTTGAGCATAATTTTCTCATGCGCACGTTGCATACTTCTCAGTTTGTAGGCCTGTCTCTTGGTTAGGCTCCATGTTTCAGTTCCATAAGTGACTATCGGGAGAATACATTGGTTGTATACTCTTCTTTTTAGGATTATTGGGATCGTCTGGTTTTTGAAAGTTGAGCTTGCTCTGCCAAAGGCTTGCCATCCCAAAGTGATTCTTCGCTTGATTTTCTCCTCTTTTGAGGATCTCATGGAGATTCGTTGTCCTAGGTAGATGTGATGGTCTACCTTGCCGAGTTTTGCATCTTCTATCTTGACAGTTATGTTCTTATTCTCAACATGATTGTTGCACATTCCCAACTCCTCTCACCTGGAACATTAGTTGTTGTTACACTATCCAGGGCCATACATGATAGAAGGACAGGTTGTCTTCGTCAGTCGCAGACATGGTTGGTGCATACACATTGGCTAGGCTTACACATCGCCACTTCGGTAAGGGGACTCATTTGGTCACTTGGGTCTTGGTAGACTCGTCTCTCTACTCTGGCAAAAACCATCTTTGTCTAAAACGTTTTCGTCTAATGTCAGAAATGTATTATCTATCATGGGTATAATTTTTCCAAGTGTTTTTCTGGGTAGAAATCAATTTTGTACGAAAAGTGCGCTCGTACTAATTTAATTTTATAGTGACTTTTTAAATTATTTCTCTGTGGTGGTGAGGGGATGGGCTCATAGATCTAATTGGTCAAAAATATTTTTCAATAAAAATCATCGTCAACAAATCAAAGGCATGAACCCTTCCCCCAACCTTTGAATGGTCTGCCTAGCCCACAAGTTCACGGATCCCTGATTTTTTAAAGGTCCGTCCACGGAGTCACACTGAAAATTTTGATAGGATTTACAAGGCCCCAACTTCTTGGGCTCCCAAATCTCCAGCTCTGCCCCTGATTGTCGTACAACTTTTGGTCAAAAGAAATATTCCCAAATAATCAGTACTTTCAATTTCTCAACTTTTGAAACCATAATATCCTCTAAAATCATAGTTCACCCCAAACTATTTTTATTAACAATTTAAACTAAAACTATTAACTAAACACATGTACCTACTAGAAAAAAACTATACGCCAGAGGATACCAGGGGATGCACGATGACCCCCCCCCCATACACACACCAGCTTCCTACTTATAGAAGTTCTCAATGAATTGGTTATATTTTAGGGAGGATCCAGGAATTTTCCCAATAGTTATCTCCCCTGCTTTGTTGATTTCCATTCACCTTTTTGGTGACAATGACGTGGGCAGGGATAGTTCTAGTTTAAAAATTTCATTCATTTTTAAAAGAAAATATTTTTGTTTTTTAACATCTGAATATAATAGTGATTATCAAGGTTAACGGCAACTATTTACTTGATTTTCAATATACACAATATCATTTTGATTTAATTTGCTTATTTATTTACATTTGAAAAATGAAATCCTTTTCTCAAGTGCTACTAAAAGCGTATATGCTTGTGCGTTCGTTTCAGGACCGATCCTAACATTGGTCGGTAGTAGCGTGCGTGAACAGTACAACTTACTCCAGGCCACGAGCATCTGATACCTTCCATCACGTATACCACGAGGTTGTCCGGTGGTGGTCATTTTGTTGTCGATTTTCTGATAAAAAAATAACTTTCAGAAACTAGTAGACTTTAAATATGAGACCAAACAAAAAGAAAAGAACCCATGGTAACCGAAATAAAGCCAAAAAGAATACGGCAAACCGCTGGAAGAAAGGACATAGTTGCAGTAGCAACCCACAATACAATGAACATAGACAGAAGGTTGGCATGGGTTATACGACTTCAACTGGTAAATATATCGATTTTATTTGTTTTGGTGATTTCGTCTGATTATATCGTATAATAATCAGATTCTGATCTTCTTGTGTCTATATTGATTCAACCGAACGTTAGTTTTCTCTGCTATGGAAAAAAACTATGTCGCGATTGTATGAAATCGAAATAAATGTCGACTCCTCTATCTTTTTTGAAACTTTACCACAAAAATTTCAAGTCCATCTCTTTACATTTTTTGTTTTTGCGACACCTCAGTATTCGTTGTTTAATCTTATAAATGAATTTGATAGAAAAATAAACGAGATGATATCGAACATGTTCAAATCTAAATCACTTTATTTTTTTGTGATCAGACTGATTCCATGTTTGTTATAAATCACGCGTGCGTTCTTTATAGCAAGATGTTTTGGGATTATTTTGTCCCTTTTTTTTATCGCGATTTGTAATATTGTAGTTTCTATTTACTCCTAAAATCAAAGTTTTTATTTATTTGGCGATATTCATGTTATGATTCACGTAAATAGTCAAGATCTGTGGGAAGAAAAATACTCGCTCGTAGTATTTTCAGTTCAAAATTTACCACGTGTCTTTTCTCTCTCTCTTTTTTTTTTACGACTTGGATTTGAATTTTAAGAAAAATTGTTTAGTTCATCAACTATACTGGATAATACATTTTGTACTTATACAAAAATCTTATAAATACTTAGGTAGATGAATTATGTAACCACATTACGAAAGTTTACTTTGTTTAAGCCCCTGAAAATGATTTCTCAACTTTGTTAAAAATCGTGAATTGGACGACACCACATGGACATGATTATTAATGTTTGTATACGTGTGTACTCAATTGTTTTTTTCTCTTCAGTAAAAACTCCTTATTTGAAAGGAAAATATTCAAGATTCTGATTTGATCTAGCCTAGTTTTGAAAAATTCAAACTGTTTTGTTACACTGGTACTGGACGAAAAAGAAAAAAAAAAAACTAGTGTATCGAATTTCTTTTCTCTACACTTCATTATTTGCATCTTACTTATTAAGGGAATTTAATACATTTATTAGGAAGAAGAAAATCTGTTGCCTTGAATTTGTTTGGATTCGAAACTTTTTAACTATTTTAGATTCAATTTTCATCCCAGTAAATTCAAGAAATAAGGGGAAGCTACTCTCACTTGGTGAATTACAACACATTGCTTGCAGTCTACATCTATCCACTAATGAATATATTCATTGAAAAATAAGGGTAACAAATTATTGACAGTAATAAATTGTTAACAGCGGATAGTAGTGTTTACTGTTTAATACTGTGAATGAAATTCTTGAACCGATTGTCAGCAAAAACTCTACATGGTCAATCAAATGACTTTGCTGAAGTTAACGAGGAAGCACTCGGAGAGCATTTACCTCTGCCAAGGCCATTATCAAGGGAGGTGATTGTGCATTGATCCACTCCAAAATCAAATTACTTCCTCCATAGCCTATTATCAACCTTTCCAATAAATTTCACAGAAATTCATTAAGAACTTTTGGAAATATCATCTAAACAGCCACGAGCGTGTACGTCGTCATGAAACCAACATTTTCTTGTCAGCATGGCTTGTTGGGGATGATCCATCAGGGGAAAAAAAAGGTAATCTATGGATGAGTTACATCTATCGCTTTTTGTTTGGACAATAATCACAAAAAATCTAACGGGCATAAACTAAGGGATCAATTTAATACAAACTTGCATTGTAAATTGAACCTGCCCCTAAAAACCTACTTGGGTGATATGAATCAAAAAAAAAAAAAAGGTTTTTGTAGATGTAATAAGGAATGAATATTCAAATTTTCAGACCTAGCTCTAATGGTGTGGTCTGTATATGGGGTACATAGCTAGAGCCAGCTGGACTAACTTGGAAATTGAAGAAACCTATGTGTACGGTTTTGGTTTAGGGTTTCTAATAAGAATGATGTTAATACAGAGTCACTGAATTTATCAAAACCAAACAGTTACAAGTCTTTATGGTTATCCAACTAAACGTGTTTTTCTAAGCTGTTATATTTTTCTTTCATCATGTGAGAAGTACCCTTTTGAAAAACAGCTTAAAATTCTCTGGCATCTTATATGATGGAGAACTGGTCATAATAAACATTAAATTCATTATTTTTCCTGTTCAAAAAATAAAATTCAGTCAGTTAAATGTGTGTGTCCATAAAATCCATTGGTTCACGCATTAAAAAACTGATCACAATTTTTTGCTTTTGTAAGTAGATTCTAGGAATCAAGAGAAGCTATTCCCACTGGGTGAAATGTATTTTTTAGAGAAATTTTTAATTATCAATTTCACCTGTGTTATTTCTTAATGCAAGTATGTACAGGTCAACCTGACCTCCAATTTTCTTATGTGTTAAATGTAGTAACAGCAGCTGTACTAACTCAGAATGATTTTACCTCACCAGATCAGGTCCCATCTGTCTTTCCGTCTGTCCACATAATATCTCTGAAAGTACTCAATGAATTTCAATGAAATTTTGCTGGAGGGTGGGTGGTGGGGTATGGAAGAAGTGGTTTAATCTTGGAGCAGATGCAGGGATTCTTTTTGAAGGAAAGATATTTAATAATCAAGTATTATCTGCAAATATTTTCTCTGATGTTATTTCATCCTTTATACCGGAAACTATCCAAAACTAGGGTCCTGGTGTTCCGTCAAATAATGGTCAGGGATCTGCTGTTTGGAATTTGAATTTATACCACTAATCTAAAATTAGTATAAGAGCTTTTTTGTATGACTCACCTTTGTGAGCAGTCTTAATCCATAATGCTGTACGCAAAAAATAATCGACAAAACTGACAGAATATTGAACGTGACATTGTGAATCTTATGGCAGAGAATATAAAAAATTGCTTGTTATCGTAGTTCTTTAATTACTGTCTGAAAATGGGGGTTTGCCAGAATGCTCCTTTTATTGAAGGTGTCCTCAAGTTTTCAAAATTTTGAAACCACTGCTTTATATTTTAAAATTGTTTAAACAGGGATTTTAAATAATGCGTTATTAATACCTAATCAAGACATTTTGATGATGCAAATAAACATCCTAATATCCGGAAAATCTATTATATTTCAATACAAGTTGTGCTGTTGCTAAAATGAAGTGTGGTCCCTTTCAATTTACCTAACCTTTATGTGGTACGACGGCAATGTTGGAGTATGATATGAGAAAATAAAGCAATACCACTATCTCTGCTGGAGGGACCACACTACTTGTATCCAGTGTTATTTCCAAAATTTTGGAAAATGTTTATTGAGTGGACTTATTAAAATGTAATGAAAACAAATTTCAAAAGATGTTCATACTATTATTGATAAACTTTTTGTAAAAATGAATGCATAAATTATGAGGTGTAGATATTTATGGAATTTGATTTTATCACTGGGTAAAAAAGATCTGTTTTTTTTTAATGTAGCAATAATGTCTTTTTTCTTCCAACAGGTAAAGGTACTTTGACCGCAGCTGCACTTGCTAAACTCGATGCTAGTAATGGGCAGATGCAGGTCGAGGGATCGGAATTTGATGCAACCAGCGTCGGGGGCAACACTTTCAAAACATTTGCCACCAATTTCACAGAATGTACAAATGTCACGTTTAACCAGATTCACCGTCTTTGGACGTCCAACTCGGCCCTGCACAAAGAGGTAAGAAGCAGCATCTTTTCTTCTATGTATATCAACATCCAGGGCTATAACGGGGGTGGCGGCGCTGCTGGCAACAACAACAACAATAATAATAATGGTGGAGGAGGAGGAGGAACGGGCTGGCCAGTGCAGCAGGACAATGCCGATGACGGGTCTGACAGCGATGAGGGCATGTGGTATGGTGACGACGACGATGATGATGATGATGATGACGACGACGAAGACGATGATGATGACGAAGAGGAGACGGATGATGATGATGATGATGACGACGAAGACAATGAAGATGAGGATGAAGATAACGATGATAACAGCGCTGCCGAGGATGGTGATGAATTCCTGGCAAGCAGCACCGAGAGCTATTCAGATGATGTCGTCAGCGATGACAGCTTGTCTGACGATTTTTTTTACAATGACTATATGGCAAATGATAGTTTTGACCAAATACCACCTCAGAACAATGGCTATAGCCAAAATCTTGACTTGAACACTGGCATTCAGAGCCATTCTGAAACTTCCATGTTCAAACATTATCTTCCAAAAGGAAGTATCGCTACCCCTGATCTCATTTGTCAGTCCACGCAGCCCTGCCTTCATCACTGCCTGAAAAGACGGGATGTGAATTCTGCTTTTCCAGTACCCCAGTCCCAAATTACAACACCAGGATTTCCTTCTGGAGACTGTTATCAAATCCCTGGATATTCCTGCACATCCTCTGCCAATTCTGCTCTATCCTCTAATTCCAAACGCATCCGTGATTGGATGTCTAATGTCCAAGTCAAGGCCAGACCAGTGCAGTTCAGTCGAAATATCAGCCAGCCAACTGACTCCCATGTAAGCACACACACATATGCCGAGCCTTATGCGTGTTTAGAAAGAGGAAGTCCGTTCTTCCTGTCTTTGAGTCTGCTCTTGGAATTTAAGCCTTATTTTTGCTACCAAATTCCTACTCTGATTTCTACCACCCTCACTTTCCTCCTTGACATTCAAAGAAAGAAAAAAAAAGGTAGCACCTCCTATCTGATTTCAGTAAAAGTCCCTCAGTCCGCTTTGGTAAGCTTACACACTGATTGGAAATTGCAGTATTTCCATTCTGAATGAATGTAGCTGTTCAAAGCTATCAAAAAGCAACCCCCTGTAGAATAACTCAAGTTATGGGTGTTTATTTAAGTCAACTTAGTGCAGATTATTCGATAGAAAAACAAAGGAGGTAGTGGTTGGTGTTGGAATTCAAGGAATAGGAATTGGTAGAAAATTGTCCAAAGAAACTTTTCCAAGAGCAAGTCATTAAAAAATCATATCTGGAAAAACTTCTTTTTGTAATCATGTGGTCCTAAGAATATTGTCAAGTGGGGTAAATCTAAGCTATTTAACAACTGCTTTGAAAGTTAATTCCTGTTATTTCATCAATTTACTGCTCTCTCTCTCTCTCTCATATATATATATATATATATATATATATAATCAAGATAATTTGTCTTAACAAGTTATCAGTCCAGTTCCATGGATTATGGGACTCCTCTCACAATACAGTATAATTCTTTTTTTCTTTACGCTCATGAGATGCTCTGTTGTACATATTGATCGATTAGTTCAGAAATGATGTTGTTCTAAATATGCTATGATGAATTTTCTGTTTTGATAAATTTTCAAGATAAAGTCCCTGCATAGAAGTTGCAATGTCAAGAAATATACTTGGCAGTGAACAGATTAAGAACCTCAGACAGAGAATGTTTTGTTTTTTGTTATAATCTTTTGTTCAAAGTTTGTTTCTGTACAAGTGAACATGATATATGTAAGAACTGTCCTTATGTTCTTAATTGAGCTCTCTCAGTTGTTCAAGTAGACGTTATACCATCGCTTATCTTGCTACTTATTCAGTGAAAGTGTGATCTGTGCTCATATTGATGAATGTAGACTGTCAGATATTGATGTTACTCCCACTTTGTGCTCAAAGAAGAACCTTGCTTGCGTGTTGCCTCCTGAATGATAACAACTTATAAATACCATAATGTTACAATTATAAATAGTAATTTTTAAAAAATCACAGATCATGTTCCAGGCCATTAAAGTCTTGGAACTTAATAATACTTAAATGAATAACAGAAAGCACTCAATAGAAAACTTTTAGACAGCCCTAACGTACACTAACTCCTGATTCATGTTCACTTGTATGAATCAAAGGAAGATGAGATACAAAGTCAAAAAAAACAAAACACGTCTTGTTTGTGGCCTTTAATCAAACCTGTATAAATGAAGAATTGCTACCCAAGTTTACAATATATTACGTATATATGAATATGTTACTGAATGTATACCAATGCATCAAGAGAATTAAAGCATCCCAAGCTACCCCACTTGACTGTATGGATGTTTTTTTTATATAAGCTATATATATATATATATATATATATATATATATATATATATACACACTGAAAATTATTATCTATGATTATGCTTTAATATACTTTTTGTTGCTTGTAGTTAAATTCCTTATCTCATTTCATTATATAAAACATGTGCACATATTGGTATGTAAATGGATATTTTTTTTTTCTTTTTATGTTGTTTTGCTTATCGTCCATAGTATATGTTTAGCTACATTTTCTATGTTTAATATTGTGGTATGCATGATTTTATTTACCAGATAAATATAATATTGGTTTTGCATTGACTTTTCGGAGATATCAGTTATTTGTTAGAAATCTTCAGGGAAATTTAGAAGAAAAACCTGGGAAAAAGTTTTATTGAACTATTTCCAGGTATTTGGAAAAAAAAGGTTGGTCGAAAAAGCAAGCCAGAAAAATCTTGTCCTACAGTCAGTTGGGGTTAAATATATCTAAGTAATTTGGGCTAAAAGATTAAATTGTAAAAAAAAAAGTGTTCTGTTGAATTTTAAACTGATACTTCAATGGTAGTTTCTGTTTTAGCGACTGTCATACAGAGTTAAAGCAGGCTGATTGTCTTTTTTGTTCCTATAGTAAGATTGCCAATAGTGGTTTTACATTATACATTTAGCCCTAGTCAGTCAGTAACACTTGTATGAATTTGTAACCTGACTATTGTACATGGCCAACCCAATGGAGATATTATAACTTGGTTATTCTGAAAAATGTATCAGTTGATGGGAAAGACAAAAATCTAGGATAGTCCATAAAAAAATCATTAAATATTAGGATATATTGGGTCTGTCCGAGAGTACCAGCCATTTTTAATATCTCAATAACTGGTTGCCTGGTTTTGATATAACTTTGTGATCAATCAGAGGGAACCTTACTGCACATGTGTGGACAGAGTCTTTCCTCTGGGGTTATTCATCCAGCAATGAGATGCTATTTAGTAAGCTCGTGTATTGTGTGACTGTCATATTCACAATGACTGGGCCAGCCCATTCTTCATATCTTGTGTATTTGTTTTTGTTTTTTTTTCTTGGCAAAACTCCTTATCACTCAGGTCTGGCAGCACCCCCACTTAGAGATCTGGCTCTCTTTGACTTCTGAATCTTCCCAAAGAGATTTCAGACTATTAGCAAGATTGCAGAGAATGCAACAAAACAACTGATGGCTATGCGGAAAGGAGACTTTGGAGAAGGTTTTGAAAAGTGGGAGAAATGTTGGGATGATTTTGTGATATCCTAGGGGGGATATTTTGAAGGGGACTAAGGACCCTTTCATTTATTTAAAATTGCAGGATACTCTCTGGACACCGTACATTTGTGCCAGATAGGATCAATAGGGCTACTTGAATAATTCAATGCACACTAATCTACTGAAGCTACAGGAGAATCCACTAATTCTCACTTTCTTTGTGTTATAAAAGTGATTATTTACTGTTCATTGTTGGTGTATAAACTAGGGAGATGTGAATGAAACTGAATTGTGATTGCTTTCCTTGACTTTGTTCCTATATGATATAGCTTAACCTATTGTTCCTGGGAATGCTTCTAAAGGCCTGAATTAGTTTGAACAATTCTTATCTTGAAGATTAAAATGGTGAAGATTTGTAGATATCTCTTTCTTTGTAATTAATGAACGTCAGTATCCACACACTAAGCATGTTCCATAGTCCATAGAACATTATACAAATTGGATACTGACATTCATTACTCGAAATGCTGACTTCATCTATCTGCGGTAAAACCGGAGGACACATCCATAAACTACAAATTCAGACCTCCACTGGTGTTAGAAAAAATTTCTTCTCTGCAATAGTAGCGAACACATGGAATAGCCTTAGTGAAAAGACAGTCACATCCTTATTATTTTTTTTTTTTTTTTTTTTCTCTAAATCTTCTATTTATTGTGATATTGGTCTTACCAAATTCAACTGCTAATTTACTTATGTATTTATTCTCAACCCCCAACTAAACTGAAGCTGGTTAAATGGTGCAATTAACTGCTGTCAAAAAGCTTGTATCAAGTACATAAATCCAGAAATCAGTCTAGGTAGGATAAATTGTTAATTTTGGATTTGATGACAGCTCAAATGTAACTGTGGACTTTGAGGCACTTCTAGATACAATGGGTTAATTTGATGGCAACACGTTTTCTTTTTTGTGCTATTTTGATTATTTTGTTTATTGATGTCTGTGTTATACTATCTCATCTTACTTTGTGAGTCAGCATTGTGACTCCATTAGTAAATGGTTTGGTATGTGATGTGTCATTTGTATTTTTAGGTTAAGTTAAATGAGTCTGCCAAGATCACATTTACTAGTGTACGTTACAATGAATTTAATATAAAACATTGTGGTCAAAATTGATGGGTGTCATTACAGTAGAGTGTTAAAAAAAAAAAAATAATATATTACTGATTTTTAGCTACATAATTTATATTCAAGATCCCGTTGTACTTGAGTAAATTTGCTAAATACAAGACTAACAAATGCTTGCTTGTTTATCGGTAATGGGTCAAATAAGACTTGATCCATATTTTTTGATGGCTGACTCATTAAACTTTGCCTTTTTTTTCTTATATTATTATCATTATTAAATGGCCTAAAATTCCTGCATGTTTGTCAATTTCTGTTGTGTTTTGGTGACGTTCATTTCTAACTTTTTGTCCAAGCAGATGTTGGCGGTCCTTGCAGCCGTCACTGAAGTGATTAAAGAGCATGGAGGAAAGGAATCGGAGACGGAATATTTTGCAGCATTGGTGAGATGATTGTTTGTGTACACCTGTGTGCGTTGGCAGTAGAAATACCTTTTGAATCCATTTAAGATTTTTTTTTCAAAAATTTGATGAATTTAGACTAACATTTTTAACAGTTCAAACTTCAATATTCACCTAGGATGAATTTTAAATACCATGTCTTGTGATTACTTCACTGCAGGGGAAATTTTCCAATCTGGTAGATAGGCTTGATAAATTGATAGTTTATTAATGTAAAGATACTTTGAATCTAGCAGAATTGTTGATTAGTTTTCATTGACATAATCTGGACTAAATTTATCTCCTACCAAATTTTTTATGTTGGAAATAGAAGTTATTTGGGATATATTTTTTAAAACTTTGTTTCTAGACCAGCAACAAAACAAAATCATTATATTGATGTAGCATTCTTTGAACAACTAACCTACAAAGCATGTGATCCTGCCACATTTTGGTGCTTTTTTTTTTTTTTTTTTTTTTTTTTTCCTCCCTTATAACCAATTATCAGTGCTTTCTACTATTTACCAAATCCATCCTGAGGATAATGAGATAGGACATTGTCCTTCTCCTTTGATTTCTGTGTTTTTTTGAATTTTTATTGCTTTTGCCATTGATGTCAGTAATTGTTTGTTATCAGACATCTAAATGAGTTGGTATTGTCCTCTCAATTACCAGATAACTGCATTGGATACGTTGGACACTGAAGATAGTTTGACTGCGGCCACCTATTTACTAAGTGTTGTTATCAACAAGTAAGTATAAGTTTCTTTCCAATATATTAGGCGGATGCAAAAATAATTGCATTTTTTTTTTCTTTTTTTTTTATCGATTCAAACTCTGATGCTTATTTTGTTATAAACTATAATTCAACTATGTTCGTGGGATATACCATCTTAAAGCATTAATTTTGCTCCATTCAAGTTGAACTTATACAAAATCACGATTTATTCTGATTCATTTGAGTCTGTCAAATCAAAAATGGAGAAAAGACAATTTAGAGGAAATTTCTTCTTGTATGAGTTTGAAATGGAATATAATGCAGTGGAAACTAATTGCAATATCAAGCGAGTATTTAGCTAGGAAGCTTTCAACAAACGTACGGCTCAACGTTGGTTCCAAAAATTCTAAAATGAGCCTCGAAAAAGAGGATAGACCTAGTCTGGGATTGATGACATCTAATTGATGGTAATTGTTTAGGCAGACATGCAAAATAACACTAGAGATTGCAGAGGAACTAGACATTTACCATTCAACAATTATCGACATTTGCACCAAATTGGAACAACAATAAAAGTGCAACAAACAGGTGTCGCATGAGCTGAATGAAAATTAAATGATTTACTGTTACGAAGTCTGTTCCTTGCTTCTTTTACACCACAAATATGATCTATTTCTTGATTGCATCGTGACTTGTCTCAAAAAATGAAATCTGTACAATAATCAACAGCATTTTGTGCAATGGCTTGATAGAGGTGAAGCACCAACTCCCCTTCCTCCCCCCAAACCAAATTTTCATTAAAAAAATTATGGTCACTGTTAGGTGGTCAATAAGAAGAATCATCCACTATAACTTTTTGAATCCTGTGAAGCCATCACAAAGAAGTATTGCCAGGAAATCAGCAATATGCATTGCAATGTGTGCATCCAATCTTCGTCAGTCAAAAAAGTTTCATTTTTCTCCCTGGCAATGTCCTACAGCATGTTGCGCAGATGGAATTGAACAAACTAAATCACCAGACCAAACTTTTTCAAGCATTTTGACTGATTCCTGCATGGGAAGATCTTCAACAACCAAGCAGCCGCCCAAGATGTCTTTGGGGAATTCAATTAGTTTCAGGACCCAAGAATAGTATCCTTTTGGAATCAATAGACTTGTTTATAGTGGGTAAGAATGTGTAGATTCAGAAGGCTCTTATTTTGATTTGTATTTGAACAAGGTTCTGAAGGTGCTTATTTCAATAAATATTAGAACTAGCACAAACTCTGTTTCTTGCCTTTTGATTGCATTCTTTCCAAAGTGTGAATAGCCATTGTTGAAAGCTATTCAACCACATACTTGGGCAACTCTTTCGAATAACGATGTCAGTCAGCCTTTTCAATATCATTGATTGATAATGAACAAGATTTTCCCTCCACATAATTTGATTGAATAAATGAGAACTTATAGAGATATCAAGTAGCCTGACATAATCAAATACATAGTTGAATAGGAAGAAAATTGGAAAATATCTCGCAATCAGAAATAATTCCTGAATCAGCACCAAAATTCAATCACGTCTTCTTTACCCCATGATCCACCGTTACCCAAAATTTCATTAAAATTCATGAACATTCATGGATACCATTTGGATGGAAAGATTGGAGTGATACATATACCTCTCAAACTTCAAAGATAAATTGAGAACCAGGCTTCATGAAGAAAATAGACATAGAAATATCTGTCACATGTTTCTTTGAAGCTATTTTACTGTTTGTTGTGGGAAAAGCATTTATAATACTTGTTTCTCTGTCATCCATATCTGTCAGTTTGTCTAAAAAAATTCATTTTCCTGTTCCAATTTGCAGAGTTCCAGCTGCTGTTCTGCAGAAAAAATTCTCAGATGTGTCCAAGAAATTGTTGGATTTATTAGTAAAAAATGCAAAGAGCGAGTCAACTTCATTAATTAAATCTGTAAGTAGCTTTAATTTTATTAGAATTTTTTTTTTCTCCAGGTCTCAACATTTCCTTTATTATTGGCATGTCTATAATGAGACAGCAGCTGTTTATAAAAATTCTAATTCTTCAGCTCTGTTTTTAGGAAATACTTCAAGATCTAAATTATGCATAATGGATTATCTCCCTTTGGATTTATTTGAAAATTATGAGATTGTGCCTCTGTCTGATTTTCACAGGAAAATATAAAACCTTATATTCTATGCCGAAGGATATTCTTTTAATGAAAATATGCATTTACATTCTTCATAATCTATTTTTCATCAAAAGTAGTTCTGACAAAATAGTCTTTTTATGCATAATCAATAATTTATAAAATATCAAATGTACCATCTTATCTGTTGTCAGAAAATAAAGTGTTTTTGCTTTCAATTAACATCAGGATGTAAGCATTTAAACCTTTTTTTTAATCTTTTACTATTTTTGAATATTTGTTGCAGTTGTTGCGATCCCTGGCTGCATTGTTAAGTGCACAAGATATGACAGTATGGGAAGCCTCTTACACACAGCAAATCTACCTTGGTATTTTGGCTTTTATCACTCACAACAAACCGAAGGTAAGCAACTCTCTGGCTCATCTCTTGAACCATTTTGTTTTGCTACTGGCTTTATCTCTTTGCTCTTGATATTAATTTCCAGTGGTCTCTACACTTCAACTGTTCAGGAGAACCTTTTTCAATTATTGAATTTTCTTGGAAACCCCCTTCAAAAAATGATTTTCTTTCCTATGTGTATATATTCACATGTGTATATAACTGTTAGATTTTGGCCTTTTTTATGGAATTATCTGGATGTGTATAAAAGCAAATAGAAAATACTCACTCAAATGTTGAAGCTTAGAAAGATAGATGTATAAATGAATATTGTTGGAACAGCATCCATTTCATTTCGATTATTATTCGGACTATCCTCATCTTGGTTGTTTTTTCATACAACGTTTCGGCCGTTGTACTCTATGGCCTTCATCAGGTATCATCTGGTAGGTGTGGGAAAGTAACTTCCCGACACCTACCAGATGATACCTGATGAAGGCAGTAGAGTACAACAGCCGAAATGTTGTATGAAAAAAACAACCAAGATGAGGATAGTCCGAATAATAATAGAAATAATAATAATACCTCATCTCAAAAATTCAGAGAAACACTTTCATGTAAGATGTTCTTTTTCAATTTATCGTAAATGTTGAATATAAATATTTGAAATTTAGTCAAGAGTCACTTTGGTTGTGCAGAATACAGTTTGAATACAGCCGTCATACACTTAATCACTTGGAGCAGCTGTCAAGGTATCTCATGAGAATTTCTTTGTCCTCGGTTGTTTCACTCTGGCACTGAATCAGATAGGGATTTCCTGACAATTTGTAGATGAAGAAGGCAGCAAAAGCAATGATAGTCAAAGGTTGGCTGGAAAGATATTTCACTGATATGACTTGAAATATCTCAGTTCCGAGTTGTTCACTATGATACTAGCATCTGCTCCTATCTTAAATTCTTGCCTTGAACATTTACTCTCTTTTGTTGTTAGATTTGTCTGAAGCTCCTGCTTTTCATATCTTTCTTTCAGGTACGGAAAACATCACAGGAAAGTGTGGAGTTGATTCTGAGATCAAGTGCTCTGATGAAATCTGAGAAACCTCCTCCTTACCATCCGATGGCATCCCTGACTGGCAAACACTGCATCCGAAGAATGGAGGAGAGTGGGGGTAAGTCTCTGCCGACTTTGAATGAACTCATCTGACTTGGAGATGATTGATCAGCATTTTTTTTTTTTTAAATCTTGAGGTTCTGTGTGTATGTATGTTTATATATATATATATATATATATATATATAGATAGATAGATATATATATATATGTAGACCAGCTTTCATATGCTTTGTTCTCTCAACATATATGTAGTTTAATCAATATCCATTCACCAATGGTGAAAAAAAGCATTTATTTACACAACAAATATTCATTTTTTAACACATTCTCCTTCCTTGTCAATTCACTTGATTCAAAGGTGGATAATAATCTCATAGATCGAACATAATACAATGAAAATTTCAGATCAAAATTTAGCTAACAACTACATGTTCACCCATATGTGCTTGTATATCAAATGTGGGCTGAAGTTCCCAAAGCTTTTTTTTTTTTTTCTCCCCACAAGAGAAGTAATACACTGTTGAAAACTGGTTTTGGGTGTTCTGTATTCAGTGTGCTGGGAAAAAGTAGAAAAATGGCGGTGGACTGGATACATGTGCAACATATTACATAGTTTATGGATTATCAAGATTGAGTATTTTCACCATTTGTTAATTTAGTTTTTCTTTATTTTATTGTTGCTTTCAATTAAGTTCTTGGTTAAATACCCTCCAAGTATTGAGATGGTGCAAAGTCAGAATAAGGATGTATCTTCTGACAAGAATTAAACTTGCATCCCATATCCTTGGAGCATAGATGGTGCTTTGATCAATTGAGCTATCAAAGCCTAAGGTTATTCAGAGCTCAGATGTACAGTCATATTGTAACCTCGTAATAGAAGAACAATAATTAGAATCTGTCAACAGAGGTTTTGGAATAGATTTTCTGGTGGGGGGGGGGGTTTAATCGCAGTGTAAGTTTATGCTAAATTGGTCCCTTTGTTGGTGTCCCTTAGCATTCATACTTATTTTTTGAAAGTTTGGTGATCACTGCCGAACAGAAGATGGGAGAAGTAACTAATCCATTGATCATCGCTTTTTCCAATTTTTTAATTGATGACCCCTAACATGGCATGCTGCCAAACGATGCTGATCGCGTGACTGTCTCTCTTGAAGGACTAACCAGACCTTGTGTTTATTTGAATCCTGGCATGAATTATTTTTATTATTAATTTTTAACTAGTTTTCTCGATCTTATTTTTGCTTTTTATCACAATGTTCTTAATCAGGTATGCTTTAACTGCTGAATTAAGTTGCTTGAATTGACCAAATTCATTTAAGATATCTTTCCAGGATATGGTATAACTCTAAATGCATAAACTATTCAAATTATCTCAATCTCACCATTTATTTTCTCCTCAGCTGGAACAGATGCCATTGACACCCTCCATGTGTTGGCCCTTGTCAAGAAGATCTTTGGTGTTCTCCCCCAGAATGACATCCAGGCCATGTGTGAAACCATCCTCAAGATTATGACTCTGGCAACGCCTGTAAGTTACAATCTCTTTCTTAATCTTCGTTATAATAATGATGTTAAGTAAGTATTTATTAATCAAAGGGTGGCTGGTTAGAAATGCTGAACCAATTGAAGAGCATAAAATCCAATCTAATGAAAACTGTTAGTTTTAAGCATATGGTTACATATAGTGCGACAGGTTTAAACATGAATTTTCACCATAACCTAACAAATGCTAGGTTTATTATTACTGTGTGATTTATATTTGTTTATGGGCTTGATATTTATTAGCTTAGCTTGGTACAACGTACGGCCAAGTGGGGTTCGGTGGGGAAATATAGATAGGATGATTGTGTTGTACCTTGATAAGTCTGTAAATTGATGATGAAAACGAGCATTTATTTCACACCACAAACATTTGTTTTTCATCATCTTTTCCTTCCTGATCAATGCACTTTACACAATACTACTTCATAGATTGGACATTATTCAGCTAATAACTGTGTCAGGCTGTAAACTTGGTCAACCTTTCTCGGCACAAATGGAAATATGGATCCCTGACGATCTTTCACGACTGCCCTGAACAAAATAATGTGGTCATTTTTTTTTTATTTGACCTTTATAAACTAGGACCATTTGTTTGTGAATCAAGTAATGTTGCCAACAAGATTGCTTGATATTCCGAAGTAACTTTTTTTTTCTCTTTTTGTTGCTTTCTTGAAGTATAAGTCTACAATACTTTAAACCATTTGTTGTATTTGTATTTTACAGATGGTTGTAGCTTGTTGTATGCAGGCATTGTATGGTTTGGTCAATACTACACCCAGATTGTCAAACCTGGGAACAAAACTGAATGCCCAGATTATTACTGTAAGTATTTCTTCCTTCAGCTCTCTTTCACTCTGTATTATCTCATGGTTTCTTTCTCTTTTTCTTATGATTTTAAAATGTTGTATTCAACTTTGATGCTTTCTCTCTCTTCCATAACACTTTTTAACTCAGTCTCCTGTATTTCTTTTATGAACACAATGTTTGTGACTGGCATACCACCATTTGGTGAGCCCCTCACATAATGGGAGTAAAGTACACTCACACAAGATGTTTGACTAATGTCTGTTGAAGTTAAAGAAAGATTTCTCGAAAAGCCGTGGGTGAATGAAATTCACATTGTGTGTGATTTTTTTTTTACCATGTCTGAATGGAAAATATGATGTAGCACACCAGCATAATACTCAGAAAAAAATTGACTGCATTATTTACAAATGGATCAGCACTTTTACTTCGGATCACAATATCTGTGCACTCTCCCTTGGGTCAGTGTAGTACCTGTATGCTTATTGAAGTGTTACATTCAGAAAATGAGTGAAAATATATATATATATATATGCATTAAGAAATGGATATATGATCTGACAGAATGATTATAAATTGCGTTATATTATAATGAAACTCTTATTCGTCATAACTCGGTTGATATATCACTTGGCCTTGACAACGTAAATAGATTAAACAAGCCCCATTTTTTTTTATATGTTTATTCTATTCACTTTGTCAAAACTAAATGATATATTAACCGTATAATGACGGGAGATCATTCCAAATAAGAGTTTCAATATAACACATATATAATTTATATTTATATATATATTACATTTATAGCAATACCTTGTGCAGTTATGAAGAACCATACTTATGGTTTTGCTGTATGAATTAGTATAAGCTGGAAAAAACATTAAATTATAATAAGATATAAATTACTCACACTTATGAGTGTATTCCTACCTACCTGTCTATCTATCTATCTTTCTCTATTATATATATCTTTATGATTCTTTATTCATTCTAATCTTCTGATTTTACACAGGCTTTATATGACTACCAACCCTTGGAGACTGATGTTCAACCCACATGTGCTTGGTTAAGCGTCATGGAAAAATCTTTGGTCAACCTGTGCAGGTAGGTTTCTGTTAGTAATAAGACTGACCAAAACACTCAAAACCAACTGGATCGTCATTCCATGATCTTTAGTGAGCAACACTGATCAGAAACAAAGAATAAGCTTCCAGCTAGGCTCAATCATAGAATGGCGTTCTGGGAGTTGACATCTCTACTATTGAACTCCTTAAAACTGTAAATATTGATTACATCCTATGTATAGACTATCATTACTTTATTACCCCACTCTAACTTTCATGGCCCCAATTTGTTTACATAGTCTCCTTGTACCAAAAAAAGAAGTGTATCCATCCGACTCAAGCTTACCATTCACCATAATACCACATTTACCTTATAAACACTTTAGCTATATCCCAGGTGTATGTACAATGCTAATGAAAAATGTAACATGATAGAATGAAATGTAGGACAAAGACCCGCCTCTCCCTGCCTATCTATTGATGGGTGCTGCCCCGGTATTCCGACCAGCCGAAAAGTGTCTTATTGAGATGCATGTAAAAGGCCCCCACCCCACCACCAAGCTCTACATCGTCAGTGTTAGAGGAAATTTTCAATTTTTTGACTTGTCATATGACCCATTCAGATGTTAATGTGCCAAGACCCTCATTCCTTGTCATAAGTGAATTTACATCCCCGCCTCTGTGCCTTTTCTTTTCTTTGCAGGCAAAATATAGAGCTTGGTGAACACCATCTTCCCAAAATCTTTACAGCAGCGATGAAGTACCTCATGACTGAACATCATCAGTTGCACCAGTCAGCAGCCAACTGCATGAAGGTAAGAGTTTTTAGGCAAATGGAAGGTTCCATAATATTATTATCCTCATCTTCGTTGTTTTGATCACTATTTCAACTGGTGCGTCTTCCGACCCTTTTCTGGTGTGTGTTGCATCTGATGAATAAATTCAAATTCATAACATACACTAATGACTTTGTTTGAATAACATAATTTTCATGTAATAATAGCATTTTTTCAATTATTCATGACTAAGTATATAATGTTGCCCGTAAATGAGTAAACCCTCATGTAAAAAAATATTTTGGTAACTGTAGAGTTTGTTCATAAATAATACCTGGTAATATCCGTTTTTATTGTGTAATGTTTGACTAAAAATGATAAAACCCTGTATGAATTTGGAACAGGTATATGTTTTTAATTTCTTTTTGTCTCTGTCCTCTCAATATCTCCCAAAGTTCTCGATAACATGTTGCATGAAGGTGGTCTATGGGTTAAAGAGGAATTTTGGGGGTTGGGGGGGGTTAAGAAATTGTCAGAGGTATTCTTTCATATATTGAGGCAAATATGACTGAAATATGGAAAATCAGAACACATTTACCTCCTCTGTGTCATAGCTATATATAAACTGATCTTCATTCAGTTTTTAGTTAGTGTATGGTGCTGGTAGAGGTATGCACTCTCTGAGTAGATATTCAGTATCAGATACAGTATTCCAACCCTCTCAGAGCGCACAGACTTTTTATCTTTATTTACTTCCAAAAAATGCCTGTGGCATCTTGATATTGGCTGCACACATCAGGGGATGCTCAGACCTAGCCACTCAAGTAAAAATAGAGAGTTGGAAACACATCTCCACTACCCAACTTAATTTGATTTTGGGGGGCTCTCACTTGGTACCCAAAGACTTGTTACCAGGATGAAATTTTAAGGGTTCAAAGTGAAATAAAAGGTTTGTTGATAAAATGGTGGCCAAACATCTATTCTTCTAGAGAACTAATCCTTTATCAAGATATAATGTTTCCTGTTTTTTTTTTCATGATGATATTGTTGGAAAAAAAAAGTCTAACTTTGGATTTTTGTTTATCTGATTTTCAGGTTTTGCTACGGGAATGTATAGCCAATATACCAGAAGAAAAATTAACTTCAGCTGCAAGCGACAGCTGTGTCCAACAGGTGGTCAAGACTCTGTCCAGTGGTCTTACATATCAGTATCATGCTGCTTGGAAATCGGTCATCTCTGTTTTGGCTGTAATGTTGGAGGTTAGTAAATTAATTTTACACTATTACTATTGAAGATGTATTTCCTCTTTATAATTTTGTCATATAAGGAAGAAATTTTCCCGTAATCTTGAATGATCTTTTTCTGACCACTTACCCCCATTCACTATAGATTAAACCATCTAACTTCAATTGAAGAAATGTGTGTGTGTGTGTGCACTGCGATTACTTGACAACTGGAAGTTGACATTCGTAATATATATTTGTCAGCACACAAGGCATTGCCATGTGGAGTTTGAAGTTGTTAAGTTCAGAGATTCCCGAGAAATCTTATAAAAATGAATAGAAAATTACAGATTATAGATCTTTTATCTATAATTATAGATATGAATTTAGATAAATTTTTTAATTAGGAACAATGAAGAGAAGTAACTGGCATACTTTGAAGCCATAGTTTCATACAACGGACAGAAAATATTCTTACATGATTAACATGGCAGGCTGCTCCACATACCAAAAAGTCCTGCCCCTTTGAAGCATGAAACTTTGAAATGGGTACTGCCCTAGTATTAGTTAATTTGTTAATTTCAATCATGTATTAGAAACTATCAACTAAAACTGTCGACATGGGTTTTTTTCAGTTTTCAAGTTAGTCCGGCTGGCTATGTATTTATCATGCATACCCACCATACAGAGAGAGCTTAAAATTTAAACATTTACTCTTGATTATGTCTAGGAAAAATGATTTTTTTGTTTTTTGAAAATTCATGTCCTACTCAAGTTCTGGGAGGGGGCTCGATTTGCAATGTAAATTTGAGCTAAATTGATAGCTAGTTTATATCCAGCACTATTCATGCTTGTTTTTTAAAGATTCAGAATTTTTTAGAGATCACTGCCCATCAAAATGTTCATTCTTCATCCTTCTTCCAATTTTTTAATTGATCACCCCCCCAACATGGCTTGCTGCCAAAAGACTTCGATCACATGATGATTTCCAATGAGTGACTAACCAGACCTGCATCCATAATGAAATAGCTTTTAAAGTTGCTTGCAAATATTTACATTGGATTTCAAGTCCAGTATCAGATGATATTAAACTTGTTGCTAGAAAAAAAAAATCAAGTTAATTTGATCATTCCAATTGCCAATATACAATGAATAAGTAATTGAATCAATAGGTATTTTAACAAGATTTCTATAGTGCATTATTTATATCTTACCTCATTGAGTTTTTAGATTAACTTTCTTGATTTTTCAAGCTGTCACAATTTTAGCTATTTAGGATTTTTTAATCTGAAAAAATGCATTTATTAATCTTAATCTTTTCTCAAACAGGTGATTGGGAAACCTTGTCAACAACTCATGAAACCAGTGAGTACATGAATTCTTTTTAGTTTTCTTTTTTCTTTTCATGCATTATTTTTTTTCTCCCCTATCTATGTGAAGTGATTTTTATTGACAGATAAATATCATTCGAAGAACAATTTCATTAAGTAATATATAGTTATGAAAATTGAAGTTGACCACAATAACAATGGTTTTTATTTATTAAAGATCATAGGTTATTAGCAGTGTTTAAAGATGAGGACTTCTGTTCGTAATTATTGAAGTGTAAATAAACAGTAAAGTGTACTGAATATCTATTCCTGTGGCAAAATATCCTCACGTTATATTTGTGTGGAAAAGATAGCGGTAGCAAACATACTTTGCCTGAAGCAGCAGTTCAGGAGCAACAATCATCTGTAGTAAAACAAAGTTGAAAATGATTAATGGTATTGAGTTGAATATTCATTTTAGAAGATGTGCAAAAATTCCTTTACTACTTTATTAAAAACAAACTCCAGTATTTCTTGATCTGAAAGGGTTTCACTGACAACTTGGGTTTTATAAAAAATATGAAAATGATATGAATTTTATATTCGGTTAGATTGTTTGAAAGGCATTGTCAACTGCTACAAACTATAGTAGACTACCTTTGTGTTGGCCTCTCTGTACACTTATTAATTGTTATTTACCCCTTCTTTTCTTTTTTTGTACCAGGCTCTGACATTCCTTGCTGGAATGCGTGAAACTCAGAATTTCACTTTTAATGCTGAAGTAGAGACTGCCATTGGTGCTGCTATCCAGTCAATGGGCCCCAAAAATGTGCTATCAGTTATCCCTCTGAAGATCACAGGAGACGGGTGAGTGAAAATATTTGGATAAAATAATGTTAACTTATGATCATTCTTGAAAGAACCTGTACAAAAGTTATATTTCATCTCTTCATGAGGGTGTCCGTGTGAAATAACTCTATTATGAGGTGTGGCTATTAAATAACGAGACTGGGCTTATGTAAGTCCAACTAAAGTGTATGGATGAACTGCAAGGTATATATTGACCAATGGGCTAGCATAAACAGCCCCTGAAAGTTTCAATTAGTTTATGTAGTCAGTTGGGTGTTAAAGTTAAGATTTTCTGGCATGCCATCAAAATTGTCATTCCAAAAATTGAGCTACTTATCAGTTAGAAATTTTCAAACTAAGTTGCTTCTGAATCTTTTTGTGTGCTAACTGAAATTTATGGGAAGATGAATGTACCACGCACATCTGTTCAAGTGGCATTTCGTGAAGGTCAAAAGGATGTCAAACATTATGAACAATCGGAACTCCTGTTTATCAATTTTTGATTGCTCACCAGCATGTAATGGGCAGTTATTTATATTTCTTTACAAATGAATTGTAATAATTTTTTTTCTCTTCCAACAGCTCTGATCTCGACTTCCCTCGCAGTTGGTTGATGCCTGTGTTGGAGAAATACATTTCAAAAACAGAACTTGGTTACTTTGCAAACTACTTCTTACCCCTGTCGAAAAAACTGGAGGAAAAAAGTATGTGATGCTTCATTTCAATACATCTCTTTTTTTTTTTTTCTTTCTTTCTAATATAGGAAATGTTTTTTGATCAATTTCTAATGCTTACAGAATGAAGTTAATGACTCTCCCTTAGTTTAGCCTATTTCAGTGCAGAGTCAAATGAGTAGAGTTTGTGTTGCACCATTCATCCAAGTGGGTAGGGTTTGCTTGCCTTGTGTAAAACCATGATTACCTCCCAAGAGAAACTGGTGAGAAAGAATCTAAAAGTCTACAAGTAATATTGCCTAGACTGACCTAGTAAAGACTTCTTTTAAGAATTGTTAAAAGGTGCCAATAAAACTTGTTAGCTAAGGTCTGAGAAATCTCTCATAAATGCAATGTTATCAATCTTAAGGATTACTGATTAGAGGCTGCTCTAAAGATCGTCATAAATTGTTGAAGAGTTGTAGCCAATGAAGCCACAGGAGGAGGAAGAGTCCATACTAGTCACCCCACTTTTGGACTAGTATTGATTGGTTGGCTCTGATTCATTAGTTATGTTAGAGAATTATCTACAAATTGTAATGGTGTTTTATTATTTGTTAACATTACCAAAGGGAGACAACTGGACCAATTCCAACTTGGTTTACCAAATACCCTGTATTTGATTATCTCCATGATCTGCACAGAAAAGTCCGGTTAAATTTTTGGCAAATGTGTGAACAAAAATAATAATCTAATAATATTATTCTGATTCATTTTATCATCTTACAATTGAGTTATAGATTGTAAAATTGCAATAAAAAGTCTCAAAATAATGTGAAGGTCAAACTAGTCTGGAACTGAAAATAATGAAAATGATAAGAAAGTTGGACAGCTTAAATCTATTGCGTCTGAGTACAAACATGCAACAAAAATAAGAAAAAAAAGTCGAAAATTAATGAGAATAAAAAAAAGTTTCATCTAAAAAAATCCAGACAACTTCAGACTATCAAGACTTACTCTATGTGTAAAACAGAATGGAACGTGGTGAATAGGATAAAGAAAAATTTTACTACATGACTGAATCATCATAATTTATATTCAGAAGATCATTTGGGACTAGAGAGACACAGATTCAATGCCATTGCTCTGTGTAGTCTAGACCATTGGGATCAGGGTCAGCTTTTGACCAAGTCAAGATCCCTGTAATTTTTGACAAAGTTCCTGCCAATCGTATTTGTGTGGTTGGTTCTCTGCATTAAACCTCCCTTGTGTCACATCCTGTTCTCGTAGAGGGTTCAGGTAGATAGAGCTATATGAGTAAATTTGAATTTTGCGTGTTGATTGGTCTCTGTGGCCAAATCAGTAGAATATTCCAATTTCAGTTGTGTTTGCAAGGATTTGAGTTCAAAACTTTTTTTATTACCAATTCATACCACTTACTAGAGTCATTAAAATTTAAAATAATTAATCTTTGTGATAAAAGTCAACTGAAATGAGATGAGGATAAAGTAGTGAAAATGCTAAAGACAACATGATGATTACTATTTATTGCTTGCTGCAGTCTACATTAATTTGTCACTTTCTTAGTTTCTCAGTTCATTGTTTATGCTTTCATCTTATGTTAATAGAAATTTTTAAGTTTATTCACATTGTTCTTAAACATTAAAATGTTAGGGAAGTCAACTGTGCTCCTTGTTTGCAAATCAAATTTGCATTATATAGTTTTAAGAGTTAATTTCTTCCTAAATTTCAAAAAATTGTGTAATTGAAAAATTCATCATTTAAGATCGGGTCAAATTATGCATGTATGTTTGGGGGGGTGCTGATGGGGTGTTAACAATAGATAAACACAAATTTCATGAAGGATTTGTTAATGGAAGTTTGTCATTGACTGGTTGTTATCTACCATTGAATCCTTAATATTACAAAATAATTTATTTTATTCAATCAGTTTTTCATCTTTTCAACTTGATTTTTTCCTCCATTAAGGTGCACAGTTCAAGACAGAAAACAACATGGTTGCTGCAAAATCTTATGAGGCTGTTGTCTTGCAGATCTGGTCTCTTCTTCCCAGTTTCTGTGATGGCCCCACGGATGTGACAGTGGTAAGTTCCAAGACTTTTGTATCTGAAAATGTCCAGTAGAAAGTAGAATGACTCTATCTTTTGTAATAGAAAGCAGCAAAATTGAGATGAAAGATAGTCACTTTATATATCTTATTATTTCACTCAGAAATCTCAATGTGTTTATTTAGACTCTGTGTGTTGGCAGGGGGGGATTGCTTGTAGGTCCAAAGACACTGTATCAGAAAACACCCATGGTATGTGCATATACCTTTTTGTTTCACTTAGAAATCTGTGTTTACATTTTGTTTGTGCTCAAATAATACTAGCATTGGGAATAGATTTGAAACTGTCTTCTGTATATTTTTATATTGAGATTCAGAGTGATATCATGAAATTTGTATTAAGAAAAATTATTGTACTTACTAATCTACCATCTTCTGTTTCAGTCATTCAAAGCTATTGCTCGTATTTTGGGTGTCACTTTGACTGAGAAACCATCTTTGAGGAGTTCTGTCCTCTCAGCTTTGCGCAAGATCATCTATACAAGTTTGGACAAGGGTGAGTATTTTGACCATATTTTTCAAGTTTTATCTATAGTATCTGAGAGTCAGATGGCATAGTTTGTATCAGCACATCCAAGGGAATTTGACCATTCCAAAAGTTCCAATATACTAATCAGTTCTGGGATTCTTTTTCTCAAGATACCAAATAGAAAATCTAGTTGTACATGCAATTTATTCTCTTTTTTGTTGTAAAAATTTTTTTATTTTTCCTAACTGAATTACAAATTCTATCAGTAAAATATTGCGCTATTTAATATTGATGAAAAAATAAACAAGCTTGGCTTGCTTTATTAAAATCTAAAATGTAAACACAACAATTCTTTTCTTCCATACAATATTTTTCCAAAACTAAGTATCCTATTTCAACCCTTTCATAAGTAGTTCCTGTAAATGGGATTTACAAAGTTTGGAAGAACAAGATGGCTTCAATTGAGAAAGTGAATTTGTCATCAGTTTTTGCATATATAACGTCACTGGTTTTTGATAGGGTCATTGTGAATTTCTCCCAGTGTCTCGTCCACTTTTCAAAATAATCAACAAAGTCTTTCTCTGGGATTGTCATCAGTTGCTTCAGTGCACATTCTCCCTAATCTTATCTACGGTCTGAAATCTCTCTTGGAAAAGGCAGGGGTCACAAGGACCCAAATCTAGACAGTGATGGGGGGGGGGGCTGACAAAGCTGAGCAATGCAATTTTTTTTTTTCTTATGAATCCGGTGGTCACAGAGTGCATAAGCTCTCTCAATGGTGTCTCACTGCCAACTGAATAACTCTGTTGGAGGGTGTCTGATTACGCATGTGCAGTAAGGTCCCCACTGATTGGTTGTCTAGTTACATCAAGGTTAATGAATCAGTCCTTGTGATATTCAAAATGGCTGGAAGCTTACCAGAAAGACTTCATATGTAAAGTGTTCTAGAGCTTTCCTGATGTTAGGTTTTCATGACGATGAAATTTAGCAGATCATTTCTTGTCAAGTTTATACTAAATTGGTTCTTTAGTTTGTGCCCTGCACTGAAAATTCGGACTTTTCTAGTGATCATGTTGATCATGGTTGACAAAATAAATCAGGATAATATTACTACTACTACTACTACAAGTTGTTTGTGTAAAAACAAAATCAAATAAGGCACCAAACAATCTGAAGGATGGGTTCATGGGTTAGATTTGATCTTCTTCCAGCCATGAGAGTTTGAGTAGCTCATCCGGTAAGAGCAATGCCATACATAATCAGCTTCTTGAGGTGAAAAGAATGTGAGTTCTTGTGTGAAGTTTATTCTTTATTCTTCATTCCCAATCTGTGCTGTTTACTTATAGCCTCAGAATGACAGGCTGAGTGGAGTTTCTATAAAATTTGAAATGAAAGAAAATACCAATCAAAAATTATACATGTTTTGCATCATAAGAGGTAAATTTGATTTTATGAGAGTCAAATTCCCATCATTCCATTTTGTCTCCATCTCTCTTTTTCAAATACTGTAGATAAATAACTGAAAAGAAAATCACTTGCACATCTTATACTGACAAACATTGACTTGTAGTATGATATATGTGATATCCTTTATTTTTTTTATTTTGCAGAAGAGGATGTCAAGGAGATATCCCGCTTTGCCAAGAACTTCTTGCCAATTCTCTTCAATGTGCTCATTGAGTACGCAACTGACACCACTGATAATCCCCTGCAAATAACTGCCTTTGAAACCATCAAGGCATATGTGCAGATTGCTGACAAGAAAGTAAGATCACTATTTTTTCTGTCTTCAATAATTTGTAAAGCATTTTCTATAGTAAATTCTATCAGGGTTGTGTTGGGGATTTGCTCTTTATCTTAGCTGCAACAGGTCTGTCACCTGAGCTTTGTTGTAAGAGATGTCACAGTTGAGACTCAGATAATGCATTAGCCATTCAACTTGAGCAGCTGGGTAAATCACTGTGGGTGCATCTACTGAATCCAAAACCTGATCTTCTTATCTATAGAGAATCAACAGGAAAGAAGTTTTGAACTTTTGACAGAAATAATAATACTCAGTGTTGCCCCCCTTCCTTTACTTCCCTTTCCTCTATTGTTAAAATGATCTGCTGTTTTATATGTCAGGAATGCTTAAAGATGCTTGGTTCTATTTGGAAAACCTTTTATTATGTTTTTATGCATAGCAGTCAAAAAAAATAGCATCAACTTTCGGGTATTTTTCTTGGTTTTTTTGATCAAAAGACTGCATACAGATTTGCTAAGAGCATGGGTTTGATAATTTCCTCATATTGATTTTTTCTTTTTTCCAGCTCCTTCAAGACTATATAGAGACCAGTATGAAACGTTTCCATGATACAGAGAGCACTAAAAGCAAAAAGTAAGTTTCCAAGTTCTTTATAAAAAGATTTCCCTTCACTTCCACCTATTTTTTTCTCTGCTCTGAAATACTTCACTCCCTTTTTTCTTTTTTTTTTTCTTGCCAGGAAATTCTTGTCTCCTTATTTTCTCTCTGCCCGAAAATTCTTCCTTTGTCCCTGTTGCCAGGAAATCCTTTTTCTTTCCACCCAAAGTACTCCTCCAACCCCCTGTATTCTTTCCAACCAGTTTTCTTCAATTTTTCTTGTTCTTTCTTTCTTTCAGGGCGGTTCTCCTTGATTTGTGTATTTGTACAGTAGACTCTGCCAGTATCAGTCAAGTAAAAGAGTTGTTTAAATTAGCCACCAGCAACTTTCAGGTAAGTAAGATGTTACTGTCCGTGGTGTGTCTACACATAAGTGCCATAGGGCTGGAATACAAAAAAAATTAAATTAAAAAAAAACAAACATCTGTAATTACAGTTTTTGTCATGAAGGTCTTGGATCTTAAAAATTGCTAAATTGCCAAAATTGCTTGGTCAGAAACTCAAGAAAACTTCTTGTATACATTGTCCATCAATTTCCTTTTACTCTTATAGGAACAAGAATGATTAAGTAGGAAATCATTAATGTTTGTAGCCTCTACTTGGAAGTGTAATAATGAAAGATTGCTGCCTGAATACGTGTGTGTGTGTGTGTGTGTATGTATATGTGTGTGAGTGTGTGCATATTAATTTTTTATTTGTCTTGAGAGTGGTTTTTAATTTTTTAATTCTTTTTACTTACAGAGCCCTGACCGCACACTACAAAAGAAGAGCTACCGTATCCTGGAGGTGATTTGTGGATCTGATTCTGAAGCTTGTTCCGAGTTTGTGAACCAGGAAGTATTGCTAATCCAGCAGACGTTACTCAACAGCCTTTCATCTTCTGGTCCATCTTCCAAAGCTGTAAGTTGGCACCAGACTTGTTCTTCTTGTATCTGCTCTCTTACTCAAATTACAGTGCCTTTTCTAAAACCAAATTTAACAAAGAAATGAAGTCTTCATTTCATCTGTTTCAAGTTTTGGTTACACGGACACGTGTGCACAGAAAATGCCATTTAGGAAAATAGGTCTAATATATAATTTTGTTTACTGATATGCTTTTTGAGGCTTCACTAACCAAGGTTAGTTATCATCAAAATATCTAAGCACCTAACGATTAGATTGTATAAAATGTATTTTTCTCTACATATCAGTTAACATAGAATCAGTGACTATCTACTTAATCCAATTACTAAGAGACACTTCTACTAGGAAAGAAAAAAATTCCATATTCTCTGGTCTATGATATGCATATAGTATTAATAATTCAATAAGTTGAATTATTTTGCTTGAATCATAGATTTTTAGAATACTTTGATTTTATTTCTAGACTGTCAACTTATGACTATTTAGGGTTTTGTACATTTCGCTGATTAATTCATGCTTGGAAGTAATAGAAGCTGCTATTACTATCAACGTGGGTTTCTTCAGTTTTTATGCTAGTCTGACAGGCTATGTATGTATGACATATAGAGGCCGCCCAAATGGAGCTAGAGGGATGAAAATTTAAACATATATTTATATCTAGAAAAAAGTTTTTTGGTGGTCGTGAAAATTCCACCCTTATAGATTTTTAGTGGGAGGGGGGTTCATTTTACAATACAATTTTAATCCGAATAAAATCCTTAGTTCATACCTGGCTGCATTCATGCTTGTTTTTTGAAAATTTGGTCTTTTTTTAGTGGTCTCTGTCCAACAAAATGTAAGAAGTGACTTATTTATAAATCTCTTTTTTTTTTTTCTTTTTTTTTTCCTATTTTTTTTAATTGACCATCCCCAACGTGGTATGCTGGTCATTCACAGTTACGAATGAGTGAAAATCACGCTAGTAACACTAGCGTGGAATAAGTAGAATTCAATAATTTAATCTCCGAATTCTAGAGTTTTTTCAGCCTAAAATTCTTTTGAAGAAACTTCTGCCTTGAAAATCAAGAAGAAATGCATTTTCGACAGTCGGGTATTAATGCAAGCATTACAACAGAACAGTGCTAAATTGTATAATGTACCTGCATTAATTTGTGAATAATGAGATAGTCATTGGTCAAATATTAGTGCGAGCATTACTCACAGACAATATGGCTGTTATGGTGCATGATATAAATGCATTGCAAATGATTTTACTATAATTATTAAAACCAGCATCCTCACTTCAGAGAGAGAGCATACCATTTTGTACTCAATCAAAAAAAAGACTGAGGTCATGAGCGTGCAAGTCTGATTTATTCATGGAATATATAAGACTGTGTTCTCTAAAAACCTAAGACAAATTTACACTAACCTATATCTTTACTATGTCATTTCTCTATATACTGTGCCTATTTTTTTTCAGCCACGGTTGCGGTGTCTGATTCACATTGTCAAGAAGCTAAAAAGCACAGAAACTGAGTTCTTGAAAGTGACCATTCCTGAGGTATGAATATATTTTTTTTTCTTTCTTTTTTTCCTAGTGAGTGCCATTTCCAATCATGTGTTAATTCTATAGTGTTCTTTCTGCAGACTGCTTCCTGCTTAAATAATCCATATATATATATATATATATATATATAAATATTGTCTACCTCTACCCATATACTTGAACTATTGTAAAAAAACTTTCCTCGTCATTACCCAGGAGATATATAAAAACATACCTATGCTTGCATCCTTCTATTCTGGATGATCATGGGATTTATGTACCCATATAAATTGTTTCTGGTGGCAGAGCTGTGTCACTGATTGCCGTAAAATCCAACTAGAATGACAGTCCCTTTGACACTGCTGGCATACAAAAGTTGTCTCTGGTCTGTCATTCATGCTTCTGGCTTTTTTTGGCTCCCTATCTCATCTAGGGCTGCTCTGGTCTGTTCATAGTTGGCAAGACCCTTGTGCAACTTTTCTCCAAACACACACTTATAGATATAATAATTACCTGAGTTCTATGCTAGCTTGAAAAATGAAGTGATGGAGAATAAGTTGAAATCAGCTCCAACTGGAGTTCCTTTACAAATCAAAACCTTTCTCCATTATCTGTTTAAGGATTTTACTGAACATGGAGCTTCATGTTAGCCACTAGCAACTTTCGGGTAAGATAATTAACAATGTCAAAGAAAATGATAAAAAATCAAGATATTAAAACGCTTTTCTTATGGAGAAAATGGCCAGCACTACGGAAAAGTATATTTTCATATATCTTCATCTCTTTTCAGGCAATTCTGTGTACGCGTGATATTGGAACAAAAGCGCGGCAAGCCGCCTACACTCTTCTCGTTGAAATCGGAAAGTGTTACATCAGATTCGATGATTCCTCTGAAGATCATCAAGGTGAGTAAACTTCTCGTTAGCCAATTCAAAGTTAGCATGCTTACCTGTATTAACATTGCTCTCCTACTACTTGGTATTATCACTAAAGGCCAAGTATTGATAGAACTTTCTACAACGTAGTAATGTGTAAAATCAAATATATTACTTATCTCATTTGTTTTACTTTTGTTCTCCTTCTATCTCTTGTCCAAACCACAACAGCTCAAAGAATTAACATGCAAAAGTAATTTATTCATAGTGTATCATATCGCAAAAAAAAACATGTTTCATATGCTTTCGTATAATTAAATCCTTGGCATTCAGCTAAAACTTTTACTTCTGTGCTTTGAAAAAATCCTCCCTACTATAATAAAACAAATTTGATGTTGATTTAATGTGTTAAATTCAGCCACAATTACACAATTGTTTTTCACCAAGTTGAGCACTAGTTTATATGGAATCTACAGTAAAATTAGGAATTAATCAGTCGAGCCTTTTAAAAAACTCAGGTTTTGAACCTGGATTTTAAATTGTTCCATGTTCAGAATCGCTGCTCTTATCAAAAATTAATAAAAACCTGAAAATTATAATCTTAACACTATTTTCCAAACTCATACTAAAATAAATGCAAATGTTTTGCTATGCAGATATAAGTTATTTGCAGAGTTCAAGGGTTAGGTATATTGATTGTTTTCTGCATGTTATAATGAAAGTTGGAAAGAATGAATAAAATGTAAATGTTATTTTCTGCATGGTAAAATATCAAAGCTCATAGTGTATGCATATGGAAAAAAGAGCAGCAGCAGCTGATAACATGTGAAAAAAACATTTGACTGAAGCAGCAGTTCAGTAGTAGAAATTTGTCATAAGCAAACGAGTTGAACCCTGATCATGTGATCAGCAAAAGGAAAATGTTCCTGAAAAGATTAACAGTTTCAAGTTTTAGAAACACCACAAATAGAAGATTCATAAGTGAGTAAATCTATTGAAATTCATACAGTACAATACCAAAAGAAAACACTGATAAAAGAAGTTGGATTCCAGTTATTCATGAATATTGGATGCTTCCAGAAAGAATTTTCATGAACCAAAGATGGCTTTTTGTTAGGGAGATTTATTTTGCGTTTTGTTCGTTAGAAAAGATGAATAAAGTTCTTATTCTTGTGAGCTGCGATCCTCTTTTTGAACAAAATTCATGCTCAAACCAAATGATAGCATAATACTGTCCACTGCATAATGGATAACTTCTATTCATTTTTGAACATACATAGAAGATTCAGATATTAATTTGAGTGAACAGTAAAAAGTTGGTTGAAGGCTATTCAGTCTTGTCTCCACTCATCAATTCAATGTCTCTTGTCAGAAAAAGATTTCATTTCCCTTATACAGTTACCTATTTCCTCTCCTTCTTTCTTCTTTTCAAATCTCTGACCTGCCTCAATACAATTTCATGTATTGTAATTTGTCACCATCTCAAAGTTTGATCTCAATTTTGTTTTGCATTGTTTGTCCTCTTTGCATGGTTTACTTTTAATTTTTATTTATTTTTTTTTACCAGATGCTATTTCTGAGTATTTCAAGTTGATATTTGAAGGCCTTGAATTGTCACCTACTGTCATCAGTGCTACGCTATTGGCCATGACCCGAATCATGTATGAATTTAAAGGTAAGGCATTTTCTTCTTTTGCGATTATGTGGTGTCAATCTTTTAATGATGGAGAAATAAATAGCCATCTGTCTCCAGAGCATATTGTTAGCTATGAGCTTCTGTAGTGAATCATTAGAAGTGTACGAGGTCTTCCCAGAAAATTTCCCACCATTTGATATAAATGTAAAAATAGCTTACCTAGGGCAAAGACATTTTAGTCTCCTCCAAATTGCTCCCTCTAAAGCCTAACACACTTATCCTGGCTTCCCTTCTGTTTTTTTTAAACAATCTGCAGTCCTCTTTCAGGATCCCCATCAGCTCTCATGTTCTCCTTAATCTTAAATGTTTTGGGGAAAAGTTGTAGGGACCCAAATGAAGATGTTGATAGATCTGGATGGTGCAAAGATTTATGGAAAAAAAAAAAAAAACTGCTCATGATATGAAGAATGACTCACTCGGTCATTGTGAATACAACAGTCACACAGTGCACAAGCTCACTCAAAGACATCTCACTGCCAACTGAGTAACCCCACCGGAGAGTGTCTCTTCATGTATGTGCAAAAAGAGCCTCTTTGATCATTTGCCAATTTACGTCAAGGTCATGCTATTGGTTCACAAGATATTCACAATGACTGGATACTTCCTGTACAAACCTCGTGCATCGATTGCCAATTCTTCCTTCTTTTAATTTTCTAATTTTTTTTTTACCTCTTATTTTGTAGAAAACATCAACCTGTCATTGCTAGACACCCTCCTTGAACATTGTTGTGTTCTGATGGTCAGTAAGTCCCGAGAGATCGTGAAATCAGTTCTCAGTTTCCTACAGGTCTTGCTCTCTTCATTTCCCGACTACCAATTGGGTTGCCATCTCGATAGATTGGTGAGTAAAAAATTACTTCAACTTGACTTTGAAAAAGAGAAGTACCATGTTGACTTCTAGAATCCTGAAATATAAATCTATCCAAGGTTTCTATGGCTGCTGGCTACTGAGATGATTGTGTCATCCACAGACAGCTGTTTCGTTGTATTACGACTCTCCAGTGTGGTTGTAGCAAATTAATTTTGAACCTGTTCTCATTATTAGCTGCTTGTTGGAGAATAAAAAGAGAAGAAATGACAAACTTTCTCTTGGCTACAACATCGCCTATAAATGAGTACATCTCTATCATTTTTTTCTCTTAAAGTTACTTTTCTTCTAAACCAAACATAGCAGGATTTTAAAGTTTTTAGTGGAGCATTACACAATTGAAGCAGATTTTATCAGATGTTATTTATGACCAAATTCTGGAGCGTTTAAATTCTATTGCCAAAAATATTTTATCATTTGTTTGCACTAATTTTTGGATGTCAATATGTATTCAGCTCAGCACACAGACTCGGTGATGGAGCAATCAGTTACGATTGAACTGGCTATATTACTGAATTGATCTGTGAGATGAACTAGCTTTGAAAATAACATGCAGGTTTGATGAAAAATAGGAATTAGTGGACAGATGTTTTGACTATCCAAGTGTTTATACTGAGGAACAGTTTTGTTGTAATGGAATAATTCTATTTTCAATGCTTCATATGAAGAGCCCTAATAGCCTTTATTTGTTTCTTAATTTTCTAGATGATCACACTAACAGCCATGAAGGAAGATGCCCGGCATCACTTCAGATTTAGAACAAAGATGATCTATGCCAGGCTAATCAGGAAGTTTGGGTGAGTCTTAATACTTGTTTCTTTGGACTGATGTTTGATATACATGTTTTCTTTTAAGAAGATATGCTTGTACATGATTGTTGTTTTTTTTCTTAACTTTTGATCTATCTAAGCAAGGTTTTCCAGCCACTTTTTCACATCAAAGGATAAGTAGAAATGGAGTCATTTCTGCATCAGAATTAAGACCAATAAATTCAAGTTAGAATGGTCGGCTGATTTTAAAATTGCAAAAGTTAGAAACAGTTTAACATGATCTGTTTAGAATGAATACTGAAAAAGCAATAAGAGAGTTGAAATGACTTATAAGAATTGAACGACTAAAACGAAAAGTCATGGAAGACTAACATTGGGTAAGGCTCTTGATCATCCAGAATTTAAAAAGATTGGGATTGTACTCCTCAGGGAAACATTCATAAGGGAGTTTATTTCACTTCACAGACATTCTTTGGAAGAAGCTATTCACATAGAAATTGTGGCCAGTTCTTGATTTTCTTCCTAGAATTGTGGATGTGTCTTTCTAGCTAATTGAGTTTTAAGTGGAAATTCCTGGACAGGTTGGACTTAGTACATCTGAACACTTTCCATCCTGTGATTCTAAAGGAAGTCTGCTTATGATAGGCCTTGATCAGCAAGAACTTCTTTTAAAAGGAAATGTAAAAAAAAACAATTCTGGTTAGTTGCTCAATAGAATCAGTCTCATGACCAATGTCTTTTTGCAGTATGTTGTGTTGGGGTGTTTATTGGAAAAGGGAGTGATCTATGAATGTTACTTCTTTTGTCTTTTGTTGGGCAGTGATCACTAAGAAGTCAAAGTTTTTCCAAAAACAAACTAAAGGACTAATTGAGTATCAAGTAGCTTTGTATACTGCCCTCCTCAATCTAAAAATATTTTTGTGGTAGGATGAGGTGGGTTGGGAGTTCAAAAAACAAAACATATTTTTTACTAGACATAATGAGGAATAAATGTTGGAAATTTTGGCCCTCTAGCTCCATCGGTCTAGCCTGTACATGAGGCACATAAATAGACTAGCTGATCTGTGTATGTATATTGGATTTAGGGTTTAGTCTTGGTTGCTGGTTTTTAAAAGAATTACTGACCAAATGAGAAGTTCTCAAGGCATCAAAAGGAGAAGAAATTATCTGCTTCTTGAATATCATACTTGAAAAGCATCAAAAATGCCATAAATGGTGAAATTCTGAAATCAGGCCTGGCTGACCATTTCATGAGAGAAAAGAGGGCACACCATTCCATTTAGTCAGCATGTATGGATTAGTCAACAAATAGTATAAGTAAACCAAGTATAGTAAGTAGTGATAAGTATCTTGAGAAAATCATGACTCAAGAAAGAATGATAACTTGAGGAAAAGGATTTAATCCTTTTTTTTATTTTTTATTTTTTTGCTATTTCATGCTAAGCTTCATGTGTGCAAATAGGAAAGATTTAAAAAAAAAACCATTGAATATCAGTCTCCAAAATCTTGTTGCTTGTGATTTTTAACTAGAGTTAGAAACCACAAACAAAAATAGTGGAGAGTCTATTTCGATGTATTGTTTATACTGTTGCCAGTATTTTGTACATCGAACAACTTGAGTGCCCGGATACACAATTGGCAAAGCTTTTGCTTCAAATAGCAAACAATAAAATAGCTAAATTTCGTTCAGGTTTCTGGAATGTTGTTAATGCTCAGTGTTTTATTTGGTCTGTTCTCAGCTTTTGCTTTTTTTACAATGTATCAACCAATTTATTTTGTAGCCTTTTAGCTCCGCTCATTTTATGGATCAATATCTATCAAGATTCGTATCTAATACCTTCTTGTTATATTTATCATAAAGAAAAGGAAGGCAATACATAATTCCTATTTTTAATTTCTAATATCATTAAATTTTTTTTTCAATGTTTTGTATGTGCAGCAAAAGACTGTAGCATGGCAATGTATCCGCTTATCAAAGACTTTTCTCTCACATTTTCTCTTTCTATTATTTTAACTGGAACAGGGCGAGTGTATATGAGTCATTTTGTTGAGAATCATTTCTATCCAATTTTTTTTGTCATTTTTAGGTACCAGGTTATTTACAACAAAAGTCCTGACAGTATCAAAAAAGTTCTGGCTAACATTCAAAAGGCAGAAAAGAGAAAGAAACGTAAGAAGACGAAGGGTAATGATGAAGAAGAGGAAGTCAGTGATGTGGAGTTATCTGCCCCTGTTGAAAGGTATTTAACCACGATTTTATTGTAACCAAGATAGTCTGCAAGTGTCTAGCTTACTATTACCCACAATTCATCTTTCAATGGACGTACATTCAAACATGGTCCATGACCTGTCACTTCATTGACAGTTATCATAAGTGCACAAATAAAATTGTATGCAGTATTAGGTGAAAAACTGCCAAAACTGATTGTTTAAGGGATAATTTAAAGAGTTGAATCCTGAGCCAACAATACTTTAGTATCTGTTCAAATGATTAGAGTCCTTAATCAATGATATATGTATTAAGCTATTTATTTACTTGCATATTAATCAATTATTTCTTTGTAGATGACATTTCTTGTTAGTTTCCCAGTCTCTCTCTTCTTCATTATAACATCTTTGCATTCCACTTGTTTGGGTTATAAGTTTTGAAATAGACCTCTTAAGTCAACATGTGACTGACACAGCTCCAAGCTCAGCTCTCGTGAAGGCTGTCGTTGATTATGGCTGGAAACAACCGGCTCTGCCGATAGCTGCTACCTACACTATAAGTGTGACAGAGGCAGTTATCATCATATATATGATGAGTATACTTTATAGAAGAAGCCTGATTAGATTGCTAGCCATAGTTAAAATGGACTTTGAGATCTTTATTGTTAATCTTTGTTATTGTTATAATTTGATATGTTTGGTCCAATTTTGACATTGTTAATTGAAGAAGAGGAAGAAATGTACTGGGGCTCTTTCCGTCTCCTTTCTACCCTCCCCACCCTGTGATGCCTCCTCCATCTTCCTACCATCCCCACCCCACCCTGTGTTGCCTCTTTCATCTTCCTACCCTCCCCACCCTGCATTGCCTCCTCCATCTTCCTACCCTCCCCATCCTGTGTTGCCTCCTCCATCTTCCTACCCTCCCCATCCTGTGTTGCCTCCTCCATCTTCCTACCCTCCCCATCCTGTGTTGCCTCCTCCATCTTTCTACCCCCACCCCTGTGTTACCTCTTCCATCGTGTTTTTATCCTCCCCTCCCCATGTTGGCCCACTCAATCTGCTGTCTATCTTCCCCTCCCCATGTTGCCGACCTAGTCTCCTTTCTACCTTTTACTCATCCCCTTTCTCTTTATCTCTTCTCTTCAAATGCATGATTTATTTTCTCCCTCAGACTTATTATGTAATGTATTCTTTTCTCTTTCCAGTGTGGAGGATGTGCTTAAAACAATTGATTCTGATTTGGAAGATGATGATAGTAAAGAACAGAAGAAAAAGGCCAAGAACAAAAAATCCAAAGCTGGTGGTCAAGCTTGGTTGCAGGAGAATACAGATGAAAATATCACTGACTTTATGGATATCAGTGCAAGTCGCAGTGTTACAAGTAAGTTGCAATATGAAATAACAACACTTGAAAATCAATGAAATATATATACATTTTGAATTATACATTAATTTGAAATTTTTAATCCCTTACATTTTTGGTTATTCAATTATACATTGTGAACAGCTATAATCATGAAAACAGTTTTTTCATCATAGGTCTGTGTAATGGTTACATTATGTAATATTTTTTCTACATTTGTTTCCAAACACTTTTTAAATCGACCTTTTCATTGTATAAGTATTCTAGTGGTATATTTTCTTAATTTTACTTATTTTTCTTTCAGCTACGAAACCTTCTAAGGCATCTAATATCAAGACAAGCAAAGAATCAATCTTCAAGACCTCATCAGATGGAAGGCTCCTTATTTCTAATGAAGATGAAACTCGTAAGTAGATTATCCATTAAAATTTATCAATATGACTCCTTTTCCTCTGAAAATGTTTTTTCAGATAATCTTTTCTAAACTAAAAACAGAGCACGGTATCTTTAGATCTACGTGCTTTGAAGCCTTTTGTTTAATACCATATCTGGATTGATATCAACATACTATATCGGGAAATGTTCAAACAAGTATGGCAGTTAACAAAAATATAGCCATTTTCCTGTGATTGCTTTTATGAATACATCATTTTTAAGCTCTATTTTTTTGATATGAAAAATATACAACCTAAGATATATGTGACTATTTGCTCTTGCTAACACAGTTTTTTTTTTTTGGATATTTCAGATGAAAATGAGAATGAATCCTCTGATGAAGATGATGACCTTGATGAAGTACTGCAGTCCATTGGAGCTAAAATGAAGGTATTTTTGAATTGATTAATTCTCTTTACTTTTTTCAATAAATGATGAATCAAGTTAGATGCTCTTACTGATATGAATGCTCACACTTGATAAGTTTGTTTTCATGTTGTTTTAAATACAATATGTACCATATATTTTCCAGCCTACAAGGCAAATACTCATGTATAAGATATGCTATTTTACAAGGGAATTTTCGGCCAACTATTCACTGTAACTCATCTCTGATCCCCAAGCTCTGCAGCTGAAACATATGGTGCTCTGTCTCCCATCTATAGTACCAGTGTATCTGACACAGTGCAATATTTTGATACTTATCCTAAAATGTGTCTTATCCATATTGCAAGGGCAGCTAAATAGTGGGACAGTTAGAGCCCTTTAGTTCAGTAAGGCAGCCCATTGAAGGGAAGGTTACTTAGATTGAAAAAAAAAACCCAAAGCTTTATAGCTGCCATAGCTTGGCCAAAGTCTAAGTAAAGAAAGATAGGTTACGCACGGAGCTAGCTATTCTACCCGTAAAACATACTTGTCACTGAAACTGCAGCAGAGTAGTTACAGCCCTAAGCTCCACAAGGAGTCTACAAGAATGAACAATTAAGCAGAAGTTCAACATTTGGGTTCCAAATTCATTTTCTTTCTTGAGGAATAAATTATGTATTTAAATCAGATACATTTTGAACTAACTGTCTCAACATTATTATCTCATATACAGTATGACAACTGATGAACATTTACAAATCAGAATGTTAATAAATTTATATTGGGGGTTTCATTTGAATAAATACTCTCTCTCTTTTTTTTTTCTCTCTTTAAACTCTGTTCTCCCCAGTAACAAGAAATGTTAACACGTGCTGAGGAATTTCCATTTTAAATTCTTTACAAACTGCTTTTTAAAGACGAAGATAAGACATTTGACACCATTTTCTTTTTAGTTTTTGATACTCTATTGACAATTTTTTAAATTTTTATTGTATTTTAAATTGATTTTTGCCTGATTTCTTCTTCAGTCTGATCAACGCAGAAAACGCAAGAGAGAAACAGACTTTGAAGAAGAATCTACTGCACCAAAATATGTTGGTAAGTATCCATCTGTTGGCTTACGATTTCATAAACTCATATACACACACACACAACACACACACATATATATATATATATATATATATATATATATGTGTGTGTATGTAAAATTTCATTTCGATAGTAACTCATTCATGTGAGTGTATATATTATGTATATAGAATGTGTGTGAGAGAAACATCACCTCACGATAATGATGTGGTTAGTTATCAGTTAGCTTGACTATCGCTATTGTAATGAGTTCACTCTTTGCACTCTTGTACTGTACTAAGCTAAGCTTAGTGATTACCATATATATATATATATATATATATATATATAGAATACTAGCATATACCCATAATAGTTATTTACGTATGGATAGGAGCCTAAAGCTATTTTATTAGGTAATTTATTTTAATGAATCAAGTGTCCTAATTTTACGTTTTGATTAAAGTTTCAACTGTAGTTGTTTTGAAAGGTAATCGGACATGAATTCTCAAAACAAAATGTCATGTAAGAAAAATCACTGCTGATATTGTGCAGTATGAAAAAAAAAGTTGTATTTTTAATAAATTCTTCTTTTTTGCGTATGTGCTCTGACAGTATTGTAGTTTTCTTAGGCCATTTTGTGAGTTTAGGGCCTGAAACAGCTCCAACTATTTAGCAACTCTGCACCCCTTTCCTATTTGGCAGTGATATTTCTATGAAATTGGCCACTTGTAAAAGAAGATGAATAAAGAGAAAGAGTGACCCACTCACTCATTTAAACACTCTTTTTTTCTTTCAGTCACTCATTAGGTGTTTCTCTGACATATTAGAACTTTAACATATTCTTCATTCTTATTCTATTCCACATCAACCAATCCATTATAAATTTCAGGTTATAACCAGACTCTGATAGACAGACAATCGTACAATCTAACAAACATACTAATCTGCATGTATGACTTTAATATAGATAGATATTCTAAGAAATTGTCAAGTGATAGAGAAAGGGAATATATATATATATATATGTATGTATATGTATGTATATATATATATATATATATATATATATATATATATATAAATTCCTGTTTTATAATGAAGTTTTGTCCGTTCTAACATACAATCTCAATGAATTTTTTTTTGTGAAAATAAAAGTAACTTGTAATAATTGATGAGCAGCATTGCACACTTATGGATATTTCCAAATATTTGTTGCTCCTTTTTAGATGCAGATGTGTTTCATTCTCATTCCTGGTATAGGTTTTGGTTTTTTGTTTTTTTTTCTTACTCAAACAAAGCATTTGTTATGAAGATACAACAAGGATACATACACATATATATATATATATATATATATATATATATATATATATATATATATATATATATGTCTTATTTTTAATGTTAACTTCTTACTGGTTTCTCAGTTTTGAATTTTATTTTATTTTTCAGCTGGAGGACATGGAATTCATCGTCCAATGAAAAAATCTGCCAAGAACCAAGGTTTTGGCTCAGAATACAAATCAAAGGTAAGCATCATAACTGGCCTCTGCTATTTATCAATCGCATCTCCCAGCTCTGAAAATATTTTTTCTTAAAGGTAATCAAGTTAGAAATGCTTTTGGAGACAAAAAACAACAACTGAAAACCTTTGTTTCATAATGTTTAACTTACCAATTGACCTTTTGAATGGGTGAGATATTTGAGGTATTTCATATTTTTAAAAAAAAAAATACTGTCAAATAGTGCTGAGCATACCAGTTCTTGTAATATCACATTAATATCAAGTTAAACGATGTCAAGCCTGTTCATTACATGAATCGGTGACTCTCTCTGAATACTGATTGCCATAAGACCTCTCCTTTTGCTTTAGGAGTTTGGGTAGGGCTAAGAACTCTGGACCAGAAAACCTAGTTTGTTACAGAAACATTATCAATCGTTGATAGCCTGTGCTACTTATGGGGCAAAGGGCTTAACAGATATAAAACAATACCATTTAGTAGGTCATATTTTTGGGTTAATCCTTTTAATGAAGCTACTTGAATGGTTCTGATCAGGGTTGCCGGGGGGGGGGGATTCCAAGCTTTATCTCAGATACTTGGACAACACAGGTACTGGAATTGGGTCAAATACGGAAATTAAGCAAGTATGAAGGCAGGGGTTCAATACCAGCCACTTTTCTCGATTTCTAAATTAAACACTATTCCAATGCCTGTGTTGGCAAAGTCTTCGAGATAAAGCTTGGTTTATCTCCTCTTCTAGGCAAATCTGGCAACAATATATAACACAGTGTGTCATAATATACAATGAAATCAACTTTTTCTATACCATTTGATAAAATAGAACTTGAAGACTCTTGTCTACATTTTGTCCTTTGTTAGTATCTGCTAAGGTAACTGAAAGGCATGTTGAATTTATGAATCAATTGCTTTTTTTTCCCAACTGTTTTGATGCACTTGATGAGATATCTCACGAGAAATTCCTTTAATCCTGAGTCTTCTTACTCTAGCTGTGAATTGGATAGTGATTCAAGATAATTCATTCACAATGATGATAGTGAAAGCTATGAAACAGCTGTATAATGTTTGATCTATATGATTAATGGAGAAACGTTCGGTTAAGTGCATTGACAAATAAATTATGTTAGGTAAAAATAGATGCCTTTTTCATCATTGAGCTATGGACTTATTGATGTACCTACATATATTGAAGGAATGGTCAAGTTTCTTTAACTATGATTATACAATTATCCTCATATCTGAATATGAATTATAAGTCTTGCTTGTTTTTATAATTTTTGCATAAAAATTAGTCTTCTCAGTCAATTAATTCTCTGTTGAAACTTTCTGCTGATTTTTAAAACTCATTCTCTGTATTGAAAAAAAGAAGAAATAATAACATATCTTTTTGATGCTTTTATTATCAAATAAAAATGCCTCTAGGGGTTTCTCCTTTTACATTTTACATTAGAAATACATATTCAACCCTAAAATACTCATTAATTCAAGTGATAAAAATATATGAAACTTGATGAGGAAAATTACAAGCTTATCATTATAGAAAAAAAACATTTACCAGGCACATTTTACTTGTTTTTTCATGAATTCTTTTGTTTCATCCGGTAACTCTAAAAATTGCCTTATATTCATCTTGTATCCAAGATGAGCTAAATTCATTCAAGTTATTCTCAAAATTATTTATGCTAATACTTTTTTCATATGAGATTGTAAACTATTCCTTTGTTTGGAAATTCTTTGCAAAAACAAATCAATTTGCTAAGCAACCACTGACTTGGGTGTTTTAATTGTCTTTGCAGAAGGCAGGTGGTGATGTAAAACAAAAAGGGAAACCTGATCCCTATGCTTATGTACAGCTCAACTACCAGGATTTGAATAAGCGGTAAGTTTGATGTTCTTTGTTAATTGAGGCTGAAATGAAAGTCAATGGAGTATTTGACAGTAAAGAGGTGTATTCATTCTAAGGTTAAAATATGGTGTTTTGCCAACATTTCCGCACCGACAATTTAGCGACCTTTGCATGTCTTCAATACAATGCCAGGACTCTTTCCTATTTCCTAGATTTTTTTATCTAAACAGCAAAATCTATTTGATAGGATGAGCTTTTGCTCTTTCTCTGATAAACTGAATTTCATATTGCTGATTTATAAAGGTTCGCAGCGAATTAGTAAGCTAAAACGCCTGTTATTTGAAAAAAGAACACTGTGCATAATTGTCTTTGTGCATAATTGGTGTGTATTGAATTGCCTTGCAAGGAATTGTTGAGTCACAAATTATGGAATATTTTGAATATATACAAGATGTGAGGGTTTTTTTCAAGATGGAGGGGTTTCACTGTGACTGAATTACATGTCTTGACAGATGCTAACATATCCTTTATCTTTCTGACTAATTTCTGATTGACTTGACTTCTAAAAAAAATGGATGTTATTCTCTTTCCATGTAATCTAGAAAGAAAATTTCTTACTTACAATAACCTTGAGCTATCTATTTTATGGTATTGATTACAAATCAGAAAATGCTTGACTTCAAAATTGCTCTGGAAACTTTTTTTTTTTTTTCAAAGCAATTTCTTCTTGATTTTCTTCTAGCAGAATGTATTCCTAAATTGTTAAAATTTTAGATTTTAAAAAAATCTTAAAATATAGTACCGAAAACTCAAATGTTTTACCCTTTGAGGAAAATTGAATATGTCGGTCTTTTCTATACTCTTTGCCTCAGAAAAAGGTTTTAAACACTAGTAACATTAGTTTTGACAGTAGGGCTCAACAAACAATTGATAACATCAAAGGGTTTTTGGCACATGCCCAGTGAAGAGCTCTGGAAATGTACTAAAACAAAAAAAAAATTAGTTGTTCACTGGAAAATCTTCAAAAACTCACTTGTGGACGTACCAATACAGCTAGATAGGAATGCTGCAGACAGAAAATATTGTGAACCCTGAATGTAACCCTTTTTTGTACACACTTGAAAAAAATATCAACATGTTGTATATAGAAAAACATAAGAACCCTCGTTTATTCTGTGTCAACCAGAATACCCCTTATTCTAAAACATGATACAATACTGGGACAAAAAGTGTTGTGTTTAAGATAAGTCAGTCAGTTTTTTCAAATGTTTGTGTGATTACCACAACATCAGTTTCTAGACATGTGGCTTTCAAGCTTTTCTCCTAGGTTTTGTATCTCTGTCCCTGTCCATGGGAACACCATCTCTCTCTGGGCTGCTATGTCCCCTGATAAGCGTTTTTTTTTTTTTTCCATCTGCCTTTCCATCAGTGTTTCTTTTCATTTTCCAGTTTCACAGTAATTTAATTTTTTCTCTTTCATTTCAGAAAACGTGCCAAACTGAAGGGAAAATTCAACGGTTTGGTGAAGAGTGCCAAAAAAGGAGCGCAACAAGGATCGAAAGCCATGAAATTCAATCGGAAATCAAAACGGTGAAGAGTTGGTTGTATCTAATTGTGTACAGAATAAACAAAAAGCCCCAAAATTTTGTTTCTATTTCAAAGTGCATTCTTTTTTTTTAATTCTTTCCACGTTACTGGGTGGATGCAGGGAAAAAACGGTGGTGGTAAAAGATGAGAAGCAAGGGGAACGTAATTTATAAAAACGCTTTTATTCAGAAGTTTGTGGTTATTATTTAATTGGCTTAGGATGATTCATCTCGCTCTGCCTACGAAATTGGAGAGTTATGTGCAATCAATAGTGTCTCTCCATCTGTCCACACAATATCTCTAAAATCACTCGATGAGTTTCAATGAAATTTAGTGGAAGGTTGACTACTTGGATGAGGAAGAATTTATAAAATTTGGAGCTGGATCTAGGAATATTTTTGATTGAGAGATATTTTTCAATTTTTTTTTTTTTTCTTTCTTCCTCCCATGCATATACATATATGCTTATGACTGCCCACATGATATTTCGTAAAGCTCTTGATGTATTTTGATAAAATTTTGTGGAAGAGTGAGCAGTAGGCTATGAAAGACGTACCAATTCCTTTTTCAGGGCAATACTCCTGGAGTGCTTTCTACCTGATAAGAGCAATTGTTACTAGTAATAAATGATATCTTTGCTTCACTTCTCATTGCTTCTCAGATTTTACCACAACCTGAGAAAAATAATGGATGAAATTACTGCAAAAAGCATACTTATTAGGTTATGAGTTTTTGATGAAAAGCAAAGCTTTTTTGGCTCGATAATCAAATATTTTTTTATGGTTATTTTTTGGAGTTGGATGAAAACAACATGCTTTTAGATAATCAGTATTTGATCAACAACCAAAGAATGTTGTTAAATTTTATCAATATTTCAATATTTATTCACATGATCCTCAGGAACATTGGAATATTAGCATAATCTCCCATGACTTATTTTTTAATTGAATACAGGTTACTTGCAAACATATCTTTAGCTACTTTCATTGTTTTCTAATTGTCTGATATACAAGGATTTAGTAGGTACATATTATTGATTAAAATGAACTATGTAGTGTAATTGAATGGTATGTGGAACCCTTAGTGATCTGCTTAGTGTCAATGGTAAGGTATAGAGAATTACAACTATAGTCACAACGTTTTGACTGTTATATCCTCCAATCTTGAGATTGTCTTTCATTGTTGGTAACCTGAGAATTTCGAGCCAAACTCTTTATCCAATGCAAGGGGATAGAATGCTATCATTCCACTGACCATACTAAAGAATATCTAGTATAAGTTGATTTTTCCTAGTTACTAAAGCAATCTACCCTTGTGGATTGAATGAAGGGTTTGGTCCGAAATTTCCTGAAGGTTACCAACTACAACAGACATTTGATGAAGGCCAGAGAGTAAGAAGGCTGAGAGTACAAGAGCAGGAAATAAAGGATAGACCATAGGGCATGTTTTCATGGAAGATTTAAACATCATCACACTAATATCATATAGCTCATGGTCTTAGCATATGACAGGAACAAAAATTGCCTTGTTCTACCAGCAAAATCGAATGATCATGACCCTACACTTTTAATGGGCAGGTATTGACCAGTAGACAGATCTCCAGGAACTAATCTTATACTTTTTATAATGATCCCTAGTCATAATGTGTCCTCATTTGCGCAGTTTTCAAATAGTGAATAAAGATGGTTATTGAGAATGCCTTTCCTAGAATTTTGATTGACCCACCTGCAGTACACTATCAAACCATGCAGATTTTCATCTTTGGTGCGAGGAGCAATTTGCAACCCTGTCAGTTCATTTTTTCTGAAGTATGCCCCCCACCCCAGCTATCCAAAAGTTTTGTAAGCCAAAATGGCATAACGCAGAGAAGTGATTACAATTAATTTATATTGGAAAAATCTTTGAGCGTTTCCAAACACTAAAAATAACCTTGCATAAGGTTTTTGCCACAATCAGCCAAAAAGTAACTTTAATTTTGAAAAAGCACATAGTAGTTGGCCAGGTTTGCAGGATGTTTTGTGTGTCTACAAAAAACTGTATGATAGATTGATGCAGAAGGCTAAATAGTCAACAATATTGTTATATTTCAAGTCTTCCATATGTGTGAGCTGCAGCACACCATAAACCTTGATCTTTGATAATCAGGTAGACAGACATAGAAGAAAGTTATTTAGGGATCAAAGAACACTAAAGATGTTCCTATGGAGGCAATTGCTTCTTTACATTACACTATTTAAAACAGTGAGGGGAAACCCTTACTAATAAAGGTCTTTCATAAAAGTGAAGTGACATTAAGTGAACTTTTCGAAAAGTGGGGATACCAGTATCTATTCTGCAAGAGGGACTTCACTTGATGTTCACATGGTCATTTGAATAAAAATAGCAGCCTTTTTCATACAGCAAAACTGATTTCATAATGGTATGTCCCTGAAGGTATTAAGTGACTCTTAAAACTAAGTCTCTAGACAAGTCTGGTGCATTTTGAATTGGGAAATGAGAAAATTGTCAGTAAAAGACTCACTTCGCTGTTTTCAATGCAGCCTTCTTGGATGTCCCAGAAAAGAAGATACCAGATCTGATTGATATCTAATGTCTGGAAAGGTATAAACTTTTGAGTTGGCTAATGGTAGGTTCAGCAGATGTTAATTTACAAAATGAAATATTCTTAAATTGTTTACATTGTTGAATGAAGGTTATTCTAGAAGTGTCTCTTGACTTTTCTCATGGAATCATTGGAACCCTGCCAGAGAGTGGTTTGCTTAATTCATTTATTCATTCCCTGCAGAAGGGAATCCAGTTTGGTCTAGTCACGCTAAAAATCCACAACAATCAAGAGGAAGGTATATAGTAGGGAAAAATCAATAAGAATGATTTACAATACTTCATCTAAGGAAAATAAGATGAAATTGAAATACCAATAGATCTAAATTCAATACATGAGCATAAACGAGTGTGAAAATAGCAAGGGAATACTCTTCAAGCCCTTCCTTCTGCTGTCCATAAACATACCCTCTCATAATGCTAACCCCCATCATTTATGTTCCTGCTAATTTTTTCATGACCTGTGCAGGATTAAAAATCCTGTGAGCGAGTGGAGTGTGCAGAGAATATTTTTTACTTTTGGGGAAGATCATTAGAATTAAAGTACATGAAACAAAGGTTAATAACTTCTAACAAAAAGTATATAATAAAGAATTGATTTATTCAGTGTATTGATTTTTATGCATTATTCATTATTTAATTCTCTGCTATATGCAGCATCATTAAGATTTTTACTACGTAGCATATTTTTTTCCTTTTGCACTGTTCAGAAGGAACACTACCAATCATAAGTCAGCCCTATCAACTTATCTTAGATGTGAAAATCCTTCACCACCTTCATAACACACCTGAACAGACCATGTGAGATAAGATCAGCACTTACAAATACAACAACTCCTTCTTGCACTTAACCTACTATTATTGGACATCTATTGGGAATGGTTGCATTTTTAATGCCCAACAAAATCAAGCTCAGCCTAACAGGGAGAGATCATAAGACAGCACAAAATATCAGGAGAAAAAACAAGAGTCCAAAACATCATAGAATCCATTAGAAAACTCAAATAGCAATGGGCTGATCATGTTGCAAGAATGGCAAACAACCGATGGACATCATGACTCACAACGTGGATCCCCAGAGATCACGTGCAACACCGAGACCAGTAGAATACAAGATGGAGAGACAAACTAAACAAGTCAAGAAAGTATTGGCTCCGCAGAGCCTATGATAGAGAAGAAAGGCAAATCCTTGGGAAGATCTATGTCTAATGATGGACAATAGAAGACTGATGATTAGAGATGATCACTAATCGTCTGATTTTTGGGGACTGTGGGTGGGTGAGGTATTCCATGTGCAATAGTGATGACAAGAGAATTTTTTGATGGTCTAATTATTCCCTTCTTGAGCATGTGGTCAAATTAATCTTTGGCCATTTTTGACTTCTGTAGGTTGTATCTTTTGGAGTTGGAACTATCTGACGGTTTGTCTTGGATGTTTTTAGTTTGATGTTCAATCATGCCTGCATGTGTGATATTTTTTATAATGTTTTGAAATTACTTGAGTATTTGAGTTCAAAGAATAACTCAGCAAATCTTCCGATTAACAATGTTGATATGATTCCAGAAATCACAAATGCGATGAAAATTATCAATATAAATGAGCAATGCTCTTCTTCGGATTCATTAACTATGTTGAATGTTCATTGATAGTGAGCTTACTGCTCAGTAATCTGCATCAAGGATTGGTATTTTAATCACTGATGGAAATAGGTTTGGGGAACTAAGTATGGTAAGGCTGTATCTCATATTTCGGGGATTACAGAATGGTCCATTAGTGAACCTGTGCTGGGGGTTTCCGGAGAACTTCAAGCCTCTTTGGGTAATTTTTTGAAAAATGGCCATTTCCAAATTGACTAGTACATATTGTACCTCCCATTTCCACCAGTGGTTATAACATTGGCAATTATCAAGAATATCTAATCAAAATTTGGAGGCATCCCTATGCTTAAGGTAAATGGTTCAGATTTTCCACCATATCTGCATTACAATATTTAGAAGAAAATTTCTTGCTTTCAATTTTCAATAGCGATGTTTAATTGTTAACATAGAATTACTGTCAGATGGGGAAAAAAAGCAACAAATGGCTGATTCTGAGTTGTGATTTAAAAAAAAAAAAAACTTAAAGTTCCATCAAAATCTAAAAGCTAGTCAAAATTATAAATAATGTTGCAATACTACTCTCTGAATTTTTGAGATGAGGTATTATTATTATTTCTATTAATTTCGTTACTTCCCAACACCTACCAGATGATACCTGATGAAGGCCGTAGAGTACAACGGCCGAAACGTTGTATGAAAAGCAACCAAGATGAGGATGGTCCGAATATTAATAGAAATTGCAATACTACATCCAGCAAGAAATTTGGAAAAACTATATATATATCGTTGCGCATAAAGCAGACGACAAGGCTTCAGCCGTAAAGATCAACAAACGTGGAATATCGGATGTAAGGAGTTAAGTTTAAGGAGTAAAATCAGCTTCCATTTAATTATATTGGTTCACGCGGCTGAATGTTTGAAGGCAGTCAGTCGTTATACTGGACTCCCACTGGTTAGAGGCTGTGAGTTCGATTTACACCGTGGTCTTTATTTCCTGATTGCAGCCGAAGTCGTAGAATTACGGTCCGATTCTAAGTTGTGATAAAAAAAAATCAACTGAAATTTAGAATGGAGGTAAGAAGCCAACCAAAATTGTTAATAATAACTGTCTTATTCGGCTACCATTCGCAACTTGTCATGTGTGTCATTGTCTTATCCGCTTACCCACATGGATCAGATGTGAAATTTTGGCGGGATTGCACATGGAATGTCTGGCGTACATCGTTGCCGACAACGTGTTTTGAAACTTGTATATCCAAAATTGTGGCCAAAAAAACCCCAAAAGTATCTAGTTCTAGCAGAAAAATTATCTAAAATAATTATCCAAAATTTATGCAAAAAATATTCAATGATATCTAGATGTTCCAGAAAAATCATACACTTCACTCAAAGTTTTTTCTCTCTGGATGCTGAACAACACAGGAAATATAAAGACTGTTATGTGAAAATATGAAATTTCTTCTTTATTCAAATCGTGTGATGTTTCAAATGATTATGACACTTATGTCATCGGGATTTTTTTTTCATTTTCAAGAAATATTGAGTTTTGAATTCATGCTTAAATATAGTTATTAGAAGAAAAAATAAAAGATGATTCATGTAAACCTCACCTTCGTGAAAGTGGCAGGAAATAAGCGCTCAGTTTAGCGTTATAGTAACATGGTAAATGAAACACATCTGGTAAAACCGTTAAATTTTTAGAGACCAACACGTTTATTTGAAGGTTCAAGGGTTTAATGGATTGAAAGCAGCCAAAATTAAATTAAAAATTAAATTTAGAAAGATTCTGGGAGAATTCCAACGAAATACAAGAGATTTGGCTAAATCTTGATATCATGCATGATTGGTAAAAGCCTGGACGTTACCAGATATCCAAAAAAAAGAAAAAATCATGATTTAATGATATAAAAAAAAAATAATCGAAAATGTCCGAGCCTCATTAAAAATGAAACTAACTGACATCCAACATCTAAAAACAATGTCTTATATCTAAATGCAATCCAAAAATATCTAAATTTGAATATAAAATATCCAAGTTAGCTACGTTAATTACCAGTAACACTAATCGCTTTTACTGCCTAGTTTTTGTTATTTTCCCTTGTTTTGTGCAGAGAATCTACAATGGCTGATGCACCTTTCAGCTTAATGAAATGAAAAGAATATTTACAAGTGAAAAATAAAAAGCAGATTATCGTTTAGGGCACCGTTTCGTTTTTCATTGTTGTACCGCATTTTCATGGCTAAAGTTACAGTGACGTAAACCGGTGTTGAATGAAAAAAGTCAGTCTATTCCTGGTTCTTGCATTCATTTACTGCGTTTTACTAGTGTTCTTAATTTTATTATAATAATAAATTAAGATATGAAATTAAATTATCATCTATTTTGGTTACTTGATATATGAACATTTAAGAAAGAAATATGGAATGAGTTTTAAGCGAAAGTGACTTGGAAACAAGTAAGTTTGTTAACACATTTTCCCCATGATGAACTCTGGTTCTGAACTTATCGTAGTGTATTTTCGACATTTTTTGTATTAGAATGTTCGAACTTTTATATAAAAAAAGATAATTTGTTGCTGTATTTTTCTGTTTTATTCAAGAAGGTATATAGAATTATTTTATTTTAGTGTCGAAAGTTTGAAAAATAAAATCATTTGTTCTTCCAGTTACGATTTTTTGTTTTGTTTTTACAGTTACTATCAACTTGACAATTTGTCAACCAGTGTAGAAAAGAGAGAAATGCTTTAAAATGTATTGCAGTTATATCCTTATAACGACGTTGAAAAGGCATAGAATTGAAAAATCCCCAAATTGAATCGTTTTTTAAAACATTACCATAACTAAATTCATATTCTTCCCAGATATTTTATAAAACAGTGCCATTATGTTTTCCAACTTCTAATTGGAGGGAGAGATTTTTCTCAGTTAACTAATGGTTATACATTCTTTATGTGGAAGTGTCTAGTGTATTTATTTATCCTAGGTTGGACATGAAATTTGAAGGATTTGTTTGGATTCAAGATACTCGATTATCGGTTGAAGGAGCAGGTCAAAACGATCGTAGGAATGGACATGGTTCGTTGTTTGTTTTGAGACTGGTACTGACTTATCTATTTATTTATATTTGGGGTGGGCTTTATAATTTCAGTTCTTTATTTTGTATCCTTAACCTTGTTGGACATGCTGTTAACTTCGAAAAAGATATGCTGAAGGAATGATTGATCTTTCGTAGATGTCGGTAAATAATCAGTCAATCAATAAAGAAAGAAAGATAAGATAACTCAATATTACAAGACAATGTGCTGAAATAATCACCATGGCTAGAAAATTTCAAAATCTTCTCAAATTTATTTTTTTGACAAGTTTCTCTTTAATGTTAAATAGAAATTTGCTATTTTGGAGACTTCCACGCAGTTTTAGAAATTTTTTTTTTTTCTCATTCTATTCAATTTTTAAAAGTATTTTTCCTCGCGTACTCAGTAATGACTTTTGGAAGCTGTGATTTAAAAAGATAAATTTACTTTAATGTTAACCCCGTGTCGAAAAGGTTGATGCTCGCGATTCTTAGTGACGGATGAATATTCTTGTAGAAACCATAGAAAGGATCAATTTCAGTGTTGTTGACGAAAATTTGTTACTCTGGTTAGATTTTACAAATTTTTTTTCTTCATTTATTTACTGATGGACGGTGGGGGTAGCATTCACTTCGAACAAATGAGATTTGATTTTTACCTCTTTGATTGCAGTGCAAGGTTTCAAGTGGTTGACAACAGTTACGTCCCTTTATTAAATGCCCATTATATCAAACGTGTAACACGTTTGAAAATATTATCTCTACAGTCATGCACAAAAAAAAACATTAATAAAAATGGCTAGATTAACCCATTCTTTAATCCAATATCAGTGTAAGAAGTAGTTCCCCTGATGCAGAACTCTCAATGTGTGTACGTTTACTGAAGTATCAAAATTGCAACAACAAAAAATGTCGATTATTACTGTTTTTAGTTATTATTTCATGACGATTGGAATCGAGGGTGCCGGAAAATCGATGGTATACCTTTTTATTTCTATTTTTTCTCATGAAGATATATACACGACACACCTCTGCTAATATGCCTATCTGATAGCTAAGGTCGTTGCATATTTCTCACTGGTTTCTGCAATTGATGTTCATGCCCAGGTTTAAAAGCCTTGATCTGAAATAATGATGCACTTGTCTTTCAAGGTTGGCTAAACTTTGTAAATATCAGGATACATATCTGCTGATTTAATGACATCAAACAAGTAAATATACCAGGGTATATCTTGATTTGTGCGGTTAATGAATTCTAAAATTTCCCGTACTGTTCTAAAGCACACTGCTCAAGGTCTCATTATAAATTGAACGTGTATTTTCTTTTTTAGATTGTACTTAGTTACCTTAATTTTCACTGCATTACCTCAACTGAACTACATCAAAATCCACTCTAATCAAAATCTCTGATCTGTCAAAATAATGCAATCTTTTTTTGACAGCTCAGTTGTTAAACTTTAGTCTTTTACAATAGAAAAGCATAGGGTTTTTACTTTCTTTTTTAAAAAAGGAAAGCTCAAAGTCTTGTTTCAAATTTCTAGCATGTATCATTTTGGAGCTTGGTTATTAACAGAATTACTGAACTATTTTTTTTTTTTTTTTTAATGAAATTTTTTTTTGTGGTTTTTATATAAAGAAAAGTTTTTTCTTTCTTTTATCATCTTCTTTTCTTCATTCCTTTTCGTCTCCAGATGTTTATTCCCAGCCTTAAGATGTGCAATACTTTGAGAACTGGAAACTAACCATGGCTTGTCAAAAGTAAGTACAGTATCAGCTATAATATTCATATAAAACTCTAATCAGAGCCAAAGAATACATCTGTCTTATGTTGAGATCAAAAATGAAAAATATGGTATCTATCATGTAATTTGACTACAACTAATTACATCCCATATTTTATCCAGGTTTCTTCTTCCTAGGATCTTGAACCATATTTAGTTGAGAGATGATTTTGTGGTAGAAGTCTTAGTAAAAGTCTGCTCACTCGGACTACCTGATGTATTCTACCTGATGTATTAAGACAAGTTACAAATCTGGGCTGAAAGGGGACAAGAATAAATCTGTTTTTTGGGGGGGGATGTTGTTTTTTTGTGGGGGGATTTATGTAAAGTATAAATTTCTTTCAATGAATATAAGCAGTTGAAACTCATTTTTCTGTTCCATTCAATAGTTACCTTTTATTTTATTATTGCATCTCTGAGTATATTTGATTTACATAAGAAACAAGTCTGGTTAGTCACTCAACAGAAACCATCATGTGACCAACATCTTTTAGCAGCATGCTGTGTTCAGGGTGATCTATTACAAAAAATTAGGAAAAGGGTTGAACTATGAATCAGTTCTCTCACCTTTTGTTGGACAGTGATCATTAAAAAGTCTGTATTTTCAAAAGGCTAGTGTGAATGATGCCAGACACAAACTAAGGGACAAATTTAGCGTGAACTTGAATTGCAAATTGAACTCTTGACTAAAAACCTATTATGGGTTGGGGAGACAAAAATACAAGCTTTTTTTCGATGCAATAAGGAGTAAATGTTATTTATATATTAGTGTGGATTCTACTTAACCAGACTGACTTGAAAACTTGAGTGGGCAGTTTTACTGACTTTTTTTTTCTCTCAATCAATCTTTTGGAAATAACTGAGTAAAAAGGCTTGAAAAAGAATTCATGATAGAAAAAACATAGGATATAATGTTTTGCCATAAAAAGCCATTGAATATAATTAATATTTAAGCTCAGGCTCTTTAAATGCATTCAAAATTTTTTGTTGATTGTATTGGAAATAATTAAGAAAACTTGGAAAAGATTTTACTATAAAAAAAAAAGCAGTGGGAATAATTTTTCCTACATAAAAGCATTGGGAATAATTTTCTTTAGAATGAGACATTTTGAATTTTGCTGTTCTACCTTTGAGTTATTTTTATCTAAATGTTCAATCCAAAAATATAAATTTTTGAAAATAACAACCTACCTAAATACACAATAATTTTACTTAGTTAGGCACTGAAAGAAAAGGCTGAAAATGATATGATTGCTATAAACTTATCAGCAGACACTTGAAAGTTACTGGATGACACAAAAAGGCATATAGAGAAGTTAATTAAAATATGTGTAGAGTTGGACTAAACTCAAATCTTAGAAGAATGTTAAGAAAACCCTCTGACAAAGAATGAAGAAGGCAACTAATAGAAATGTATTGCAAATAATTCACTATCGAAAGGGATTGCAAATCTTTGTTCATATGAGTTGCTTATTGAATATCGCATAATTTGGTTTTAAAATCACTTTTGATTTTGAGAGTAAATGTTTTTCTTTATAATAAGGAACTATTTCTTAGTATATTCATTTCTAATTATAACATAATGCTACTTTTTTTTTTTACCTTTTTATGTTCCTAGGTTATAAGTGTTATTTCCTGATTGATTATGTCTAAAAAGTCTAGAAAATGGCTATTATTCCCTTTATATTTATTCTATTGTTAATGACTGTCTTGGTCCCAAATCACTTATTTCTATGTTTTGCAATAAAAGAAAGGCATATACTTAAATGCTGGCCAATGTTTGTTTTCGTAACTTTATACAGAATCTATCTTCATCGATTTCTAATTCTTCTATGGTTTCCAAAGGATATACTTTAGTTGACTGATTGGACAAGCAAGAAAGAGCAGAGTAAACTTCAAATACTTCTGAAATTTCCCTAACAATGTGCAAAAGATGGCTCTGAGAACTTTTGCATCAACTTGATGAGTTAATATAACATCCCAAACTTGAAAAATGCATCATTTTTTTTTTGTCATTTCTTTTTATCCTTCGTTTCATGATATAAAAATGGTGTCTATATTAATGATTGCTTTGTGTTAACACAGCCAGAAAGCTTATTCTGGTACAGTTTGATAACTGCCGGGTGGATAAACATGAAGTGATTTTCAAGAAACCGAATAGCAGACCCCCTCTCCCCCCATTCCCACATTGGATCATAGTGGTGGCAGCATCATGTTATGAGTGTGTTTTCCTGCCGATGGTACAGGGCTTCTCTTCACCAGATCGAAGGTATAATGAAAAAAAAAGACTATGTGGAAACCTTAGAGGAAACTTCAAGAAGTCTTCAGCGAAACATTTGAAGTTGGTTTTTTTTACTCAAACCATAACCCAAAGCACACTTTGAAATTCGTATCAAGCTGGCCCGATCTGAACTTATTCTAAAATGTCCATCATAGAGTCCTGACCTCCATAGTAAAGAAAATATCTGGAAGAAGTTAAGGCAGAATGTAGTCTTGAAAATCACCAAATCTCTATGATTCAATGAAAATTTGCCAGGAAGAATGGTTAAAAATACAATCTGAATTTTGTAAAAAGCTGGTTGTGAATTACATGAAACCTTTTAGTGGTTGTGAAGGCAACAAAAAGACATGTAGCCAAATATTAGATTGGTGTATAAATACTTCCCCCTCCTTCCTTCAAGTTTTATCATTTTCCATGTTTGTATTGTAAAACTTTAGAAAATAATATTTGAATTGCCTTCTTTTTAGCATTGTATAACTATCTAACTTCTAGTTTGCATGTTTTGCAAAAGCAATTCAACAGGAAAATCAAATCGAAAATGATTGCATTGTATGAATACTTGACTTAAGCTACACATGGCAAGATTAGATTGTTTTTGGTTTTATCAAGGTGTGTTTTTATAGATATTCATTCAGCTTAGTCTGACTCAAGGCTTCAATAGTAGAGCACCAGATGATACCCAGACTTATTAGTAGTGGTTTGCTAGACACTATCTTACAAACTGAGATGCATTTTCATGTTGAGAACTGCTTGGAGTAGTGAAATGATGAAAAGCAATTGTTTGTTCAGTCAGAATCTTTATAATAATCTCAACATTTTTTTTTTTTTCTTTCTTTTTTTCAGACAAGAGACAATAAAGAAATTCCTTTGTGTTCGACTTGATCGACGTAAGTAGAAATGAAAATTCTAATTAATTTTCCTTCCTTCTTTACAGGAAATATTGAAACTCTTGTTCTTGAAGTTTTTTCAAATGATATTGTGTTGTAAGAGGACTTCTTACAAAGCATCATAACCCTCATCATATTTAAAGCTACAGTACACTTTAAAATGTTTTTGTTTTTTTTCTAAAGTAGAAAATGTATTTTAGGAGGTTATACTAATTTTAGGATATTGCTAAAAAGTTATTCTGATGTTGGATTTCCTTACTTTTGATCTTTAATTAGATTTAGTTTTTGGGTCAGGTTTATTTCCTGACCAGAAGTTTCATACTGGACTTGGATGTCATGGTCTTATCCATCATGGCATTACAGGAGGAAATGGAAGTTCCTTCCAAGTATTATGCCATAGGTTATACTCAGTAGTTAGAAGGAGTCCTTGACCTGTTTGAGAAGCAAGCAGGTAAATGGAATGCTCATATAACTACTCAACCCATTCTTTTCTCAGTCATAAATTATTATCATTGTCATCAGCAAGTTCCCGATGCACTGTTTCCTTTGGACTCTGTTCCGGGGGTTGGATTTTTCATAGTTGTCAGCCAAGTGGATGTGTCCTTTCTTCTTTGGGCAAATACTGTTCCAGGCTTACCTTCCCATTCTTGTGCAGTGGGGTTGAAATGATCAGAGCTCCCAGATGGATGGTTTTGCTAGCTCTGATAATATGATTGGTACTCAGACTAATAGTCCTCTTATCACACAATCTCTAGGTCCAGAAGACTGATGTGCATTGTGTCCCTGGTTTGCAGAAGAATTAGTATTATTCATGTGAATGTCTGTCATGGTCGGTTGTTGCTCATAATACCCAAAAGCAACTGCTCAGCTAACCGAAGATGGTAGCCAAGTAGTAGTCATGAAGTGCTAGTGACAAGAACATGGTCAAGATGACTGACGGTGGGACTGTGTTGAAATTTTTTGATATGTGCCTCTCCCTCCAGGTGTAAAAGTAATATAAACATTTCTGACTGGAAATTGAACTCTGTTTGCAGGTTCCCTTTTCCAAGCTAATAACCATTCCTAGCACTTTTTTCATATTATTTTCATGGTAAATTTCTCCATTTAGTTCTTTTGCTTCATTTCTTTTCAGTTTTTCTCTCCTGCAGTTAGTTTACTGTCAGTTTGTGACAATTGTGCCAAAATCCTTTATTTATGGGAACTAGATAAAAATCCTTTTTCTCTCATTTTTTTTTTATTTTTCTATTTTCTTCCTTTTTCTATTTTCTTCTTTTTTCTCTCCTTTCTTTCCTTTCTTCTTTTTTCTTTCCTTTTTACTTTTCTTTCTTCTCTTTTCTTGCCTTCTCTTTTCTTTCCTTTCTTCTTTTCTTTTTTCTTTTAGTTTCTTTTTTAAAAATTTCTTTCGTTTCTTTTTTAAAAATTTCTTTCATTTCTTTTTTTTAAATTTCTTCTCTTTTCTTTCTTTTTTCTTTCTCTTTTCTTTCTTTTCTCTTTCTTTTTTCTTTCTTTTCTCTTTCTTTTTTCTTTCTTTTCTCTTTCTTTTTTCTTTCTTTCTTTTTCTCTTTCTTTTTTCTTTCTTTCTTTTTTCTTTCTTTCTTTTTCTCTTTCTTTTTCTCTTTCTTTTTCTCTTTCTTTTTTTCTTTCTTTCTTTCCTCTTTCTTTTCTCTTTCTTTCCTCTTTCTTTTCTCTTTCTTTTCTCTTTCTTTTCTCTTTCTTTTTTCTTTCTTTTTTCTTTCTTTTCTCTTTCTTTTTTCTTTCTTTTCTCTTTTTTTCTCTTTTTTCTTCTTTTTTCTTTCTTCTTTCTTTCTTCCTCTTTCTTTCTTCTTCTTCTTCTTTTTTTTTCTCTTTTCTTTCTTTCTTCTTTCTTTTTTCTTCCTTCTTTTTTCTTCTTTTTTCTTTTTTCTTTCTTCATTTTTCTTTCTTTTCTTTTTTTCTTTTCTTTTCAACTTGCAAAAAACATCCCCAATACACAGAGTTATTAACCTGTTCGCTGTCACAGACAAGATAATCGTCTTTGCAGGTCATCAATCCAGTGCATCGGATGATAAAACTCATCTTATGATAGTGCGTTATTCTTTCACTCAATGACAGCATCTGCTTGTACAAACAAAGGAAATTCACATATTTACTTGGGTGCCAACTAGTGAATTTTATTTCAACAGATTTATATGTTACATTTATTTGATATTCTGTTGTACATATTTGTTGATTTACATGAAAATAAAACTGTTTTAATCATGTAATGAAGATTTTCTATTTTTTCAATTTTCATGAGAAAAGCCTGGCACAGGGGTTACAATGTTGAAAAATATACTTGACAGTGAACAGGTTAATATCTATGGAAAAGTTGTTGTATCCCGTTGGACATAATTAGGTTCATAGGTTCATCTACCAGTAATAATGTCAGCCATAATGCCAAGCTCTTTTTTTTTTTTTAGATTGCTTTCACAGACCTTTTCTTTTTTCTTTTGTTTCTGTCTATCCATCTCTTCCTCCTACTTCTCTTTCCTACCTTTTTTTCTTCATCTTCTCCCATCCCATGAACAACAGGTGAAGCAATCTTACCCCGGCCGACTAACAACACGGCAGTACAGAGAGACAAAGTTATAACAACCTGCTCTCCCAGTTCCAAGGACCCGACACCCAGTGTTCTTTGCGACACGACAGGTAGGTATGGTCGTCAAACTGCGTCCTGCCCTCCCACCTTACCACTGCATGGGCATGTCTTCGGTGAAACCTTGGAAACTCACACTTGCAGCCTATGCATGTGTATCTCTATGTATTGTCATCTTCTTATTTTTACATATGTTTTTTTATGTGATATATATATATATATATATATATATATATGTGGGTGTGTGCGTCTGTGTGAGAGTATTGGATTGAAGGCCATAGAAAAGGAAGGTTTTTTCTAAACTCCAGTCCAAGTATGATACTGCAATTGACTTTGTTTTTTTCTTGTAACAACAACAACAATCCCCAACTAATTTAAGGAAGTAAACCTATTACTTGTTTATCTGTCCTGCTGTGGTAAACTAAACCGATATATAGAATTAACATTTCCCTACTTTGAAATCATGACCAAGTGATCGGTAGGCAGCTCTCTTACCGATTTGAGACAAACAGACAAGTCTTGCTTATCTATGAAAATTTATGTTAGAAATATGCAAAGGCTTATTTTATTCTAATAAATACATTTATACTAAAAAATGTATATTCAAAGCAGAAGTTGCAGTACTATAATTCTCCATAGATAATCCCCCCCCCCCCGATAAAGCTTCAATTTCAAATGAAAAATGCATTACCCTTTGATCTGATCAGTATCTCTGAAATGTCAGATGTTTGCAGCGAGTTGGAAAATGTGAATTTCAATCTAAGCCTCAAATGTTCTCAAATTACGAATGTGTAAGCATAGCAATTCCATTGTTACAGTACAATTGAAATGTAGTAGCAGTAGCAGTAAATTTCAAAACATTGAATCATGTGGCTTCAATGTTTGGAAATCATAAGTTTTGTTTTTTGAAAGTGAAAGAAAAATAGTTTGGTATAAAAAATACAAAATGAATTAAAAATCGAAAAGAAATTGAAATTAAAAAGAAAAGTTGGACTTATGAAAATGACGGCATTTTGTTCCAATAAGTTCATATTAATTTTGTTACAATAGGTATGAATATTCATATGAAAATGACTGGATCATCATCACGGCAATAGTGGCTGTCAAAAGGACCTTCTGCACCTAATAAACAACATTGGGAAGTGTCTAACAATTGTGTTTCCATAGATAATACACATCTGGATTTTTTTAGCTTGAAATTTTCATCAAAAGTGTGGATTAAACCTGGGGAATTACAGTAATCATCTTCAGTAGGAATAGTATAAATGGTTTTTGACCCTGCAGAAGTCTGGCTTGTTTTATATTTTTTCTACTGAACCATTTCTCTTTCTGTACAAGATAACATAAGTTAGTGTACGAATTGTCTAAAAGTTTTTGATTGTGCCCTTTCACTGGTTCGTTTAGCCATTATCGAGATCCATGATTGAGGACAAAAAGTTTTTATAGATAATGGTCGTTTTTTAAATCTCAATGATTGAATGATGATCTAATGGACAAGGCAATAGAAGAATGATGTTTTTTCTCTGGGCAGAACGTATCGATCAGCTGTTAAACAGGTCTGGTTAGTCACTCAATAGAAACTGTCACGTGACCAACATCATTTGGCAGCATGTTGTGTTGGAGGTGATCAAATAAGAAATTGGAAAAGAAGGGATTATCAATGAATGCTGCTGGACACAAACTAAGGGACTAATTTATCATAAACCACCATTGAAAATTGAACCCCTTACTGAAAATCTATTTTGTAGGGAGAATTTTCAAAAAATAAAAGTTTTTTCTTGATGTAATGAGTAAATGCTTAAATTTCAGCCCTCTAGCTGTATTGATGTGGCCTGCACATGTGATATCTATCCATACATAGATAGCCTGCTAAACCAGCTCAAAAACAGTTTTTGATGACTGTTTCTAATTCATTAAAAATCCCAGTGCCTTGATTAAAGAACTTATTCACCATTGTCAATAGCCATGAAGGACTTGAACCTTGATGATGGCTAAATGAATAGTCAAACATGCTGGACCGATTTTGGACAGTACATACACACACTAACCTTTGCACAGAAACGGAAGGTTTATTAAAGTTTAGAAAAAAAAATTCTTTGTCTGTGACCTTCAATCAAACCTGTATAAATAAAGGATTTCTGCTCAAGTACACACACAGATACACGCATTCATATATATATATATACATACATACATATACAGAGAAACCCATTTATTGTGATTACCTAGGGATGGCCTTTTAGATTACAATAATATGCTGATGGCAATAAGCAAAGGATATGGAAATTGGAACAATTTACATTCATTGATATGTTATTACCTCAGCCAGTGAAAGTTAAAGACGTATATGTATTCAGTCTATATTTCTGTCTGTCTTTCCTTCTGTCTGTCCACACGAATTTGTGGAAGGATGGGTAATGAAGAATGAGTGATGAAGAATTGGTTCAATTTTGAAGCAGATCCAGGTATTTTTTTTCTGATTGCAAGATATTTTCCTTATATATATATATATATATATTATTGTGTCATCTACTGACTGCTATTTCATTGTATTACAACTCTTCAGTGTGGCTATAGACTATCCATTATCCCATCCAGTATCACGAGGCAGGATCGAAACCTTAGCTTCAGATTCAGAGGCTGGTATTCTCCCTCTGCTCCACAGAACTGGACGATCAGTAAGGTTGAATATATATTCCCCATACACGAGAGTGCTCCATTCCATGTTGGAAGAGCATTGCATAAGCTTACAATGAACGAGTTACCTCACTAAGAGAGTGCTCAACCCTGAATAGGGGTGTGTTAATATATATATATATATATATATATATATATATATATATGTGTGTGTGTGTGTGTATTTTCTTTTTAACATTTATGTATATGCACATGACTGTCCATGCTATATTCCCAAAAGTTCACAATTAAATTTTCCGTAGAATGGACAATACGTTACGGATGAAGTGATTAAATTTGTGGGCAGATCCATGGAAAATTACCTCCCCTACATGCTAGTTATGTATTCACACCTCATAATATAGCCAAAAGTTCATGTCTGTCCACACTATATCTTCAAAGTTTTTCAATGGATCTTATGGAAGAGATGATTCAATTTTGGGGAAAATAACTATAGTTTGATGACCCTATCAGTGAGAATGATACATAATAAATGGTTTCCTCTGTATATAGTGGTCTACAAAAAACACTCCCTTTTCATTGGTATTCATGTTGAGGATTATTGATTGTATTTTTTCTTCAAGTTTGATTTTGTATTTTGTTTTCTTCCTTTTTACATTTTTTGTTCTTAATTTTTCTAAACAAAACATTTTCATGATGTTTTATCTTCAAAAGATGTAAAAAAAAATATATGAAAGTTTGGGGGAAAAAAAATCATTTTACTCCTCCTTTCTTAGCGGTCGTTCAGTAGCATCTCACTACTGTCTGAGTAACCCCACTCGAGAGCATCAACCACTTCTCAAGATCTATCCCTCTATATATCTGTCTCTCTCTTTCTGTCTATATATAATGATATGACAATTTGGAAATGGTAGTTTTTTTTAATGATAACGCATTTTGCAAAATCATATTTTCTTCAGATCGATTTCAAAATGGAAATACATTTTGTTGTATTTGTCATAGAAATGGTAGATGAGGGTTATTGGGTTTTCCAAATTGTCATTACTTTTATATCTTGTCGAATATCATCCATTTGCATATCTGTCTTCGGAATTTGTTTCTGCATGTCTTCTGTCTGTATTTGTGTATCATTATTATATTTGTACTTGTGTATATAACTACAGTGTGAGTTTTAAAAAAATATCAAAGTTTCACACAGCCCAGTCATTGAATTTTGTGTAGCTGTATCCTATACATAATCTTGTCTCTCTTTCTGTGTATCAGTGGCTGCTTTCTCTTGTCTTTGTCTGTTGCTGTTGGTCTCTCTTTCTTTTCTCCAGCCTTGATTGTTTCATTTTTATAATTCCATGAATCATTTGGCCTAGTATCCTCATCTCTTACTGTTTTGATCACTAGATTTTGGCTTGTGTATTCTACAGCTTTCCTCATATAAGCAAGTTGCATCAGTCAATCTCCAAGGAGCTGTGGACAGAATGAAGTTGGCTAATAAGAGAAAGGACTCTGTTTAAAGCTCTTTGAAAATCATCAGATGCAGCGTACACTAGGGAAGACCAGAGAGTGTATCAGCTGAAACGTTGCGAGTGAAGCAACAGAGATGAGGATAGTAGTCAGAATACTTGATATGATGGCTTATAAGACATGCTTATTTCATCAGAGAATATTGTGAATAAAATGCATTTCTCTGAATTCTTATTTGTCACCCAATTTTTTTTTAAATGCCTCCTCAAGTTTTGGCCAATGTTGGATGGACAACAATGGTTATGTTCACCTTTTGAGAAATTTTTTTAAAAGTGTGTGTGTGTAGGGGAGTTGTAAATTTTATCAAATACGTTAATTCATAGAATATCAGCAATAGAGGCAAACGCTGTATGAGATTAATTGGTTTGAATTTTTACTCGTTAAAGACAAATTCACTTTAGGCAATTGATATAATGAATGAGAATAATTAGAAGAGAAAAATCTTGTGGTAACTGAATAATTGTTGACATAAAACAGGAAATGGTCAGTTTTCCAAATTGCAGTTACTGAATTTCACATTCATTGAACTTCAAATAGTACTTTCTTATTATAGGTTTTTGTTTTTTCCAGACCTTGACATACTTTTGTTTTCTATTGATCTTATCAATTAGGTGTATACTATTAAAAATTAAATTGGATCAACCATTTTTGTTTAATTAATGATGGAAATGATTTTTTTTTCCCCTTTTACCTCATCTCTTGATTTATTTAAGATATGGTTTAGATAAAATTTTTGGATCCTAGATTTTCTTAGGGATAAAAGCAAAACAAAACACATCTGTATTTTCTGTTTATGTTTATTGAATTTCCTTTCAGTTTTTCATTTTCCAGTCAACCTTTATATGTATGCCAGCATGCCAGTCACACAATCTATTTCTATTGTATCAGTACACCAGCACGCCAGTTTATTTTTTGTTTAACCATATAAAGTTGACGTCTAAAAATCAATATCAAAAGCCGATCCTTTTCAATAATTCAACATTTTTTTTCCTTACTCAGTGTTTGATAAGAAGCGTAGAATTTATTTTCCTTTTCCTTTTTCTGTACATATCTTTCATAAGACTCTTATAACAAAATTTCTCATAGCGAGAGGTCTTAATTGCCAAAAAGAGATTCTCTTTGTGAAATATTATCCGTGAGCAATTCATGACGTGTCATACAATTATCCAGAATTGTCTAGATTTCATTTAGTATTATTTACCTTTATATTTAGTATCTTGGTGCTTATTTTCAGATGGGCAGACATTTGGTAAATTATCATATTTTTTTTAATTCACTTATATTATTTACATATTTATTTGTATTTATACATTATTTAGAGAATAATGCATAATTTATAAGGTTATGATTAAGGATTCAGGAGTTCAATATTTTTAGTTTCAACAAGTTACTGAAATCTCATAGGTTTAATTATTCACTTGAATTTTCATCTAACAAGACATTTTGTGGAACAGATTGTCCTCATTAGGAGACGTATAATTGTACTTGGCTCCGTTTTGCATGTTGCTTGCTCACCTGATCAATTAGCAAAAGTTTTAAACTTTATTTGGATTTTGAATTCTTTGAGCAATGATTGTTAAAATTGAATAATTCTAACATTACATTGAATAGTCCCTTAGCACTATTGTGTTAAACTGATGTGCTGGCATCTTCTAGTAATGATGTTATCATGTTGGCTTGGTATGTTGACATACATAAAAAGAATTACCCATCATTTTTTTCATATTTGAATTTTACAGTTTTATATTCCTAACATCTTGATTCTATTTTTTTTTTTTTTTTTTTGCACCACATGTTGTGTTTTTTATTCATTTTTGTATTGTGTTTTTTTTTATTCATTTTCATGTTGTGTTTTTTTTTATTCATTTTCATGTTGTGTTTTTTTTTTATTCATTTTCATGTTGTGTTTTTTTTTTTATTCATTTTCATGTTGTGTTTTTTTTTTTTATTCATTTTCATGTTGTGTTTTTTTTTTATTCATTTTCATGTTGTGTTTTTTTTTTATTCATTTTCATGTTGTGTTTTTTTTTTATTCATTTTCATGTTGTGTTTTTTTTTTTATTCATTTTCATGTTGTGTTTTTTTTTTTATTCATTTTCATGTTGTGTTTTTTTTTTATTCATTTTCATGTGTTTTTTTTTATTCATTTTCATGTTGTGTTTTTTTTATTCATTACTTTCTGAAATTCTTATCAACTTTTTCTACATTGTCTGTTTGCAAATTTAATTGAAATTTAAAAGAAAAGTTGGCAGTGATCTCTCATTCAATAGAATTTTACGATTAATGAAACTAAATCAGCAAAAAAGTTTTAGGAGGCATACATCAACTTGTCAGCTAATTGTATTAGTCAGACCCGTGAAGATTTCAACTCGTTGGGGCTTTCACTGCTCAAGTTGTGCTTAAGATAAAATTCTTTGTTTTTACATAGAAAGAATTGAAAACATCTCCATGTTAAAAATCATAGAACAAGCTGTACTGTACGCTTTGCTGAAAATAAAATAACTTATTTTGCAAGCATTGCTGTGAACATTTGAATTTTTTGTTTGCTACCATTTTTTACTTTGCACTATCAGAAAGAAAAGACCCTCTCTTTCCTTTCTTGAAATGTTGAAAGGACTATGAAATTACCTTGAAAAATAAGTTTATTTGGAGCTGCAATGATTGTTCAAGGGTTTGCTATGATTGGCTTTGAAAAATTTGACATCTGTTAAAGTTTCAAAATCCAAGATGAAATTTGGTATAGATAAGCAAGAGCAACAATTGTGTAAATCAATAAACTTATGATATCCATCAAGTGAATTTTTATGGTCCCTACCTTTGGTGTCCACTTGGGGTGGGGGCCAGCAGGGCAATCCTCTTTGGACCCTCCTTTGATCTTCCTGGATCTGGCCTCCTCATGTAGGGCCAGGAGGCTTGAAAATAGGAACCTTATAGTTAAAAAAAGATACTGGTATGATACAATTTCATGTAACCCCGACTTGATTTACCTGTATAAAAAGATGGTTTCATTATTCACTGGTAATTGGGATGCTGCTAAGATACATTTCAAATATATCCTCTCTACCCCCCCCCCTGCCTGGAAACATATCCTTGTGTTCCCTTCCCCTGCTAGAAAAGTGCCAGCGGACACCCGTGATCCGTACTTTCAGAGATGATGTAACACAGAAAGAACAAATGATTAGTAGTTTAGCTAATTTTCATGGAAATGGCATCATTTAATTCCCTTTCTTTTTTTTTCCCTCCGAAAGAAGCAAGATCATTTCCTGCCTCGATCTCAAACAACAAAAATGAAAAGGCTAAAAGCACGTCGAAGCCGACCACTTCAAAATCCTCATCATCTCATGCCCCTGAAGCAGGGTCTTCAGAAAAGTCTCCTAGCTCCAAGGAAGAGGAATCACCTACAAGCAAAACGAAGAAGCTGACCAGAATTGACAGCAAGGATTTGGACGAGGAGAAGAAAGCTGGCATAAAAAGAGCTAGGAGCTCAGAACCATCTTTTGAAAAATCCTGTGAGTAATTCTTAAAAAATTTTATCAATACTTGTTAGTTAGATGATGCAATAGTTGCTTGAGTTTTTCTTATACTTATCTAACTTACATCTTGCTGTGAATTTTTTCATTTTGGAGCATTTAAAGGGTATCTGTAAAGGGAATATTTTTGAATAAACTTTTAAGAGTAAGGTAAATTGAAAATATTCAAGAAGAAAATACATATTTTCATATCAGGGTTAACCCTACTATCTGGAAGAAGAGCGTTCCTAAAAAACCCTTTATAAATGGAGAGCCTGTTACCATCAATTTACATGAGAAAAATATTTGAGTATTCTAAGACCTCCAAAATGACCTTGCATGAGATTTTCTCTATGATTAAGAGTACTGCAATGATTGCAGAAAAGTATGACTTTAATTTTGTAAGAGCATGTAGTTTGGGGGCAGTTTTGCGCAATGGTTTGAATGCCTACAAAGAACTATGTGAGAGATAAATGCGTGAGGCCATGTCAAACATACGGTCATATTTTAAGCCCTCCACATTAGCCGCAACAGATGATAAAACTCAATCTTTGATATCAAGGCAGGGTGATATAGAAGAAAGTTATTTTTGAGTCTGGAAATGCTAAAAATAATCTGCGCTTTACGCTATTTCAGATAGCGGGTTAACAGCAAACTGTCATGATATGGAAGTTCAAAAAGGGAAGAATTTCATGAATAAGGATTTTTTTCACGAAAAAATCTTCTTTTTGACTACAAAATGTAATGTTTCTTCCATCTTAGTTGATGTAAACGTGTAAATTCTTCCAAAAATACTCTCATTATCTCACAAAATGTATAGACTAGTATCGTTTTCCTTGTTGTTTGAGCCGATGTTTAATTGTTTTTTTGTCTTTAAATACTTTTAGATATATCATTGAACTGACCTCAGATGCATAATGATTGTTGAATTTTCAACTGATTTGGTTTTATGGTTTAATTGTCTATTTAGTTGTGATTTAATTTTGTTCCTGTTTTGGTGATTTCTTTTTTTTCTTTAATTTTGGTGGCAGGTTCAGAAAATGACTTTGCAAATTTAGACGATTCAGATGATGTTGCAGAGTAAGTTCTTTTCTCTCTTCCTCTAATTCATTTTCTTTTTTTCTTTGTTTTCTCACTCTATTTTATTTCTTTTCTGTTTCTATCTAAGCTTTCTCTCTCTTTTTCTCTTCATCTAAGCTTTCTCTCTCTTTTTCTCTTCATCTAAGCTTTCTCTCTCTTTTTCTCTTCATCTAAGCTTTCTCTCTCTTTTTCTCTTCATCTAAGCTTTCTCTCTCTTTTTCCTATCAGCTTTTTTCTTTGTTTTCTCACTCTCTTTTTTCATCTCTTTCTCTCTCCCGCTCTTTCTTGGCTCTCTCACTTTCTCTTTTTCCCAGCTTTTTTCCTAGCTTCCTCACTTTTTTTTTGTTTTTGCTTTCTATCAGTTTTTCTTTCAAGTTTTTCTCACAGCTTTTCCTCTCTCACCAATTTTCTTGCCTTTCTATCTTTCTCTTTCTCCCTCTTTTTGTCTTGACTCTTTTCATCTTTGTCTTTTTTTGTACTGTTTTTTGTTGCCTCTGCAATAAATGTTTTCGCTCTAACCCACAGATTTCTTTCAGTCCTTGCAATATAATAAAATTTGCTTGTTTTAAATTGATGGACTTGGTTAATACATAGTGAGTATAATTTCAATTATGTCAAAATCTGCTATTGATTTCTTATCTGGTTTCAGATCACCTAATTGTTCTGAATCACAGCTCGACAATATTGAGGTAAAAATAAAAATACTTCTTCTTTCTTTCTTTCATTCATATTGCTTATATTCTGTCTCCTCACTTTTCCGATAATGTAACCTGGAAATATATGCTTAATAATCATATATAAAATACCTTTTGCCAAATTATCTGTTAGTCACCCTAAAAATGATATTAAAACGTCAAAGCAGCGAATGATAATTTACTGCATTTTATTGTGCCTGATTTCAACTTACTTTGGATTAAATGCATTAAAACACTGTTTTGTTATTTTAGTTTATTTCTTATATTTTTAATTGGCTCTTGGAATTTTTGCCAAATAACATTCTGTCAACATACAGTCAGCCAACAGCTATTTTGTCATGTAGATATATTGTCAGAAACCTTTTCACTGACTGATGTCTTTTTTTGCTTGAAGAAAATTCTTGTTTTGGTTTTTTTCTTCCTTATGAATCTGCATATTTATAGAATCCAAATATTCACATTTCAAATTGCTAAAAATAAATAAACTCAAATATAAGTTGCTTTAAAGTAAATTTTATATTATTTTTATTTCTTTTTAGCTCAAGGCTAGTGGAGTCCAATTTGACAGCAAACCCTGTAGCAAAATTACTTTAACTCTTGATGTATTATTGGCAGACAAGATTCAGCAGGTAAGTGTACCTGATTGGTTTTAAAAAAGTTGTTTTATGCAGCCAGTAAGAACAACGGCTAGGTTAAAAAAAACTCACCTTTTACATCTGATACCAAAAAGTGATAGATAAGGACGTAATCACCAAGATTAAATAATGTGACCTGTTTTAAACTCTCTGAGGGTTTCAAGAGGTGAAAAAAAAAAGCCAGAGAATTCACCAGCTGCAACATTGTGATAAAAATAAAAAATATTTGGATGCTAGTTAAAAAAAAATTCATTGAATAATGTATGAGGGTTTAAAAATTCCAGGACTTAGTTGTGTAAAAAGAACTTTTTCATTTTGATACTTAGTTTATAGTGATACTTTCTATAAAATTGAGAAAAATCATTATCATTTCAAGTCATTTTAAGTGTTGTTTGGACTATTGGACTCAATCCTTTTTTTTACCAAATTTTGGCTTATCTGTTTTGCAGCCGCCTTCGGGTATACAATCCATAAGAAAAAAGAAACTTCTCTTTTTTAGAGAATAGTGTCAAACAAAAAAGAAATGGTTGCTAATATACTGATTAGCTCAATTTTTGATACTGCATGGCCATTTTATATAGGTGCTACCCAAGAGTTTGGAGAGTTTCAAGAGATTGATCAATTCGTGAAGACATAGAATTTAGCTTTAAAGTCATGTTATGATTATTCTATTGAGGAAGGAAATTTTTTATAAAGATTTTTTCCCTTTTGTTTTTGAAAATAAAGGCTGATTAAAGACAATATGAATTCTGCCCTGGTTAAATGAGTTGGACAAATCTTTTATTTTTACCTTGTTGACTGCTTATATAAATTTTTGGCTGTTTTTACTGATAAAAATGTACAGCTTGTGAGTATATGTGTGCTTGTAATGCTTGGTATTGACTTCTATCTTCGGGTAGTATTACAATTGTTTCGGCGCCTGGATATTGCAAGCTATAACCTACTATGATAGACGTTCATGCGAATGACACAAATTCTACTGTGTACCAGGGAGATGACACACCTGAATATTTTGGACTTAGGAACTGTCTGATAAATGAACTACTAGCCTCATGTGCCAACACTATTCTCAGGGCTGGCAAAACCTTTGGAATCTACAACACAAGAAATAAGAAGTTAGCCTTGTACAGTTACTGTTTCAACAAACATTAGTGTTTTTACCCAAAATAAAAAGGACCCATCCACTTGGCTGATAACTATGAAAGATCTGGTAGTCAACAGGGTCCAGTGGAAACAGTGCATCAGGAACATGCTGCAACTGGACTGTAACATCCAACAATGGTCAAGGTGGTGACGACAATGAATACAGAGTGATCTCACTTGAACTCAATCCATTTATATCAGGACTGAAGAGTCATAATTGGAGACAAACTCTGAAACTATTTCGGTTGAGAGAAATTGGGGTTTGGTTCTAGCTTTAAAATAAAATATCACAACAATGATATATTTTCTGTTTTAGCATTTGATATCTCTAAAACTTATGAATTTATTTGACAACTTTATCAAAATATAAATCCACATTGAAGCTTTCTATGAAGTAGGCCATATTCATTCACCATAAATCAGGATGATAAAAATTTTTGTATGCTTCTGTCCAACGCCAATATTACTAATATATTATTTGCCATTTATGAAGGAAGCAAGTTGGACGAAAAAAAAAGAGAGGTTTCAAAAGGGACAGTTTGATTTATCTACTCCATAGAACTGATTTGTATATTAGGTGTTGTGATGGGCTCTACATTTGGAATGACCTGATCAAATAGATTGATTGGTGCATTTTTTTCTCTCTTTTAAGGATGAACTGGACAAGATGAATGAAGAATTGCAGGTAAGTACAGCATAATTCAAAAAACATCTTATGCTTTTATTTCTTGATAGTAATATCATTTGCAATGCATTTTTATCGTAAAAGCATTAGCAACACATTTACATTATATATACAATAGCTCTATCTCCTCAATAACACATATCTAACCACTGACAATCCTTTTGTTCATTATTATGAAATGAATTTTTACAAAGTTTTCATGTACATTGAATCCAGGTTGAATGGAACATTGTTTACAAGGAAGGTTTTTAGTAGCACCAATTGTGCAAGAACAGAATCGAACATAATATTTTGTCCTTTTTATGCAAATTCATTTGAAAGGAATGATCATGTGTTGGGAACGAAATTTGTGGTCCTGATGTGTTCTGCTTAGACCGAGTCCAATGAATTTATGTAATAAATCCTACCTGCAATATCTCAGATTGCATAAACAGCTAGTTATTACAATAATACTATTCTGTAAGATGGATAATGGTATTCAATAAAATCTCATAAATACGATTAATTTTGTCAAGTTGCATCTTTTTTAGAATATCATGGCTAAGAGTGGCTCTTAATATTGTAGCATATATATTTAGCTGAGATGGTAATGATTAAAAAGAGTCTGCTAAATCCTTTTTTTAATTTGCTGTAAGACTTGACACAGCATGTAGTACTGGTGTGTAGCCCATGAAGCTCAAGGTGAATAGTGACCTCTGGATCAGTGTTTCTGCAAGGAATTTCATTAGGAAGTTCAAAATTTCTACCTTTCTCTCCCTTAATCATCCTGTTTTTATCCACTTTGGCTCCCAGGCCTCCTTTGGACCTCCTGGCGCAGTCCAATTACACCCTGCACCCTCCTCTAAAAGACCCTGCTTTTGATGGTGTTTTCATGTTAATCTAGTAACAAGATTATTCTTTTTATTGTTTGATAGGAGCATATGCTTCATGGAGGAATCACAAGTATGTTGGCAGAATTTAACGAACCTGGTTAGTATAAATATTTAATTTACTATCATTTAAGCACTGAACGTGCATATTTTAGCTGAAATGACTTGAAATCAGCTCAATGTAAGGTGAATAATAAGGTACCAGTTGTTTGTAGCAGTCATTTTTAACAATGTTTGATGAATGTTATAAACTGTCACTATAGGTTTCTTAATTTTTGAAGTTTATCTGGCTGGCTGACGCTAAAGGTCGAACCTGTAGGGCAAAAGGCCTGAAAATTTAAGTGTTTAATCCGTATTGTTTAGGAAAAACTTTTTTACCTTAAAGTGACTTGAATATTTTAACTGGGTAGTTCTCTGTTGGCACTGATATTGCTTCTAAGAATTTTTTTTTACAAAATTTAAAAAGCGATTTCAGTTATATCAGAGAACTAGCCAGTTATAATATTCAAGTAAAAAAATGTGAAAAAGCAATTTAAGCAACAGCAGGGGAAGCGGTTCTAGGGGACGCTACATGGGTATGGTGTGAAGCAAATGTACATATATATGTGTATGTATTGTGTGTATGTATGTATGTATAAATTGCACCTTTGAATATTAGGTCCAGTGTTAAGACGTCCAATGCAGAAAGGGCCAATAATTCTAACACATCCAATGAACTAAGGGCCGATACATAAATATATACACACAACATTCATATGCTTATGTACATGTACGCAAAACAAACTTTTAATGACAAGGGGGAAAAAGCAATTTAAGCCACACCAGAGACGCAGTTCTAGAGAATGACCCATGGGGATGGTGTGGGCTATGTGTACATGTACATATGCGTATGTATCATGTGTATATATTTATGTAAATTGGCCCTTTGAGCATCAGGTCTTTTTGCATTGAATATGATTGCATTATTGAACATGTTTGTAATATTGGACCTTTTTACATTTGGGAAATTTTGTCTTTGAACCATTTGCAATGGACAATTGTACTTGGACTGTTAGTTTGGAAAATTTTTTGTATTGGACCTTTTTGATTTAACAACTTTTTATGTAAATTTCATGCAGATATTTCTTATTTTTACAGATGAACTCCTCCCTGAACACCGAGAAAAAATTGAACAGGTTTGGTTGCTTTGAATGAACATTATTTGCTGTTTCCTCTTTTTACTTCTCTCTTTAGTTGTTATTCTTTCTGTCCATACACATTGTCTCCGTTTAAGCTTGTTTTTCTTTTTTTTCTATCATCTTCCATTCTTATTAGGTTGTCTAATATAAAACTCACCTATCATGCTTTATCAGTTGTTTTGTAATATCATCACTCAAAATGCTTTTGTAAAAATTGTCAGAGCAATATTCTGGATTAGTAAAAAGTTATCACATAGCAAAAAAATACCTTTTCATAAGTAAACTTGTTTTCAATGACAAGATCAAAATTTTGTAAAAACACTTTATTTTTCTACAAAATTTCAAGCTTGTCATTAAACAGTTTGTCCGTGAAAAAGATTGACAAAAAAGTTGAATAGCCAAAGTTTGTCCATTGTTTTTAACAACATATGTTGAAATGAAAAATTGCTGCATTCTTTTTAAAAATATAAATGTATACGGCCACATAATTACGAAGCTTAAGAAGGCCGCATGTTGGAAATTGAAAATAGGTGCAAAACAATCTTCAAAGTTGATAAGTCTTGCCTGCTTATCTACTTTGGGAATCAGTATTCATGTGTGTGTTTGTACATGAATTGTGCTTCCTTCTGGTTTGTTAAGATGATTTCAATGATTCTCTACATGAGATATTTGAGAAAAATTTGTGATTGATAATTTGGAGTCTGTTTGAAAATATTGAATTGTGATTTAAAAAAAACAACAAAACAACTTAAGTTAAGATTAAGGTGTTGTGCTGGTCTTAGTACTCAAGTAAATGCTCTGAGTACAAAAGTGACAGATGTTTCAGTGATCGGTCAAATCAGTCCCTATGATGCGATCCATTTTCGATGGCCAAGTTGTTAAACTTTGCTAAAAATGCCAGGCCTTAATTTCTAATCACCTCTTTTGATTCTCTTTCCTAGCTGAAGGATTTTCCTCAGTTCAAGATGAATGAATCTCCTCCTTGGGAAACAGTCTTCAAAGCCTCCCACTACTGTTGTTTGTTTTCTTCATCTATTTACCCCAGTCATTTTCGATTTGTACCCGGTAAAAGCAAGATTGACAACACTCTTGCAGAGACGAAAGGTAACAATCTACATCCATTTAAAGATACTTTTTATTATTGCTTATTTTTTCAAGTAAAATATATATATATATATATATATATATATATATATATATATATACATATTAGCAAAGTACCCGGCATTGCCAAGGAGTTAAATATTTAGGAGTATTCGTTTTGTGTTAAATTTAAATGACTTGACTGATAGCAATTTTTCATGTAAATAATTATATGTGCAATTATGTTTTATTTGAATGCATACATATCACGAAAGTTGGATTTTTAAAAAAATTTTAGAAATAATCTAAACAGTCTAAACAGCACATTGTAAAGAACTGTCTTTGTCTTTCAAAATTTTTTATTGTGATATTAATTGAAAAAAGCTACAAGAAAATTCAATTTAAAAAGAAAAGAAATATAATGAAAACATGACATTTTTTTAAATGTAAAAAACAGAAAAATATGATTAAAAAATGAAACCCCTTAGCAATATCTGATGTTATGAACAGCGTGGGATTCATTTAGTTATGGTACAATATTTATCTGACTCCAGATATTAACTTAATCTACCCATTTATGTTTAATGTTAACTAATTACTTTGTTATGATTTGAAACACAATGATGTAGAAATACCATGGCGATCTTTATCAGGGTAGCCAACAGTAGTAAAAGCATGTATGTTTACATATGAACAAGGCATGGTTCTGCTAGAGACCACTGATTAGTTAATGAGAGTCTGTATGAGAGCGAGGGATATTCTGTGTTTCTTTTTTAATGAAGTCATCTAGACTATGTCAAAAAATGTAAGAACATATTGAAATGAATCGATGATAGAAAGTTTTATACATTGCCCTCTACTTCGAAGAAATACTTTTAAAAAATTGTTACTTTTTGTTCAAAATAATTTGATGAAAAATATTATTCACTTGTACATGGATAGAAATATGCATATATATATATATATATATATATATATATATACATATAGATAGATAGATATTGTGTATTTAGGCAGCACTCCTTCTTTTAAGTAAGTATTATTGAAAAGTATAGACATATATATATATATATATATATATATATATATACACGCACGCACACCCATGCAGAAAAAAATAGGCTTGGCAGATCTATTTCATCTTAATTTCTGTTACTTTTCATCACAACTCTACTCTAAAGACATTAGAAAACAGCATGAATCAGAAATAAATAATAAGCTCTTGGCGAGAACCGAACTCCCATCCTTTTTATCACAACAAGCCTGCCTATATATGACATCTGCTCTTTTGCTTGAGTAACAAGAGCCATAGATGTAGAATATCAAGTGGTAAAGTAGTTATCATCCATAAGCAGGCTTCCCAAGGCAACTGAAATTAAAATGAAAGAAATATTAGTTATTGGTTAACAGTGCTTCATTTGACAAAAATAAAATTCCAGGCAGTATTATCTTCAAGTCTTGTTTGTTAAATAAACATTGGTTATTTGTCAGCTTGTCTTGTTTTGTTTTTTTAGGGGGTTCAAGGGAGGGGGTCACTGGGTTACTTTTATCCTTTAAGATTAGACTTAGTTCATGAAATATTATCAAATAAATTTTGTGATTCTAAACCCTACTCAATTCTATTAGTGTATGACTCTTTCTTTCTTTCTTTCTTTTTCAGATGTGTGGACCTTGGACTTTTTGCTCAAGTCTGACATCCTCCGTGTTGGTTGGTGTGCTGTCTCCAACAAACCTCTTGTACTTCGTTGGCTCTTCTTTATCAGTAAGTAATTTAGGGCTGGTCTCTCTATCCATTCAGTGTACGTGATAAGGGCTTCAGAACATAGATCTCAGCCGGCACCTTGTTCGACACTGAGAACCAAAACTGTCTACATAGGTTTATTCAGTTTTCAAGTTGGTCTGGCTGGCTGGCTGGCTGTTTTTGTTTTTTTTTCAATTTTTTGTTTTGATCATTTTACGCTCTTATTAGAAACCATCAACCAAAACTGTCAACATCAACAAGAAGTAACCAACCTCTTTTGGCAGCATGCCGCATTGGGGGTGATCAATTAAGAAATTGGAAAAAAGTGTGATCAATGAATGTTATTTTTCTTGTTTTTTCTTTGGCCGTGATCACTAGAAAAAAGTCTTAATTTTCCTAAAGACAAACATGACTGCTGCTTGGTACAAACCAAGGGACCAATCTAGCATATTAGTATAAACTTACATTGCAAATTGAACCTACCCCACTGAAAACTTATTTAGGAGGGAATTTAAAAAAAAAAAAACACTGAGGAAATTTTCTCGAGACATAAAGATTAAATATTTGAATTTTCAGCCCTTTAACTCTATGGCCTGTACGTGTGATACATAAATAGTTCATCAGCCTGACCAATGTGGATTCTGAAGAAACTTATGATGATCGTTTTGTTTGATGGCTTTTAAGATTGTGATACAAACTGTGTAAAAAGTAAAATCACTGTTTATTCATACTAACACATCTTTTTGGCAATTACTGTCTTACCTGTGAGATCTCTTTTCTTTTCTTTTTTTTCCACAGTGTCTGTACATAAGGAAATGGCTATATCCGAATCTTGTTACAAAGTGATCCTAAATGCCATCCATGTGCAGCGATGTGCTTCCCGTACCAGAAACACATGGGCTCCTGAAATGGCTGACATCTTACGACTATTTATCAATTATGGTCAGTACCATCATTGCATTTTTAGCATTGTAGCTTGGGGATTTTTTTTTTGCTCTCTTAACACCTTTTTTCTTCTTTATTTAAAAAAAATTCCGATTCCTCAACCACCACCCCTAATGACAGCAACCAACATCAGATTGTTATGGTTGAATTTTGTCAATTTTTTCTATCATTAACCTCTGCCAATAAAGTATGAAGAGGTATATTCAATCATGTCTGTCCATCCACATAATATCTCCAAAGGTTCTCAATGAATTTCATGGAAGGTTCAACCATGTGCTGAAGAAGACTTAGATTAATTTGGGGCTGGATGCAGGAATTTTTTTTCAATTGAGAGATATTGTTTGTATTTTTATGTATTCTCTCATGTTTGTCTACACAATATCTCCAAAAGTTCTCTATGAAATTCAATGACATTTCGTGGAAGGGTGGACCATGGGCTAAGGAAGAATTGGTTAAATTTTGGGGCGCATGCAGGAATATATTCTTTTTGATTGTGAGATATTTCTCATTTTTAAGAAAAGGTTAACAACAGTTCAAAATATGGAAAATCAAAACACTGTTACTTCCCTTACATTTTAGCTATATATGATTTGATTTTCATTCAGTTTTTAGTTAGTGTATTGGGTTGACTGACGTACGTGCTCTTTGAGTGCTTTCTAGTTTCTTCAGCTGATCCCTTGTTAAATTCTATTGATACCATATGACCATTTCATATTTTTCAAACATGCCTAAGTATTAATTCTATTCTACTGGTAGTTGAATTAAGGACTGTATTTCTATGATAGCTGATGTGAAATTACGTTCATGATGATTAATTCATGTTTATATTTGATGAGTCCACTTGGATTGTGTAATGGTTAGCATGTCTGCCCCACGTAGTGTGTTTGATTCCTGGTATGAGCAGAAAGTGTGGAAAATACTTCATTAGGATAAATTCCCCTGTACACTCAGCAACTAATTGAGTACACTCCAAGCTGTGTGATTTGGATAGAAGTATCCCTTTAGTTGATTTGCATCCTGCCAAGGAGGTGGTCATGAAAATTTGTAATCCTGGTTTCAACATGACTTGAGACTTGCAAGGATCACTAATCTGATGCATGCAATAGAAACCAGGACTTTGTTACCAGCTTTCATACACTATCAGGGGTTGTCGCTTGTGAGATGGGACACTTGGTAACCATTTACAGAAATGTGAGTGCTCTGACAGTTAACAATGCAGACAATAGGATCAGCGGGCCAAGTTTGAGACTATATTCATTTCACAGTAATTCCCTTATGAAAGGCATGAATCCATCTCTTTTCAACCCGGCTATGGGTAAAATAAGAGGGCAGACTGGGCTCTCTAGCTTAGGAGGCAACCAGTTTAGGAGAAGTACAACTCTGGATTCAAAACCATTCTGGATTAGATTTTGATGTCCTCTGTCCAAACCACTTGATATCACCAAATTTTGTGGCCGGTCCACCAGATATCTCCAAAAGTTCAAACGAATTTCAACAATATTCTGTAGGAAGGTGGACAGTAGGATATAGAAATATTGATTGAATTTTGGGGCAGATGTATACACAATTACTCCCCCCTGGCAATTGCATTGGCTTAGGTGTACGTTTTTTGTTTTTTTTTTGTGTTTTTTAGTTCCATATATGTGTCAGTGATATCCTCACCTTTGTTCTTTTAGATCACATTGTTTCAGCTGGTGTGCTCTTGAACCTCTCCTTATTGTCTGGAGTTTTGATAATAAGTATTGTCATGATTCCAAAGATTGTTTTGACTAGTATCTTCATCATTGTTTCAATTTCTTTCAACGTGTACAATTTCCTGACTCCCTCGTAATTTTTCAAGTTCCCTCATGAAATCTTGTCATCATTACATTATTTATTCCAATAAGTATCTTAATTTTTTTTTTTTTTTATCACTGCTTTTCAACCAATGGATTCACTCGCCTTCCCCAGGAATTTAACTCTTGGATGAATCATGTTTACTATCATTTGTTTTAACCTGGTTGGAGGCAAAAGTTTGTTATGAGAAAGATAGATTTAGGGAGAGTATGAAAGGCTCTTTTCAAATATTACCAATTATTAATATATACTTGAAGAAGGCTGGAGAATCCACCAGCCAAAATGTAGTCATTGAAACAATAAAGAAGTCCAAACAATTCATCGAATAACCCATTTTTAGATTTAGTTTGTGTGCTACAAAAGAAATATGTTAAGCAGTGTTTTATTCTGACAAATTTCTTTTATGGTTTTTTTTAGGGGCTTCTTTGGAAGATCTTGTGCCACAAACGAACTTGTTGAAAGCAGAAGACCTGAGGTAAAACTTTCTGTTGTAACTATGAGTAGCGATTAATGAAAACCTCACTGGTTGTTGGAATAACTCCAGTGACTTGTTAACAGAGATGTTCCATATGAAATACTTAACCTTACCACGGATATAAATTGTCATTGGAACTGTCTACATTTACTGATAGAACCACTAAAGTCTTTTATTTCATTCATTAAAGTGCTTTGCTGCAATCCTTTAACAGATGGCTGTGTAATCAGTCTTTTAAGTAGTCCAAACCCTGAAAAAAAATGACAATTCCACTCCTGTAATGGGCATTTTTGATATTTGATGAGTTAAGGTTAACTAATTTGCATGATTTTGGGGTGATCTCCTGGAGAAGTAAATTGTAAGCTTTTAGAAAAATGTATAGTTTATTGGGGTTCTTTCTACCAATTTTGAAGCTTGTTCAGAAAAAAAGCCTGTTCGAGCCTCAAAAGTTCCCTAACTAGAAAGTGAAAAATAAATAAAAGATGAAGTTAATTCTGAAAAACATTATGATAGGTAGCAGCAATAGCATCCTTATTTATTTCTTGTTAGGCTAAGCATTATCAACCATTATTATTATTATTGTTGTTGTTGTTATTATTAATTTTTGATTAGTATTTTCTTTCATTTTAATCTTTAGTACTCTGTTGGCGACTGTTCACGAGCAAAAAGTTTGTTCTGCACCTACAGGCCAATCTATTGCTGAACGATCGTGTCTTTTAAATTTCGCTGTTGTATCAATTTCATGTCAATTTCAGTCATATATGAACAGACACACAAGTTACAAGCTTTCAAAGTTACTAAGCGCACAAAATCTTGGTGCCCTTGAAAAAAAATGCAGAGTGCTGAAGGTTGATTTTTTAGTTGCTTTTTATCATAACTCATTCAGGCCATCAGTCTATGGCAGTGAGTAAAGTGAATGAAAGGTAGGTTGATCTTCTGCCAACATTACCCATACAGGCTGATAAATAGATAGATAGATTACTCCTTGATTCTGAGAACAAAAGATTTCTGAGGTTCAATCCTGACTTTTAGGTGTGAATCACATTATATACTTCCCTATACAGATTCAAATTGCACTTAAAAGAGGTAAGTAAAGCAGTCCCTAGTGTCTGTGGCTTGACTGACAGTAAACCATTGACTTTGTGTAGAAGTTTGTATCATAATAGTCCATGTATTTTTATTGATACTTCAATGTTTATTCACATCCACAAAATATTTTGAATGAAAAAAATTTTCACCCATCACTTGGTAAGTAAGAAGAAAATGAATTAAAACTCTTGTTTGTGAATAAACCATTGATTTCCTATCATCATCCATTATTATTAATGTTTGACTAGTATTTTCTTTCATTTTGATTTTACTTTTTTTTTATAACATATTACTCATGCCAGAGTAAGTTAGGAAAAAAAGCAACTAGAATTTTAGTACCTTACAATACCACCAGACTTTGTTGGTTTTCCCGTCACATTATGGGGATGCCAAATCAAAATGCAGCCTCATTATATATTCTTGTATACACAATGCAACACTCCAGTCAATGTTCATGAATCCAGAAATTGATTCAATGATGTGAGAACTTGAATTTGATCAGATGACAATGTCAAGATGTTTAGTGATGAACTTCAACATTTCACATTATCTAATTTAAACTGATTGGTGTTTCAAACTGGTGGCATCTGCCAACAAACAAAGAAATCATATGTATTGTAGTATTGTTCCAACGCTGGTTACCTTCAGTTGGTTTACAATATCTGCCCAAGATTCTGGCTGCTGTTGACACAGGCAATTTTAGTGAGATGGCTCTGTAATCCTCTCTAGCATAATGATATTATTCTCCTCCCTCTTTCAGGATATTATGGGGGCATATTCTGTTCATTTGTGATATAGTAATAATCGTGTGGTGTCGCAGTACAATGGAAAATGCACATTGTGAGTTGGGCTACCAACTCTTACCACTTCTCTTGGTGGTCTTTCCCAATTGTCTCTAATCTTTTTTTTATAAAAGAATCAGTCATAAATACCTGTGTACTTCCAATGAAAATATTCCTTTCTAAATTCAGGTGTGCAGAAGTGCCCGTGAATGGCAAACAGAAACCGAGTAACCCTGCCAACCATTCGGTAAATGATCCTCCGCAGACAACTGAGAATCAGGAAGCTGACTCCGATCCTGATGCATCCACTCCAGAACCTCATTATAAGATCTCTAATTTAGTAAACGTCCTCTCAGTTTTGGCCTTTGCTGTTGAATCAAGGTAAACTGCCTTACTTATGAAGCATTCATATTGTTCTGAGCTCTGCTTTATTCAAAATGGTCAAATTACTTTAATGAAAGTTCTGCTATTATACAAATAACTAGCAGAAGTTCTCCACATTGTCTGAGACAAAAGACCGCAGAGGTAAGGTAAACTATAGCACAGTGATCATATGCACACCAACTAACCTGATTTTTCCTTATAGCCAATGAAAAAAAAAATCGTGGTGTAAACGGTTAAGAAAATGGTATCCTTATCCACTGCCTGGTTGGGCTTTCCTCATGTCAACTCAATATCCCATTCATTGTAGGTAAATTTTGAAAAATGTTATTGTTGTCTATTTTTGTTTTTTTTCTATGAAGTTGGTATTCTGATAATTATTGAATTAATTACTACTTGGAAAAAAATAATCAAACCCTTGATAGATTTAAATTGTTGATTGTCTTGCAATGTAATTAAAATTCAAAGAACATGTTAAATTTAGTTTTTGATGTTTCAAATGAATTTAAGACAATATTATTTGAAGAAAAAAGTACAAGTGAATTCAAATTATTACAAATTATAAGTAAAGTAATTACAAACATCAAAAAAAAAACAAATAAAAGTTTTGGTATTCCCGAGTTAATATCACTGTATTCAAACAGCAGGAAAGTACTGTAATGGATACAGCGCTTTCCTGTCTATCTCTAGGTTGGACATTCAAATCATGGCTAGATTCCTTTAATTTTACTCATGTCCCAAATATATATATATATATATATATATATATATATATATATATATATATATATATATATATATGAATATTGATTATTAAGTAGTTGAAAGTCAGAACATAAGTGCCAATAAAATAATTATATCCACACCCATGCAAATATATACTTTAAACAGTAATATTAATCCCTACTTTTGATTTGTCATTGCAAAAACAGAAGTTTAAGAATCTATTTTGCCATATATGGTCATGTGCTTGAATCCAGTTTTCATTGTTTGTTCTTTAATGGACTGGATATTGTACTCTCTGATTAGCTCAGGGTTCCTGCTTCATAATGTTATAAGTATCCGGTTACGTCATCACTAAAATTTGTTGCCAGTCAACTGATTGTTGGTAAGTTGTCGATAGGACAATTTGTCCCCAACCTCAATAGATTTTGAAAACTAAAAAAACTAAAACACAAGAGTTTAATGCATTAAATATAAAAGGAATCAAAATCCAAGATCATCTGCAATTGCTTTCAAGAAATTGATAAATTAAAATCAGATAAAAACTATACACTAATTCGTTTCTGTATTTTTTCTTTTGGATAGTTTCTTCACTCTGAATAAATTTTTTTAATCCATCATTTAGTTTGGAGGCTGAATGCAAATATGCTAAATTAGTATTGAATCACCGTAGCCATGGTCAGAGACCCCAGCAAGCAAAATACATAGGCTAAAAGTATTCTTCCCCTTTCACTCATCTGTCTGTCTTTATTTCAGTGCTCTTGGTCACATTTTTTGGTATAGCGCCTTGAAAATTTCCATTTGTAGTCCATCAGCCAATAAATGTGTTTTTGATTTTTTTTCACTTGTTTTTGGGAGTGCTTGATTTTCAATTATAACCTATTGTAAAGTGGATTCTTTTATTTCCCCACATCCCTGACGTAGCATTTGAGACGTTTAGGAGTTTGTGGAAAAGTCGTTGGAATGATACACAGAGAGCTACATATATGTAGATAGAGAGAATTTATACATTGCTCTATGCAACTTTGATCACACTTCATTGAGTCGGAATTGGGTAGGTGGGTTTGTAAAGTCTTAGGTGACAGAAAGACAAAAACTTACAGAGAGAGATAGTATTATGAGAGAAATGATGCAACTTGTTTATAGTAATTCATTTTTAGGAAGAGGTGGCAACAGATCATTTATCTGATGAGAATTGTTCTAATCAATAAACTTGAACCAACTAGAAAAACAATCGAAGTGCACATACCTCTGAAAACACCATTGTCAGAGAAAGTAATTATACTGCCTACCCTCCCACAAAATGTCATTGAAATTCATTTACAACATCTGGAAAGACATGAGCATAAATATAAATTTATGGAAAAAGAACAGAAAAATATCTCTCAATCGAAAAAAAAGTTCCTAGATACACCCCAAAATTTAATGAATTATTTTGTAGTGTATTATTCAGTCTTCTACAAAATTTAATTAAAACCCATTGAGAACTTTTGACTATGTTATGTAGTGTGGACATATAACTACAACATGAGGTTAGTAATTGTGTATGGATCTGCCCCCAAATCTAATCAATTTTTTTGTACCTATTGTCCACCTCTCCACAAAGTTTTGTTGAAATTCATTGAGTACTTTTAGAGATATCTTGTGTACAGGAAGACATGACTAAATATATATATACGTCTCCTGCTTTGTTGGCATATGTAACTATAACAGACATTGGAGACAAATTTGCATTATCAACTGATTTATCTCATGACAAATTGACCGATGACAATTTTACCTGCGATGAATTGTGCCAGCACCATGCTATATACTTGTGGGTAATCAACATTTTGATTTAAAAAAAAAAAAGAAATGTATTGCTCACCTACAAGTATAATCTTTATCAATTTTTTCTTTCATCTTTTATGTTCTAAAGGTTTGGATTGACAAGGATTTCATAATTACAAATGAGGATTAGGTTGGTGCTAAGCTCTAAAGACATTTTTGCACCAACCTAATACTTTTACATGACTTTAATTCTCTGCTTTAGATGCTGTCTATTTATTGCCATTACTATTAGTTTATCAATCTAACAGGTTTTTGTTGTTTATGCAGGCCACCATACACGTCTGACCAGCTAACTGCCCTCTTTTTGATGCTGTGTAAAATAAGAATGGATGTTGGCATCGCAACGTGAGTGAAAATTTTCCTTTTTTTTTTTTTTCCACTGGAACATTAAAATTAAAGCTGACAGGTACTGGTGTGGGGGCCAAGGTTTTTGGAGACACAGTAGCATCATCATGTGTTGTATAGTCGACAAAGCAGACCACAGATTTACATGGAGTTGTCACATCTGTATTTGCTGTATTGAGCTCAGAAAAATGTCTCACCTAGAAAAGGGTACCATTTTTTTTAACACTTTTGAAAGTGGGCTCCACCACCATCTTCAAACCTGTACAAGTTCCAGGTTTCTACCTATCATACACTTTTGGTTATTTTTTTAAAACTACCCCCCTCCCAGTTTCTCCTTTAGGGGGATTGACTACTCTGTATACATTAACTGTATATCTTTTAAGAGGAGCATTGCTTTCCATTATATAATGCCTTATCTTAGCTGAGCCAAGGAAAATTTCATTATGAATTGCTGATATTCACAGCTTCAGGACAATCTACACGTGCTTGCATACTGATAGAAGATAACGTAAACTGGAATTGATAAGTAAAAGAATTTTTTCAATAGATGTAATTTACCAAGTGGGAGTAGTTTTCTGTCACTGACATAAAAAGAAAGATCGCCTATTTTTTTCTTAGAGAAAATTCCATCTGTGATTGATAATCTATTACCACCACCCTAACTCAACTTTTGCTCCCTTGGGGTTAATATTGCCTCTGTTGAGAATGCCTGAGTGAGACTGACCAATCCTTGATTCTCACAAGCAAGGAATAAACTAACAACAACATAACTTTAATACTATTGATTTTTTCCATATTAGTATTCAGTGCTACATATCACCTACACAAATTCTTAACAATTAGTTGATCATACGGTGTATTCAAAAGTTGTTTTTTTTTTTTTTCTGAGGAATATCTTAATCCATGTACTATCTATGTAAGTACTTTGAAAAATTAATTAAAAGCATTTTTTATTCCTGATTGTAAAATTATGTGAAAGCCAAGAGACTTGGACTCAGTTGCTTCCATGTCAAGCAACACATGAGGCTGTGAAGGTGCTCTGCTGGTGTTATTCCACCTTTTGTTGACCCGTTGGAGATTCCTCTCCACTGTGTTTAGAAAGGTTTTCGTTGGTATCAGTTATATCGACTGCAGTTGGAGATGACTAACATCCAGGCAGCTTTGTCTGTAAAGCATTTTGATCTGTTATCCTAGCTCACTTGTTTGACAGAAACTGAGTGTTAACATGAAGCCTTGCAGTTAATTAATTGGCGAATCATTTCTATTGACCATCAGCTGACGTCTACACAATATGAAGTGGCTTCTCCTTGGCCTGTCTGTTCGGATTGTGTAGTTGTTACCATACAGTAGGTCCTGGGTTTGTTTCCTGGTATGAGTGAAGAGTGTGGAAGACTCTTTATTAGGACAAATCTCCCTGTACACTCAGTAGCTAATTGAGCTCACTAAATTGTGTGATTAGGGTGAAAGTATCCTTTTAGTGAACTTACATATAGCCAAGGGGTTGGTCATAAAAACTTATATGAATTAAGTCCTGGTCTTGACTGGATAATCCGATTGGGAGTTTTCTCTTAAGAGACAGGTGCTTTATCTACCTTACCTGTCCTTGATCCACAATACATGGTTGTTGGATCCCATCTTTGGAAAATTCCTCTGCCATAGCCGTACACCTTGTCGAAGGGAGTTCATGCTAATAGTAATGCTGTGTCATTTTGATTACATCTGTTAAATAACATTTTTTTTTTGTAGAGATTTTTAAAAAAAACAGAGTTTAGATCTTTTTTGGAGATTGTAAAAAAAAAAATTTTTATCAATTATATACTTTAATAGTAAAATGATTTCCTATTTTGTCAGTTACATGAAACGTGAAAAACTCATTCATGATTGATTCGTGTTCTTAAAATTGATTGGAATTCTTGCTACATTTTGTCTCAGACGTTCGATGGTGTACAAAGTTCAAGCTGTACTCTCCCGAATCATACTGAAATATACAGAAGCAGAATGGCCTCAGAAGGTGAGATAAGAATCCTTCTGCTGTTTTTCTCTTATATATTATGAGTTGGTACACCCCTACCAGTTTATTTTATAGAAAGTTAATTTTCTTCTAAACCAAACATTATCATTTCTAATGGAAGATTGCACCATCAAAACAAATATCATCATGTATTATTTCTGACCAAACTATTTTTTTGAATAAACTCTTTTGTGGTTGTGCTTATTTTTGGACGGCAACTTATTCATATTTTTGGTATCTGAGTTTCAGTATCGTGGAGTTTGGTCATGAATAATTCCTGATAATATCCATTTTGATTACTTAATCAAGTCCCACTAGAAATAATAAAATCCTGCTGTGTTTGGTTTAGAAGAAAATTAACTTTCTTTAAAAATAGGATGCAAGTTTGTACTGATTTATAGGTGACACTGTAAATATACACACGTGTGCATTTCTTTTTACTTTTTTGCATCCTTTCGTTGTAGATGATGTACCTTTCTAGTCAATTGTCTGTCCTGATCTCCCACCATCATAATATGCTGTTCCTCACGGAGACCCTGCCGCACTGTGTTCGAAGTACTCAACTGAGACGACGCCTGGCTACCCTTCAACTGTACGTAACAGTTGGATTGGATGTCTCTGGAATTAGCAAGTTGCAAGACCTCAAGGTAATGTATTGTTATTTTAACTGTTAATGTCATAAATTGCTTGACAATGCTCTTGATCAACAGCGATGCTCTTTAGTGAAAGGAATAAACTTTTTTAAATTCATTATGTCAGATGGAATGATAAAAAAACTAATTTTTTAAAATTGTTTAAAGTGTGAACGAGGAAAGTTTGATCAGTTGTTATTCTCCTTGTTATTGATGTGTACATTTCTTACATGAATTTAAGAGTTAACAAATGATAATTGAACCCCATTTTAGCAGAGTTATTCAAACTTTGATGTCTCTGCTCAAGATGGCTAGATGCCAGTTTTGACTTCTCTCTGACAGCAAAGCCGATACTTAACTTATCTCTCTGCTTTCATATGGATTACATAAGTGAGGTCATGAGGGAGATTCTGTCAACTGGGTACCCTAGAAACTCCATACCAGGCGTGCACTCTAGGAAGGTCATTCTAGTGTCATTCCAGACACAAGACGGCTTTCCTCAAGATGTTACTGCTGTTACAAAGTGGTGATATTTTTGGCCTATCTCTATACAATGTGATTTAGGTAACACCTAGTAAGTAATATCCTGGTGTTCAAAAGTGGTGGTGCCCATGAAGAAATGTTGTGCGTGTACTAGTCTGAATTTTTTAGGTATAGTAATACAACCATTGTATATTAGATCTTTCATACTAATTTCCTTGTCATTGTTGTTTTTATTTTATCCCTTCCATTTTGACTGATATACTCTCTGGCCTCCCTCATATGTCTGTTTCATTTTTGAATGTCAAATCTTGTTCTGAGGAGGCTCCCATACAACAGATATCTGAGGAAGGCTGAAAGGTATAGTGGCTGAAATGCAGTGATGAAAAATAAACTACTACAAAGACAAAGAAATTAGTTTGAATGAACCAGTAGTGCATATACTTCCAATCACAATATTTTTACAAGTTCTTGGTCTTCCTAAACTGGCAGTTAATCAGATAGTAATTCAAAACAATTCATAGACAATAATGAAGACAGTAAGAACAATGATTGTCCCAGAGCAGCTAATAAGATATTCCATGAGAAATATCTTTGGTCCTCTTATTATGGCGGTGAATTGGATATTTATTCAAGACAATAGGTGGGAGTGATAGCAATAAATATCCTGAAGTGGCTGACAAGATATTTTGATGTCACACATTCACATTGATAGTATATAGGAAACTAGGGGTAAAAAATGCAGCTAAAATTTTCAAAATAAATCTTTTGCCTGGAGGCAAAATGAGTGAAAAAAAAATGTATACAGTAAACCCTCTTTATAACAGATTAATTAAAGGGAGACGATGGTCGTTAAAGCTGAAAGTTTGTTTCACCCAATGGTTGCATCTTGTTTGGTAAATAAGTAACTTTGGTAGTTTGCCACATTTAGCAAATATTTTTTAGTAAATCCAAAGTCAATTTGATTGCCCCTGGTGCCTCCATTGCACCAATGTTTCCCATCGGTCTTGGTACACGTGCTATCATGATTGGATCTCGCATTCATTTAACTTTGTTCAGTAAATCAAAAGTCAGTTTGGATGTATCAACAAGTTCTTTAGAGCTGAAACTCATGACATCAAGGGTTGACTGTATATCCCTGTCTCAAGTGATTAATTTCCAACTTTGAGAGTGTGCCATAACATTTTCCTCTTGATTTCCATAGATATAGGTCTCCCCTGCTTTCGAAAAGTTTGCTTTACGTGACCTTTTTGCTTTCTCCTAAAAAGGGCAAATATTGAAAAATAGTTATAGAGGTAGCACACACTTTCATCCTCTCTCCTACTCATCAGTGTCCTGAATCTTCCTCCACCCCAACCTTTGACAACTCAGCCTAACATGCCATCATCACCATCTTGGGGGTTTAGGAATATTCAAAGAAATTTTCCTCTGTAAATTAATGGTAATTGCATTTACATTTCATGTCATTTTGGCATACAAAAGGTTTTCATTAGAATGCTCTGCTTTCAGGTAACAGAGGAAAACTGTACTTCTTATTCCTAAACTGATACAATCTTATTGTCTTATTTAGATTTCTTGTCTGACTGATGTCTTCCCCTTCCTGAAAGGCTATGTCCAATCAGAACTCTACAAATTGTACACAGCTATTGACCTCCTAAGCATTGCAGTGGGGGACAGCAGTCTCAATAGCTCAGACAGAGTGAGTCCAGCTTTTTTTTTTTTTTTTTTAAACTTTACCTGTTTAAAGGAAGCCCTCAGTGGCTATTAAGTTCAATGTCAAATCATTTCTTATTTATGAAATTTATAATTATTTGCTAATAGATAAATTAGGGAAAATAGTGTATGTTTAGAATTTAATGTACCTGTTGTTATTGCTCTTGAGAAATCAGATCATCTATATATGTTTAGTTTTAATGTATGCACATATTCTTATAACTATAGAACTATAGACAAGAATAAAAATATAATTGAATTCAACACATCTAAATACTAATACTGCATATATTTTTAGGTTGAATTTAGAAAAAAATTTTATCTTAATAGATTTTTTATGTTTTACATTTATCTGCACCCCAAAACTATCGAGCCAACAGTCTGTATCCAGCAGTTAGTCAGAAAAAGCCATTGGTAATTTCAATTTTACAGATGCGCATCAATCTAGTGACTCAGTTATATCTGTGGTTTTCCTGTAAACTGAACTTTAACCTCTGACGTGTATATTGACTGTACTCTGGTGGTAGGACTGTGGTATGACTCAGTGTATTTGTCAGAAGAACTTGTGTTATTTTTTAAGTCTGACATTCCTTCAAAACCTTTTAGAAAAAAAAAGCAATGATTTCACTGTTTTTTGCAGGAGGATTTACATCGACTCATGTCCCATGTGACACAGTTGTCTGAGATGCTCCGAGACAATGGTCGGATGGTTGCATGCTCAACGGTGAGTGTCTTTTGTCTTCTTACATTTTGCAAGCATGGAAAAAAAACAAAATGGTTGATACTATGTCACTCTGGTTGGTATACCAAAGTTGTTTCCAGTATTTGGATTTTAATTGCATTGGCTTTTATTATTGTGACCAAAAAGTTTGTTCAGTTTATTAAGTAAAAATAAAGGACAATTTCTTTTTCATTCTTGACATTATCTCAATTGAAAAACATACTTACTGTTTTGTTCTGCTATCTTTCAAGCAATTTCATTATTCCATCCTCCCAAAACCTTTTATATTTCTCAGAAAAGAACTGTTCTATGTGCCTTTTTTAGTTTTTGGCAGAATTGAAAACTTTTTAAGAGAATTCTTTAAAGATCAGAATAAATAGTAATCCAAAAGTGCTATATGTGATGAATATGGCAAATGAGTGAAAACAATTTTGGCCTGGTCACCAAAAAATATAGAGTCTAGTATTTTATTGCCCCTCCGCTCAACCATTGTTGGTCTCTTTCTGTCAATTGCTGCCTGCGTTGAATTGATCTGATCGGGAGCAATACTTACTCCTATCTATCATTTGGTTCTCCAGAAAGAGCTCATAATAAAGGACTTCCTTCCAGTCTCACCATATATACAGTATCTCCAAGTTTGGATGACACACTGCCTTTCATATGGTTAGTGGTAGTTCATCTCACTTGTCCTACGATCTTTTGCTCTCCATATTGTTGTAAAGGATTTTTCATTGCCTGCCACGATTTGTCTCAAAAGCACAGCACAACATTACAGGGTTTTTTGGTTTATGTGGAAGCCAACAAAAAGACTAATATAATCAAGCTAGTGCTAATGATTTTCTATGCTTGATTTAGATGTTTTGAGTTGGTTGGCTTTATTTTACAACATATAATGTTAATTATTTGCAAGTAGTGCTTTTTCTTTTTATTGCTATCAACCTCAACTGGTCAATCCAATCTTTGGATCATCATTCAGCAGAAAAATCTCCAGCATGAAACTATCACAAAACACTTTTAACACTATCATCCATGGCACCTTGTACACAAATTTTTCTTGTGTTTGAGTTGCATTTTCACCTTTCTTAAAATGAAAAAAAGGATATGCTAAAAATGCTGCCTAATATCTTCTATCTTCAATGTTAGAATCAATGAACAAAATAAGCCTATTTTGACAATTAAAATAAATATAGATGCTGATATGACAGCTGTCATAATACTATGAAAAACTATCTTTTTGACTGAAATTCGCTGAAAAAAATCAGTATAAAAAGTAAAAATTGATTCATTATTCTGCTTTGATAGTATTAACATTTCAGAAATGATTATAAAAAAAACCCTCATGCAGTTTCTTTATACAGAAAGCAAGTAACATAGAATATCCGTTAATCAAAATTAAAGAGTCTTTTTTAATCTCCACAGGTGAAGAGCAAATTGGTTGTTCTATGTACCAAATGGAAAATCCTTTTAGAATCGCTCAGTCTCACTCAGGTAAGACTTTTTGATGAATATTACAATCTTACTAACATTGAGTACAAACACTTTGGTTTAAAAATCAAAAGAAATAATACCCAAGTGTACATTTGTCTTTATAATCTTGTCCACGTATTTCTTAATGTGAGAAATAAAGTTTACCCCCAGAAAACATGCTTGTAGGGTAATTTTTCTGATCTTACATTGATATACTGCTTTGTGCTATGTTGTAAATACACAACATAGCAAATATAAAATTGATTATTTACACCGGGAGCTATTTTTTTATTTCCAATCTGCACTGTTTATTCACTGTTATGGCTTCGTTTAAGTTGTGATAAAGAAACAAATTTAAAAAAATCAAAATGATCGTAAACAGTGGTAAAAAAATTATCAATAATGGTTTACAGTACTTCATCTAATTGAAAATAAATGATATAATTACCTTCTATTTTGTGATAAAAATTGACCTGATTTAATAGTAGTGGTAATAGTAACACACACAGCCATGTGACCAGATATATCTATGCTACACCCCCTATTCCTTTTGCATCAATGACTTGATTTAGATGGGATTTTGTCATTGAGAAAAAGAAATGGATGGGGGGCAAAACACAAACATACAGCTCTGGCTGTGAACGTTATGTGATACTTTTATGACATTGCTCAGTTTGTAATATAATCTTGGTGAGTCATGGATCTCAACAGTTTTACCGATATTATCTCCACTTTTCCAGAAAACCACAAATAAAAACAGATTTATTATGTAAAACACTAAAGCACTCGTAGGGATGTTTTTACTAGCAATTTTTTTGAACTTGGTCTTTTGACTTATAGCTTTGTTACACCAGGTAGGTTTTGAGGTGGTCAGGTTTCCCCTCTGAAGTTTGACTGTTGATACCCAATGCAATAAACATCGAACAGCTGGCTTTAACAACAGTGTTTTCAGTTCTTAGGTGATGTTTGCTGTCTTTCACCTATCGCCAAGACCTACCCTGAAGTTAACTTCAGTGTTGCCTAATTTATTTTCAGGATTACATCTAAGATTGAGTCAAAAAACATCCAGATTCTCTTGATATATATCTAAAAATAGAAAATATATCACATGTTATTGACAAGCCTTACTGCTGCAGGGTCAAACTCCACTCTTACTTCTATTCAACCTGAAAATTGATTACTGTTTGTTGAAATCAAAAATTAAGAGGAGGCAACTCTTCATTGATTGCATTTCCAATATTTGAAATTGCATTTCCAATTTGAGAGTTGCAATCAGTGAAGAGTCAAATTTCCAATATTGAAAATTACGTATCTTATTGTGGCAGTGTCTAAACAAAGTCAACTCTTAACTTCTGACTTAACTGGAGTTTGACAAAAGGTTAATTGTGACTTTAATTGTCAACATTTACTTTATTGAAACATTAGTTATATTACAAAAAAAAACTGATACAAGATATCCTCTGACATTGGCTCTCTATTGATTGAATAAAGGGTTTGTTTCAAAATTGCCAGAAGGCTACCAACCATAACAGACTCCTGAAAAAGCCTGGAGGGTGCAAAAGTCAAAAATATTGTCACTATAACAACCAAGATAAGTGCTCTGGTCTGAGTAAATCAGTGTATAATAATGATATTTTCATATCTGAGGAATGCAGACAAACAGAAAAACTTAATACAAAAATACCTGCCTTTAAGTATCTAAAACATTTGAAATTTATCATCTTTTTCAGAAAAGCCTGTTTGCCTTCACCCGTCAGCAGTCTCTAATGACCCCAATGACTGTGGAGATGACGTCCCAGTCTTACGATTCGGATTCTGACTCCGACACCAACTCTGACTTTTCCAGCTCCGTATCCAGCGTCCTCAGTCTACCTGAAATCTGAGACTGCATCCTCTTCCTCATTCACAGCTTTTTCTCAACCATCACTTGGGCCACAAAGAGAATTTTCCTGGGATTCCTTTAAAGGCAACAAGAAAGAATTGTAATGCAGCACCATTTTAATAATGTATTCCATTTCATAGATTGGATGGTTAGTGAGAGTGAAGTAGCCAGCAATTTATGACAATGACACAGCCAGAAAGCAGGGCAGTGTTTGCACTGAACCTATTGTGAGATAGTTGTTTACATAAGCCATGATACTGCAGGTAGGATTTATTAACTCTTTTGATATTCCTGAGACATATATATATACCAAGGATTTTTTTATGACTACTGGGATATATATGTCGTGTAGATCTCTTTTAGAAGTCTTTTGGAAGAATATAATTTAGAGATTAAACATCTTGTTAGGTTAGTCTTGAGATGGTTTAACAAACACATGAAAATCTTTCATTCACTCTAATGATTACGTATATTGTGGTATAACGAAAACCAAAAGCATCTAAAGGAAGTGAGCCGATAACCAAGTTTCCACATTACAGGAACCCCCTGATTGATACGGCAAATGTGTCCTTAAAAAGTGCTGCATTAATCCGATTTGGGAAATTATTGAAACTTATTATTTTTGCGACGATTTTTCAATACGTAATAATCGATTTTGGGGAGATGAGATTCGTTAGCATATTAATTAGAAACATGCGAATTGGAATCATTCTTATCGGGGAATTCCTGTTCTAAATTAGCATGTGAATAGATATAATGAATATGATATTAAAAATTGAAAGATTCGATAATTGACGCTTATCAACTGGAGATCAGGTCCAACCCACCCTCCAAGAATGTGGACAGACTCATATGTCCAGCTGAATGTGGATCGATAAGTCTTCGCAAGCTGGAAGACTTGCTGCGGTTAACCATGGTCTCTGTTGTCTGTTCATATCATTCAAACAACTTCAGTACCACCAATATATCACTGCAGCCATACACAAAGATGGTAACGCTTGCAGCATACTCAGACACACTGGCCCTAGAGAAGCTTACTCTGCTCAGGGTCAAAGTTGTTGCCTTGTCCCACAAATCTATGCAGCAAAGATGACAGGCAATCCTGTTGAACTGACCATAAGACCACAATCAGATCATCCGTTCCTGACAACTATATTGCAGGCTACGGAATTTCCGCCAATGGATCATCCTCCTTGAGTGCTGTGATGTAGGTGAATGGAAAGTTCCTGGGATTTTCGACCTTAGATATCCTTTGGTGATTGGGATTTGGTTTTGCAAAAGGGTATTGGAGTATAATCACCTTTAGGTGTTGTTTTGCCACCGACTTTCCTCCTCATTTGAGGGCCACCTTCTTTTGACCGAGGTTGCGGTGCATCCGATGCCATTGGTTCAATCTGTTGTAGCCGTTCTGGGAGCTGCACTACAGGCTGTTGTAGCTTTGGCTGCTGCACCTCGAATCATTGCATCTCAGGCTGCTCTATAGATTGTGCAGTCCACTGTGCCCGAGGCTTTGGAGTCTGTACCTTTGACTGCTGTTTCTTTGGAAGCAGTTTCTTCTGAGGAAACTATCTTTTGCAGCTTGAGCCCTCTTCTGTGGAGACTCTGTCTTCTTCTCAATGTTTCTCAGAAACAAGGAAGGGCCAAGAGATGAGGGAGCACTGAAGAGGGCAATTTGAGGAGTATCCTCCACTTGAACAGTTTGGGCAGGCACTGAACTTTTTCCAGCATGTCCACATTTTTGGGTTATGCTGTAACCAGATGACCAGAGAATTTGCTGAGCCAGCAGTTGAGTCATCGAGTGTCAATCAACTCTTGTAAGTTTAGTTCACAATATTTGATTACGTCCAAGTTTGCATTGAAGGTCCTTTTGTTCATGGAGACAAAGACATTATATTTTCTGCACTGCGGACGATAACGGCCACAACTTCCTCTACATTCCTGAACAACATGAAGTATGCCCCCAAATGGTTCTCGCTGCATATGGTCACCTTCGTTCTCCAGTGTCCCATGAACGCTTTTTGTAGTTCCACTGTCTTTATTTGAACCATCATTTTCCAGTTTATCATCTCATTAGGGAGCAGGATGTCATAAGTGGCATAACTCCTACTGATCAGATACTGGACTAGCACCTTATTTACCATTAAATCCTCCTCAATTGGTTTCATGGTGGCAGTGACCAATTTTTTGGTCTTAATGTCCAGTGCCACCAAGGAAATCATCCTTGGTACTATTTCTGTGAAAACCTCAGAGAGGGTTATCAACTCTGTCTTTGGTGTGTTTTGTTTATATATCTGTCCACCATTGCTGCACAATGTTCCACTAACTTGGCGGACTTTCATACCACCCATTGCGGCATCAAGTTGGTTGTAGCGGACTTGCTTGGCAAAGTCGACCGCTGATTTTCATGTGTCACTGCTTGTTTCATTTGTATAATCGCCAAAGTTTGTGTTGTGACAGTCTCTTTCTTATTTGGGGAGCCAGTCTTCACTTCTACTTCATCCTGTGACATCTGCTCATTTTTTGGACCAGATTCAATTTTTTGTAATATAGGCTTGCCCACTGGTCCTTGGTTTTGTAATGCTTTCACCTTTTTTCTAGTTTTCTTGGCCTGTTTCAATGCAGAAATTGTTTTTGCTGACGGGTTTATTTTTTTGACAACTCACTTCTTGCTTGTGTGCATTTGGTAGGCAGATGCTTGTCCTATGGTTTCTGGCAATCTGAGGCACTGTTTTGATGAGGAGGCTTTTTCCCCTCTCTCCACCACTATCAACCTTCATAAGTTTCATTTCACATAATCAAATTGATTTTCTGAAGAACACAACCGAAAACATTGCAACAAAAATAACCAAGATGAGGATGCTAATTCAAATTGAATAACGAAAACCCAGATATTTGTGAAAACCTCTTTACAAACATCTATCATTATTAACCAGTACTTCATTTCGTAAACAATCCTTATATACAACAAAAATATTTTCATGTGTACTATTGCAGTCGAGCAAAAGATAGTATTTGGTGAAAATCAGCGATTGTCTGGATTTTTTGATACATGGCAGCAAAAGCTTGGTGAATGATGATAAATTGTATTTCAGGTTTGAAAAAAAAGATCAAAATTTATTCTGGCTTGTACATTGAACTGAAAAAAGGCTGTGCCATCAGGCTAGTCTGAGCAACTTTTTGGTTGGACCCTGCTTCAGTTTGCAGAGCAAACACAAAGATGTAAGACTGAGCAACTGATTAACATGTCTCTCTTTTAGTCTTTCTGTCTTTAAAGCATTTCAAATGTCTCAGTCAGGAAAATATCATGAATCTTTTTCTTTGATATTTTCTTTAGACTGATGAAATGATTACACACAGAATTCCTCTTGTGTATTGGTCCGCAGAGTCCCAGATCATATTCCCTCCTTTGCAACACCAGATTTCCTCAATTCCCCCTCCATTTTGAATACCTCTTAAGCTTCTATTTGATAAAAATTTCAAAGTAAAATTTGATGCTTCTTAAAGTGGGCAATATTGTATAAATCAGCCGATAATGTACAAACCAAAGCACAAATTGAAGTTTCAACTTCTTTTTAATTTGAAGCTAAAAAAAGTGAGGCCATTTTTTCATCATACTTTTCATTGTAAATTCTCCCCAGGACTGAAATTTCTCCCTAATCCATCCCCTGGATAAAATTCCTCCCTTCAGAACAGTAATTCCTTTAGTGCACACATCCATAAGCCACAGTTACCTCCCAGGGGCGCCATGGGATATTCAAAAATTTGATATCACCACTGAGTAAATGATGAAAAATGAAAAGTTTATTCAAATTCTGTATTTCTAAAAAAAAGTTGTAATCTTTGTCTTCATACAAGGAGAAAAGTTTTTATCAAACTTAATAAACATTATGAAAGTGATGATACAACAGAGACCAAAGGAAAAGCCACATGAACCACTGCGTTAGGAAATTCATCCCCTGGGAGCCGAGTGCTTCTCATTTGACAATCACTGCTCTAGTGTTATGCAAGGTTATAGTGATAAATATACAGACTTACATCTGTATTATTCATTTTATTCAAGGAAAAGACTTTGAATCAATATGAATACTTTTAAGACGATGTTTGTCATTTATTGTGACCAAGGGATGAGAAGTATTTGGTCAAAGAATCAAGAGTTTAAGGGCAGACCTTCAAAATTTTATGGTTGAGTGATAAGCACATTGTGTTAATTATTGGTTTAGCTAATTCATCTGTTGTGTGTCAAGAAAAGAAGTTGATGCTGAAAGTGTCAAGATTTGCCCCTAGAAATCCACACTGCATTCTTTGTACATATATGATACCTATTTGGGAATAATATGATTTGTAGATAATGAATTTTATTAACTGCTTAGGAATGGCTAGTGGAATATCTCATAAAATTTCCTTGTCTAGACTTTTTTTTTTCCATCCTGTTATAAATCTTTACAGGGATCAGATATAAAAGATGTGGGTATCACAGAATGATATACTTGTAAGTAATAGGTATCTTATGAGTAGAAGTCATGGCTGATTTGAAAAAAAATATTTTGATGTCCATTTATATCATCCTCTGAGCCATCAAAATATTAACAGAATCAATAGTGACAAATATCGATATCACTATATCTGACACAGTGCAGTAATGCCAGATCCAGGCAGATATATACATGTTTTTTCTCTGGATGATTTCCACATGTCAATCAGAAGTTATTAGTTTTATCAGGTGTTCATGATTTAAATCTTGCCGGTAATTTTTTTTTCCTGGGGAGTTGTGTAATATTTTTGCAATAAAAACACAGGGACCATAGGTAATAGACGTACCTTTACAAATTATTGGCTGATGCTGATCCTGTTGTCTAAAAGCGAAAATTATACATGTACACATTTTGATTCCATTAAGCTGTGTATATAAGTGTACAAAATACTTTTTTTAGTATTGGTAACATCTTGAAAGATTCTTTTTGTCTTGTTTTCCATTGGGTTTGTCTATGTTCAAATATTATTTTTTATGGATTAAACTATTTTTATACAAAAAACTATGCTTTTGTTGTAATTAACCACATTCTGGCATAAACTGATCATGTGTTTAAGCCTTTCATTAATTAGCAAATCATTTCTGGTTAGAACTACAATATATTATTAATTTTGACTAGTTTTTTATGTTCTTTCTAACTTTCAGTTGCTTTTTATCACAACTTTGAATTGAACTGTAATCCTATGATAATGGACTCCTTCTGGTTAGAGGGTGTGAGTTTGATTCCCATTATGAGATTGGTCTTTATTTTCCAATTACGCAATTAACAATTTCATCGTTGCCGTAGGATTACGGTCTGATTAAAAGTTGTAAAAAAAAAAAAAAAAAGCCACTGAAAGTTAGAATGAGGGTAAAAATTAGTCAAATTTAATAATAATGTTGCAATATTTCATCCATTAATAAAATTTGGAAAATTAAATATATCATTGAAATAATTGTCTTGAAATTGTTTTCTTACTTCAGCACTTATACTGTTCAAACTGAAAGATTAAAGGATTTTGTTGACATTCAATATTCATAAGTTCTCTCGCATTCTTAAACTTGTCGACTCTTGAACGAATGCAGTCTAGGGATCTTCACTTTATTCAAAGTGCTGAAATCCTACTTTAATTCAAAAAGAAAGGCTCCTAAAGTTCTTGATTTTTTTTTTTTTTTTTTTTTTTTTTTTCCAATCGAGCAAAGCTTACTTATTTCTCGTTCACAGTCTTCAATATCTTTTTAGCAATAGGATTATACAAATTGAAAAAAACAGCACACTACATTATTGAGATACTTCATTGTTTAAAGGAACTTGTCTACTGTATAAAAGAAAGAATTAATGAAAAATTTATCCCTCTAAGTGTCAAGGCTTTCCTTAATAGTGATGACATTACGTTTGAACGCGGAAAGAAATTCTTACTTGAAGTGGATAAATATTAAAGCACTCACCATGACTATCTTGTGGAATGGATTTCATCTCTTGGAGAATTTGATGGTTTTACATGGATGTCAGTAAATACTCTTCCGACTTGGGAATAATTGGAATCTTGATGTCGAGTGTTAAATAGGCAGAGGATAATGATTGATGACTATTTTCTTTTCGTCAGTGGCCATCATTTGTGAAAACTTGTTGAACAAGAGAGGCAACGTAAACCTCAAGAATAAAAAAAGTAATACATGCCAATGTCATTCTGTACTTCTCTTGAATTTTAAGAATTGCTAATCTTATGCCAGTAATAGTTAATTTACAGCCTATTTGCTCATAATGCTAAGGTTGGGCATGTTTTCTTGCTGATGAATGTTCAATGGACAAAAAAACAATAAGTCGGATGTGTCTACAATTGGAGCTATGTTACTATGTAAGTGGAACCTATTGTCGGTGCAAAGGATTTTATCATCAAGTTTTGCAAAACAAAGACCTGCAAAAAAGAGCCAAGTTATCGGCGAAATAAGGTAAATGCTCACAATTTTATTAATCAATTAATTTATTTTTTACGTATTTTTGTGAAAACAATCATTAAATATCAATCTCAACGTGTTTAGGTATATATATATATATATATATATATATATATATATATAAGGATTCATTTGAAATTGAATGTGAAGATGACCTGTTTGTTTTATGTTAACTAAATCTGGAAACCCTACAATAGAATAAACATTACGAAAAGCGAGGCTAAAAAAAAAACACTCTGATACTTAAAATAGGGATAAATATCGTTCTACACCGCCTATTTCCCCTTTATTTTTTTTTTTCTCTTCTCTACAAAACCGGCATTTCAACACTTACTTTCAACATGAACGTGTTTACTTGCCTTGTTTTTAATGTTTTTTTTCTCCCGAAAAAAACAAAAAATGTTTTAAAGCAATATTAGTCAAGATCTTTTTGAATTGATATTTTACGCAAACTAGCTTTATTTTATTTGCTACTCTTCTTTTTAAGAAGAGCCTAAGGAGTTGTTCCGTTGTGAAGCTCCGAAAGAAGGAGGTATGTTGACTTTGACTTGCTATCTTCTTTCTCTCTCTGTTTTAATTGCTATTTTCAAATGCCACTAGTTTAATGTATGGAATAATTGAACAAAACGGTCTTTTCTTCATAAATTACGCCGACAGAATATAACTCAACGTATCTGTGGTAGGCGATCTTTCGTTTTACGTCGCTCAAATGTGAGGCCACTATGTTGACCTGTGGTGAAACTATTGCCAAACAATAATTACGGATAGATGTAAAGCATAAATAACCAGTTTTCTCCGGAAACTTTTGCATGCACTTAAATCGCTAGAAAATCCTGGGTTTTTGCTAAAAACTTTTATATACACCTATATTTTACGAAGCCAAGGTACATGACACTTCGGATACGGCCTTCGCCTTTGAAACACGTTTATAAGAACAAGAGTTTTTCGTCGAATTTTTGCTGATTTTAGAATTTAATTCTTTTGCGTAAGATACTATTATCCGCTGTAAACAACGATAAAAAAATAATTAATATCAATAAATGATGATAGATATTATATTAATGAATATTATTGTATTAATAAAAATAAACATCAATTTGATAAATGAAAATATTATCATATAATGCATCCCATGGTCCATCCATCTGTAATAATTTTTGATTTATTGTTTTGTTTAGTTTCACCAAACCAGAGTGATTAACTCTTTCATCAATAAACAACAAATGATGTTTCTTTTCTGTCTTATCACCAATTGCATCAAACTTTTATAGTATTGACGATTTAAAATTTAAAAAAAAAAATGACTGCAAATGCCAGTTTATTGCTATGGGTTGCATACGAAGTAAACATAGAAACAAACTTTGATAGGAATGTTGGTTTGTAAGAAATATGATTTCCTAGGGTTACCATAAGGATCATTGTGAATTAATAAATTTTGAATGATTAAAACTTGCTTGTTAATTTACCTGATATTACAAAAAACCCTAACCAATCTTCTTTCTATATTTTAGTATTCTGCCCCCAAATCATACGTTGGGCAAATTTTTTCAAAAGTATGCAGGCACTGAATGCTTGTGCAAATGTAAACTCAAAATTGTTTTCAGATGATTTGGGCACAGCTTCTTTCTCAAAGGTTATGAAACTTTCTTTACATGTTTCAATATGATACAAATAAGATTGCATTCTACAAAGTAATGTATGTACTTGAGATTTTATTATATACTTTGAATTAGTTTGTTCAGTTTGTTTCATTTAATAAAACAATATTTCTTATTTTTATGTAATGCAATGTTGAAATAAATTAAAAACAATATCACCCATCAATTCATAGATTATAATCATTAAAGTTGATGGAAATGATAATATATTATTAATACACTGATAAATATAACTATCAATTACTACATTATTTCAGGTATGTAACTTCTTATATGTGCATTAATTTCTTTTGTGTGCTAGTTGCAAAATGAGTGTCTGTGCACATTCACACTGCTTAGAGTGAACTATGGCCCTAACTTCAACCAATGGAAGTCTTAGTTCCTTTAAATCAACGTATATGCATATTTCGCATCATACTTGCTTTTATCAATGGTGAATTACTTTCAATACATTTGGTTGTTCCATCTTGGCACAAGATAAGGTATGTTTGATTACATTTTTTGCTTTTTACTTTTGAAATGTTTTAGCTCTATAATTCACCAAAATGACACCCACTATCCCAGTGTTTCTCCAACCTGGGGTGCTAGCACCCCCAGTGGTGTTAAAATTCATTCAGGGGGTGCTAGAAATAGTTTCAGAAATTCTTTTATAACTTTGAAAATAACTTGCAATCAAAGATTATCACAGTAAAATTGATAAATTTCAAAACTCTGACATTTTTATTGACACACATCTGATGGTGCACAACTCTCCCTAACTAGTCACTTGTCAAGTCAAGCACAAGTCATGACTTCAGACCCTGCAGTGACTGAAGCCATGGTTATCATTGACTATTAATGATGAACATGGAGATGTAGATAGAATTATCAGTAAATGAAAATGGCCCAGTTGAGTGTCCAGGTTTTTTTTGATCTGATAAGAAAAACCTCATTTGTTATTCTGTTTTTTTTTTCCTATTAAGTATATTAATCCTTACCTCAACATTGATTTAATTTCAATTCAGTGTCTAAACCAGCCTTTCTCAGCCTTTTTAGACTGGAAGAACTTGAAATAATTTTCATATCTAAAAGAATTCCTGCATAAAAATATATGTACAACTAACAACACCTCAATATGCTCAAAAATTTGTATGCATTATAATCTAAAAGTAATTTCCAGTATTCTACTGGCTACAGGAAGATATTTTTTTACACGTTTGTTCATTTTGGTGACCATTCTAAAATACTATATTTTTTCTGTCCCCTCTCACACGAAGGACATTTAATGTAGAAAAATATGAAATGAAAGTCAGTTTCCCCGGAAAATATTGATAAGCTTAGCTTACCTTTCATAAAACTTATGTTTCTCATAAACTTTATGTACATATAAAAAGTATGAGAGCTCAGAAGGCAAACATGTAATAAAATTATAAAACATAAACAAAATATGAATTATGGATTTATAAAATTTTTGTAAAACCCTTAACAACCTTTGGTAGAACCCTAGGTTGAGAAAGGCCAGTCTAGAAATTTGGTAGCAAATTTGTTATCAGACACAAGAAATATAATTGAATGGAAAGCAGCTTTTTAATAATATTTGTCTATTTTACAGCAAGGACCGCACAAATTCATTTGGATGTATTTGGAGCAGAGGATGAAGATATAAAGATGAAAAAATTTTCTGCTGAGCTGAGCATATTTTATCCATTTTATATAATGATAAAAAAAAGTCTACCTCTCAAGTAAATAAACAAATCCTACATCAAATTAACAAGCATTCTTTCCAATCCATGGATTTAATACCAGTGTTAACTTCCATATTTTAACAGCATTGCTTGGACAAAAATAGCTTTCGGGGTCAATGTTGCAGATAGTTATTTGCCTTAGATAAGACCAGGTCAAAAAGAAATTTAATCAGGGAAAGGAAACTTTCTACTGTGATTTTTTTTTTTGGCTAGCATCCCCATGAAGAATCTCCACAAAGGGATATGACTTCACTAAAAGCGGGCAAATCATTTGCTTGTGAGTTCTGCTCCTCAGCATTTTCAAGCAGTGCTGTCCTCAGAAATCATGTACGAACCCATACTGGCGAGAAACCTTTCTGCTGTGAAATTTGTTTCTCCAAATTTTCAGTATCATCCAACCTAAAAATGCACATGAAAACGCACACCGGTGAGAAGCCTTTCCACTGTGACCTTTGCAAATATGCCACAGCACGGAAAGCTGATCTCCGTAGGCACATGAACACTCACATCAATGAAAAACCACCATACCAGTGTGAGATCTGCGAATACTCAACCACATGGAAATCTGCTTTTGAAAAGCATAAAAGCACACACACAGGAGAAAAGCCATTCAAATGTGAAAGTTGCGGTTATGCAACTGCCCAGAAACCACATCTTGAATGGCATGTCCGAACACATACTGGTGAGAAACCATTCCATTGTGAAGTTTGTAGCTCTTCATTCTCCCATCCATCAAATCTCAAGAAACACATGAAGAAGCACACAGGCGAAAAGCAATTCCATTGCGACCTTTGTGAATACGCCACAGCTCGGAAATCAGATCTCAAGCGGCATATAACTAAACACACCGGCTACAAGCCATTTCAGTGTGAAGTTTGTGAGATGGCATTTACGCAGAACTCTCATCTCCACACACATATGCGTACACATACCAGGGAGAAGCCATTCTGCTGTGGGATTTGTAAAATGAGCTTTGCACAGAAATCTCATCTTCAAACACATATGAGCACACATTCCTGTGAGAAGCCCTTCCAGTGTGATGTTTGCCAAGCTTCTTTTTCACATTTTGCAAATCTGAAACTCCACATTAAAAAAACTCATGCCAAGGAGAAACCATACCACTGTGATATTTGTAAATATGCTACCGCATGGAAATCTAACCTTAATCTCCATATGCGTACCCATACCCATGAAAAACCATACCAGTGTGAAGTCTGCGACCTTGCATTTGGACGTAGATCCCATCTCAGGAGGCATATGAACACACATAATCGTTAGAAATTCTTACTCGACACAATGATAAGAATTACTTTGTCAAGTCTGTGACCTTGTAGACATAGATCCCATCTCAGGAGGCGTAGGAACCAACAATCGTTAGAAATTCTTGCTCGACTCCATCATAAGAATTACTTTTTTTAGGAGACAAAATATTCTGCTGGCTTTTTGAAGGTTCTTTTGGACTAGCATCTTCCTCTTTTATTTATTAATTTTCTTATGCATGAATTCTTGAGACAAGGTATCGTTAATATCATTCACTGGTTTATTTGAACCAGTTTCCTTGTCTTGGTGTTTTTTATCACAAAGTTCCAGCTGCTTTACTCTAAAGAGTGTCGTATTTGGGAACCTTCTGCAAATGGTGATCAAAATGCCTTATTTGATACACTGTGCTATGTTTTCCCTGTTCCTTTACCTTACATGTCCAATGTCTTTCCTAGGAAATTTTCATAACTTCTGACAATTCTTCCTTAGAGTGCTGTTGCTCTGCTGTGTCTTATGATGCTGACCAGCTTCTCTTCCTTTTTTTCAATTAAGCTCTCTGTTCTTCCTTATGTGGTCAATCTACCTCTTTCCTCCTTCATTTTGATTTCCTTCTCTTCCATATGATGCTGATTTATCTCTTTACTCTTCCTTATTTTGATTTATATCTTTACTCTTCCTTATTTTGATCTTTCCTCTCTCCTTCATGGTGTCAATCTATTTCTCGCATTGGATTGGATTCATGAGGAAGAATTGATGGTTGCAGTTTCTGAAATTCACCCAGGAGGACACTGAATGTGACAAGTATAGTAACATAGACAGTATACTCATCGGATTGAATAAAGGGTTCTGTTCAACATTCCTTGAGCCAGAAGGTAGAGGGAACAAAATATTGGGATGAAAATAACAAAGGTAAGAAAACTGGTCCAAATAAATCATCGTATAATAGTACCCTCTACTTCGTTGGGTTTTTTTTCTTTGCTTCACTATTCTAGCTAGTATACTTACCAGCCTCAGATGTTCATCACATTCAGAAATCATTCAGGAATTTTGAATGGAACCCTTTATTTCATAAAAGGATTATATTGTTCTTTCTTACTTCCTGCTATGTAAAATGTCTTCCCTTGACATTTTTAACTTGTAGATGCCAATTTTCTTTGTCTCCTTATGGTAAAGCATTATTTCTCCATTGATCCAGAGTACTTTTGCAGTGCCTAGCTGAGGAATTGGACTCCGGGGAAGAAAATAAACTCAACTGTGCAAATCAGCATCCATGTCCTGCAGGAAACTCTGGGATGAACTTTCAGAGCCTTACACCTCATTTATCTCTCTTTTGCGGAACACTCCTGAAGAAGGCCAGTGGGTACATTGGTCGGAACCCTGTGATAAAAAGATGTAAAATATTGGTTAAATAGAATTATTAAATACTTTTGTTTTGAAATTTGGACAAAAATTCTTCTGACTTGGGGAATTGCATCTTTTGTTTCATCTGAGTAGAGATGGTGTAGAGAAACATTTGAGGTTGGAGGCTGGAAAGAGAAAATTAATTTTCTCAAAAGGAATGCTTCAAATGAAGCAAAACATTTTGGCTGGTAGTGATGACTTGAGTTCTTCATGTAGGTCATCATGAAAACCTGTCTAGTATTACCGTATTTACTTGTTTATGATACAAGGAAATTGATTTGAAATATCAGAGTAAAAATTGTTGGGTAGCATTATACTCGAGTGTAAAAAAAATGATATCATTATGTTACTGATTTTTAGCTACAAAAAGTGGGTGTCGCATTATATACAAAATTGCATTGTAACTCTAGTAAATACAGTAAGTCTTTGCAGCACTTTTCTATTTCTTCTACTTTGAACTACATCTGTTGATCATCCTAAGCATTAAACAAAATGGTGGGACAAAATATGAACCTTTGTGTTCATATATCTAGGAAGATAGAAAGGTTGTATTAGAAATTACCCTCCATTCAGATACCAATACCTTAGAAGTGAAGAGAAACTTGTTGAAAATAATAAATTGAATTTTCCTTAACTGGGCAAAGCAAATCACCATCAGTGCAATGGTTTCTATTTCTAGATAAAAGATTCACAAACTAACTGCCAATCCAATCCCATACCCAAAACATACACCCTCAGTTCTTGAGACACACTGCCTGCTCCAAGCATCCGCCCCCTTATATCCATAAATACAAAAAAGGCCTAATATGTAGCGCCCTCTATATGCATACAAGATACAAGGAGGACAACTCTCATTTCAAAAAAAGTTAATATAACTCACAATGCTTCAAAGAGTTGAAAGATAGAATAGAAATGGATGAGAATGTATGTTCATACCAATAGCTCCTGTCCAAATTAAGCAAAAACCTAGCTTGTTGGAGAGATTCTTTTCCATAATTCCATGGATTGTTTTGACTAGTTTTTTCATCTTAGTTATTTTGAACACCATGTTTTGGCCTATGTATTTTGCTTCCTTCAGGTGTACATTACATTCAGCAATCTTTGGATTGGCAGTAAATGGTTGTTAAACAAAAAACAATTCAAAATGGTAAAGGCTTGCCATAGCTGAACATTTGAAAATGAGTATGTTCCTAGAAACTGTCATAGTTGTCAAGAAATGTAAAATAATATAGAAATAGTGGCTAAATCATGGTTCAAAACTGCTTAAATGCAGGGCAAGAAAAACAGATGCTACAATGTGAAAAAAGCCATGAAATATGGTATGCTTCCAACGTTCATTTATGGCTGTAATAACAATAAGAAGAAAATTATCATATTTGATGACCTATAAGTGCAGGGAATATTATTTGAGCAGCTGGGAATATTAGGAAGATTGCATTTTCATTAATTCTTCTCATTTATCACTCAGTTAGTTGGGGGGGGGGGTTTACTCCTCAAGTTCTGGACAAAGGTTTCATTTACTTTTTGAGCCTTTTTTTTTTTTCTTCAGAATAAAAAGGGGTTTTATGTGCTTCCAAATACAATAGTGCATGTAGCTGAAGAACAAGAAAAAGCAGTACAGTTCTGTCATACATGTTTGAATGTTCACATATGGCAAGCCAGAACCATCTATTCGTAGGTACTTGAAACATCCTGCAAACAAGCCTCAAAGCTATGCTCCCTTATGAAATTAAGGTTATATTTTTCTGTGATAATTGTAGCACTATCAATCTCAGTTAAAATCTCCCATGGGGTTATTTTTGGATCTGGGAAGGCTGAAAAATTTTTCTCATATAAACTGATGGTAATTGCGTCTTCACTTTACGTCATTTCAGCTTACAAAGTTGCATAGGAATGTTTTACTTTTGGATAGTGGGGCAAACCTGTACTTCATTTAAGAACTTCATACAGCAGTAGAAAAGGTAGAGAATGTACTCAGCCGAAATAATTGATTACGAGCCTGGTTGCTGCAGGGTCATACCTCACTTTTACTTCTATTCTGACTGAAGATGATTACTGTAACTTTTTGTATTCTATCTATTATGACTGAATTCATAGATATGTAAGACTTGTCAGTTTGCTCCAGTTGGTAAGAGAGCCAACTACCAATCACTTGGTTGTGATTTCAAATTATAGTAGGAAAATGTTAATTTTGTAAGTGTATTTATTTATCAGAATTAAATAAGCTCATGTCTATTTATAAAAAATTTTCATAGCTATATAAGACTTATTGATTTAGCTCAGTCAATAAGTGAGCCACCAACCAATCAGTTGGTCGTGATTTCAGATCACAGCTGAGGAAAGTTAATTTTAGATAGCAGATTGGTTTGAAGTGATAGCACGGATAAACAATGAAGAGTTTACTCCTCTAAACTTGGTGAGGATTGTTCCTGTTGTTGTTACTGTAGAAAAAAGAAAATCAACTCCAGACTTGGACTGGAGTTTGACTAAAAGGGTGTATGGAATAATGACAATATTTCATGACAAAACTTCTGAAAAGGAAGATCAGAGAATGTTTGTGGAAACAAAATGTTATAAAATGGCGATGGGGATACTTATCTGAAATTCATGGAATAAAGGCACTACTTCATATGAGATCATTTTGTTTTCTATTCTAGTTGAATCTAATTTGGTTACCTTTGAATGATCTTATCAATTAAAACAACAAAGATTTTTGCATCTCTCCCCTTAGGAAAATAGTCCCATGTAGTACTCAATTATTAAGTATTATTTGGAATTATATAGATGACAGGCACCCCAGAACTAATCAAATTGAAAAAGAATGCATTTCAGCTCTTAATCAGATGGCGTCATCTTTTACCTATAAACATGAACAAACACAATTTCTTCAATTCATCTTTTATTATACTTTATCTTTGAAATGAAGTATTGTAACACATTTTTATTATTGATTATGACTAGTTTTTACCTTCATCTTAATTTTTAGTTGCTTTTTATCACAACTTTGATTCTAACTGTAATTCTGCAGTCACCAGCATTTATATCCGATCACATTGTTTACTTGTTGCTTCAAAAATTAGCCAAAATTGATGAAAATAGGTTTCGGTTTTACCTAGATTTATTATGAAATAAAATGCGAAGTTTCATCCAGTGAAGAGTCAAAATGCATCCTCTTTCAATCGTAGAGTGCCTATCGATATAGACCTTGGGTTTGAATTTTTTTTGTGAAATATAGTTATTATCAATTTTTGACTAGATTACTTTAACCTTTTTAGTTTGCTATATTTGCTCTCCAGTAAATGATAGTGCACCTAACAGAGGACTGTATTACAATTTTTAGTTATTAAGTTGGCTGAAAATGAAAAGATCTGGTAATTTTAAGTCTTCAAGGGAGAGAACTCTCTGCGATCTTAACGCTAGTCTATTTGAATAGCGGATGAACAAGTTCAACCAATTTGCCAACGGATGACACCTCAGAGTGAAACCCTGCCTTTTTTTTTTTTTTTTTTTTTGTAGCTCGCTTCTTCTTTTCTCTTTGCCAGCCAGATTTTAAAATTGAGGCTAACTTATTTGTTTGTTTTATAGCTTCTTGAAAAATAATGTCTTTTTGCTATCTTTAGCACCTCGTTTCCTCAGGTATTTTTGTTTCGAATCATTGTGAGTAGTTTTTCATTGCTTTCGTCTGTACACAAGGAACTAATTATTGTTTTACACCGGTCGATCACTTACAATTTTTAAGCAAACATTTTCAGTTGAAAGAGAAAAACTGAGGAATTTTGAAAAAAAGAAAGAAAAAGTAATATAAATTATGCTGCAAATGTTTTATTTTTTTGTAGAAGTTTTTTTTTTTTTTTTTTTTTTAGAAAAATAAGTTAGATTCTGAATCAGCCGCGGAGAAGGAAGAGGTAAACTTTAAAGAAAGAATCAAATTTCATACATTGTAAAGGTACAAAATAAGTAATTTTCTCTTCTATTTTTTTTTTTATCTTACTGCTTTTTTCGGAGTCGTTTTTCAACTGGCTAGGATTGAAGGTAAGTAGAAACATACTAATGAATTAATCAATCTTACTGATCAGTTGAAAACAACAACAACAACAGTGATTTAAAAGCTTACATGGTTTTTTTTAATCAAAATGACAGTTTTACAAGTTTAAAGGAATATAAACGTTTTAATTAATTTCAAACGATGTCGAAACCCGCTGAAAATTTGTCGGCAGTTGGTGCTGGCGAGAATTTAATATTTATTTTCTCTCATTCAAACCAATGTCCTCCGAATTAAGAATAAAAGTAAAAGGTAAACTTTGTTTTTACTCTTGTAGACGATGTTATTATGCTGTCGTGTTTTTCATCTGTATAAGCAAGGATTGCCGAAATAAATAAATTGAAACAAGGGATTGATTCTTCGTTTCGTTGAAATACGACCAAGAAAATATGAAATAATGACAATCACACGTAAAGGAAAGAAGATAGAAGAAACATCAAGAGTCCCACAGGAACTGACAAACTTTTTTTAATGAAATCGTTGGAAATGAATGAATGAAAATTTATTTATTAAAAAAAAGACTTGGAAGTTTTTCAATTGTGCAAATAAGTTACCGAGCCCACCCGCCATTTTATTGCGTTAAAGAGAAACAACAGATCGAATGCTCGCGCGTCAGACTTAGATACGTAGCCTCAATAAAAATAAAAAAGATTGAATTTTTTTAAAAAAAAGGAAAAGACAATCTCTATTTCTTCAACTGCTGTCTTTATCACAATGTTAGAAGATGAGGTGCATGTTAGTATTATCTATTGATTGATTAGTTTGAATCAGTTTCCTCATCTTTTTCATCTTAGTCACATTTCAGCCACTGAACTCTTCAGCCTTCCCTGGGGAAAAGTGGCAAAGTGCTGATGTCATCTACAGACAGATAACGGGAAATCTTGCTCATTCCTTTTTTTCGTCATTCTTTTGGTTATCTTGACTGCATAAGTAACATAAGTAATTTTGATAACTTTTACACATTTTATTAATATTTCATTTATTTTTTTCTCTATGGAAGTTCGAGCCAACAAAGCATCGACGTGAATGAACTGTTGTGAACATAACCAATGGCCAACCTAGTAATCATGTCAGTTTTAAAGTTATAATCTTTGTGTTAATAATGGTAACAAATATCATCAAAAATCTGTCTAAAAAATGTAGAAACAGTCAATAATTTTTATTTGGATATAAGCCACCTGGGACATTTTATTTTCTTTAGTTTCTTCTATCCTCGGCTGTGTAGAATTTTTTTTAATAAACCCCTTCCAGACATACTGTATATAATCATTTGACAAATATGATTGCCCTATTCTATCTATCAATAATACTTGCATTAATTCCTGACCACTGAAAATCCCTTTTTCTTGATTTTCAATGCAATTCTATGGTAAAATTATTTACAATGCTTTCTAATAGTAAAATTGTAAGCAATACACTTACATTATATGTATGATAGCCCCATTCTGTCCTCTTGAGTTTCAATGTACAACATAGAGATTTAATGCTAAAACTTTCTAGAACAAATTTTAGGTAAAAAAAATTGTAAAATGAAATACTTGATCACCAAATTTGCTTTCACCTGACTGCAAGAAATTATAAGTGCAAGAAACATATAATGCTAAGCTGTATGAGTGGTGGAGCAGATGTCAAGTCAGTGGGCAGCAATAAGGAAAGCTAGACAAGGTTCAAATGTAGTGGGTACTAAAATGCAACCATTTTTACCGTGTCATTTTTCCCTGTACAACCAAAATTTGCAGTGTCACTGTATGTATATAACCATTAGAATGAAAGGCTTTGACGTATTTGTTTAATAAATTGTACTAGTGATATCATTCACATGAACAACCAGTTATCAATAAAACAAGAACTGTAAAACTCCCCCTGCAGCAATCATAGACTCTCACAAAAGATCAACCACTAAAAAATGAATATACTTGTTTCCAAGTATGTAGACTGTTTTGGACTAAGAAATTTCTCAGGAGTAGGATGGATCTTTGTCACTCAGAACAGTGAATTGTGCTGATTGGAATGGGGGTAAAAGCTTGCAGAAAAAATTGCAGATGAGATAAGGGAGTCCATTCAAAGATATTCGGATGCAATGGTTTTGGTTCATAATCCAGAAAGATCAGAATCCTTCAAGATCAAAATCATAGAAAAATGATTATAAACAGTTATTAAAAGACATTTACTGTTAAGAAAAAGGATTTATTTGAGAAACACAAAAATAAATCTACTTCAAAAACAAAAAACCCTAACTCTGTTGTATTCCATTGTGTTGTAGAGAATACAGTGTGGAAGAATGAAATTAAAAAAAAGTCAAAAACTCTCAATTCAGTATCAAGCAATGAACAATCTCTATAAACAATCAGAGCATCCGTCATCATTATTCAGCTTTTTTCTATCGAGAATCGCAATTTTTGATATTTTAAGAAATTCTGATTTCAGGTTATTTCAACAATTGGGATTATAGTGTTTGTGATTGCCTTCCTCAGGATTATAATTGCACTAAAATGCCCCATACCTAAGGTTGACCAGGGAATCTACCAGCAAAAACATTCATCAAAACAACAAAGATAAAAAATACCTAGTCCTAAAAACTTCATGGTATAATGGACATCCTTTATTTTAGATCTTCAAAAACAAGTCAGAAGGCAGGAGAACGTGCTGGCTGAAACAGTATTGTAACAATAAAGATGATGTCATTCTGAATAATTCATAAAATACGATGCCACATCTCAGAACTTTGGACAACACCATTTAAATTCTTTTAGTGAATGGTGCAGTCTCTCCAGTAGTAGTTATTTTATTTTTGCATCTTGGTGTAAACATATAGCTATGATGACAGGGGGTACTTTTGCCTGGATCCACCCCAAAAAGTTGATCATGGAAAGACATCTGTTGGCAGAGGTAATTACAATGTCACTTTTCTGTTTATTGATTTGTTGGTTTCTGTCATGCTAAAGGAAACAGAAAGAGATGAAGGGGTAAAGAAAAGCTTGTGTTAGTGTGTTCATGATGCTACAGTAAATACCTGTGTGTTTGTGTCTATATCACTGCTACTGTCTTTGTAGTAGGACTGAAAAAGATATAGTCACCTCTGATTTTTCATGAATAAAACATGTTTTTGTTGTATTAGAAAATAAAACTGTTTTTCATCAAATTTCGTTGCCTTGTTCATTAGAAAAAAGTGTCAGTTGAAGAAAATCAATAGAAAAATGTTATACAGTTTTTTGCTTACTATTAATACACTTATACTAAAATATATATTTGCACAATTCATCAATACATAATAATACCATCTTTTTTATGGGTACTCTACTAGTAACACAATAATGGCCTGCACAAAACTGTGAAATAAATTCGTACACAAGACAATATAATGTGCATCCAAGATTGACTGCAGATACAAAGCAATATAATGCTTTAGAAGGTAATGTAATGTATACACCTGAAAATTAATACACACATGAGGCAATGTAATAAATACACATACACAAGACAATATAACAACATTTACAGACATTGCTACAAGCACATGGACCACTAAAGTTATTGGCTTGAAGTGTCCAAGGGTTAATACTATGTATCATGTTAGAAAATATTTTTTACCAACTCTGAGTGTGCAAAATGTTGTGAAACCTATTTTCTGTAACCTATTAGGAAAGAGTAAAGGGTTTTATAGAAAGAAAAGTAGAAATCAGCTGCCATATCCAGAGTTTAGGTTGATAAGCAAGAGGTGGGTACCACTAAAGTGTTTCAGAGGATGCAGTTGCTGACTTCTAACAGATTAGTCATTGAATGCCACCATTTCAGTAAAGTCTGCTATTGAGATGACAGACCGTTGGCAAAAATTGGCAAAGTTCTGTAGTGTATGTGCGAGAAGACCTAGATTTTGGGTGACAAAAGTTAAGATGGTATTTTTGTTCACACAGAAAAAACTATTCATTGAATTCTTCATTAATTTGTTTTCTTTTATTTTCATTTCGTGTGTACTTCGAGATTAAATAAGCAGCATGAATCTTAATATTGGAAAAAAATTTTGAAGTTTGTGGAATGGCAGTCTCCCGCAATTCAGCCCTTGAACAGCATGTGAGAATACATACTGGAGAGAAACCTTTCCATTGTGAGATCTGTGTTACAAAATTTTCCCAAAGTCCAAATTTCAAGCAGCACATGTATACTCCCACTGAAGAGAGATCTTTTCATTGTGAAGTTCGTGGATTAAATTTTTACAAAATTTCAGATCTCAAACGACACACATTAATACATAGTGATGAGAAACGTTATTCTTGTAAGGTTTGTGGAGCAAAATTTTCAATGAGCTCTAATCTTGAACAACACATGGTTACCCATACAAGAGAGAAACCATGAAAAGTGTGAAGTGCGTGAAGCAAATTTTTCCCTTAGTTCAACTCTTGAACAACATATGCAAATACACACTGGAGAGAAACCTTTTCAGTGTGAAGTTTGTGAAGCTACATTCTCTCAGAGTTCAACCCTCAAACAACTCATATTTATCCTCATAAGTGAGAGACCTTTTAACTGTGAGGTTTGTGGGTCAAGATTTTCCAGCAAAATTAACTGCAAACAACATATGCAAATGCACTATGTAGGTGAACAATTTTTGTGTGAGACTTGTGGATCAAAGTTTCCCAAGAGATCAGTTCCCAAACAACATATGAAACCGCATACTTAGAAGTGACCTTTGTATGTTGAGTTATAGTTTTATCACAGAACTGCAAATTCAAATTTGTTTCCTCATTTTAGGGAAGATATTCTGATTGTTATAATCACAAAGGAATTACTGCTGTCAATATTAGTGCTAATAGGATTTACATTGAATAAGCTGAATCTTGAAGTGTTTGTGGAATATCTAAAGATCAAACTTACTATAATTAGTGGGGCTAACACACCAAGATAAATCCTCTATGAGCACTTGTGCTTGCATACATAGAACCAGTGAATAAATATTTGAGATATAAATATTTTTATATGAATATAGCCCATTTCCTGTTTGATACAGTTATTTTTCTCTGATTTTCTCTCTTTGTTATATTTATATTTACCATAGATGCTGGACTATTGGACAAAATGTTTAATAATGTACTTGGAGGAATACCACTCCCTGTAAGTCAACCAAGCTCAAAAAAAAAAGAAAAATTATGTTAAACATCATGTAGAAAGATTGTAAAACAGCACAATATATCAGAGAACAAACGGGTGACAGAAATATCCTAGAAGCCATTTGCAAACTTTAATGGCGATGGGCTGACCATGTTGCAAGGTCATCAGACAACTACTGGACATCACAGCTGGCTATGTGGAATTATTTCCAGCAAAAAATAAGATGATATGATTTTGATAATATCTGAATGTTCTGACATCGTCGTGCCATGAAGCATGAAAAAATAAATCGGCAGATCTTTAGGAAGTCCTATGTCCAACAATGGACGTTAAAAGCTGATCACTTGTAGCCAACTATCCTGTCCAAAAATGACTTTTTCCTGTGTCAAACAAGAGAAAGACAATTTTTATAATTCCTAACCAATTTTCTGGCACAATAAAGTTTTCGGCAACTCACATTTGATTCTTATGAAAGATGCTTGGGCTAACACCAGTTGTGACGTTAAGAGTCACATGCTATTATTATGGATCTAAATAAAAAGTGTTTTCAAAATGTGTTACATGTTATTATATATGGTATAATTCAATAGACAAACAATGATATAGTTTTAATAGATTTTTTGTATGAATTCTATCTTCTTTTTTTTTCTTTATAAACAATAGAAAAGTAAATTTAATCAAAACATTTACAATACAATGTACTTACCTTTATTTATTTTAAGAGTTCAATTTTTAGATTGCCATTGTGCCTTTTTCTTTCTATTTTTACTGAAAATCAATGGCACGATGTTTGTTTTCCTCTTATTGTCTGTGCCGTGTCCACTTCCACATCATCAGCATGATAGCGTTCCGAGACTTAACTTTTTACTCCTTTATTAATTAATGGTAATTAGAGCAGTGTTGTAATTAGGGATGTAGTTCGACTTTTAGCAAACATCATTTTGCATAAGAATTGAAACTTCAGCATGACAAAGACGAAGGCTATTCTCCATAAATGTTCACATCTCTCGGGTCTAAAAAAAAATACTAAGATCCATATTTTTAAAGTACAGAAGCCTTTTTTAAGAAAAAAAAATGCATTTTCTTTTTGCGACCTCTGCCCCAACCCCTAATGCTGGATATTTTTCATTACTACTTCACCACAAAATCCTGAGTCCGGGGAAGGACAACCAACGAAATAAACTTGACGTATCAATTCTCATGGATTACGAACATTTTGATCCCATGAAGAGAAAGACTAACAAAAAAAGCTTAAAAAATCAACACTGTTCTATACTGCCATTATTTTTCTTATTTCAAACTTTCGACAGCATTAGCCTTTTCTTCGAGCAAACTTACCAAAATCTGACTACTTGAAGGTATTGAAATGTTTTGATTCTCCGAGATGAATTTATTTGATCTCGAACTACACTTGAAAAACAATAACACTACGAATGAATTGAGTTTATTGTCAGTGAGGAAATAAAAGGCAATTATTAAACGCAGTGGTTACGGTGTCCGATTTTTATCTTATTTGTTGTTTTGGTGTGTGGTTATCGTTTTCATTTTCTAGTTTCATTGACATTTCTCTAAATTAATCGTGCCTATGGATATCTACTCCTATTACAGTAAAAACGGCTGACGGCGCGGTAATTGATAAAAAACTATCTTCTGGGTTTTGCAAACATTCTTTCTGAAAAATCTCAAATTTTATTCTGGGATTAAGTGGTGCAATTAATTATTTTCTAATTGATGAATTATTTTGACTAGTTTTACCTTTATCCTAACTTTCAGTTACTTTTTATCACAACTTTGAAATCGTTGTCTGTTGGTACTCTCAGTGATGGTGCATTCAAATTTTTATTTTTTTGATTAATTACTTTGTCATAGGTGTTGGATTTTCTGTGGTTTGTTTAATCAAATACACCCATTGAGCCAATAAGAAAATACTCAGGGCGAGCGTAATGAGATCCATGAATATATTAATGAGCTTAGTAGTAATTTATTTTGGAGGGATTCATTTTGTTTTACACCGCTTTTGACTGATTACCATTTTTCGTCTCTTCATTGTAAGGAGGTAAATTATTTGATTTTAACTTTCTTTTAAACTAAACGTGTAAATTTGCGAATGTTTTGTTTGTATAGAAGGTCAGAAAGGTAGTCGAATTTGAGGCATTTATTTGTATGAAAAGAATTCAGTTTCTGTTCGTTGGTTTGTAGTTTTTAGATGTTGTACACGATATGTAAGAAGAAAAAAAAAACACAGAACAGTGATTCGCACCGTTTTCATTAGTTTCTCAAAACGGCAAACAAATTTCGGTTCGTTTGTAGATGTAAAAAAGCCTCATTTGAGTGAATTCTGGATATTTTTAGTTAAAATAAAGCAATATTCACGTCATGAATAACAATTTAGATATGTCGATTATAGCAGAAACAAAATCATCGTTGTCATTGTTTCCAGACAATTAAAATTAAACCACTGGGTAGGTTGCAAAAATCACAACAAATCAGGCCAGTCATTTTTGTTGATGATTTTTTTTGTGTGTAGATATTTGGCAAGAACCATTTGAAATTAGGAAGTATAATCAAATTTGAAAAAAGATGGAGACATAGCAGAAATTCTGTTTTATACTCCGTCGAAACACAATGGAGACAGTTTTATTTTCTACGATGACATTTTGACTGTAATTTTGTCGAATTTTCTTCACATGTGATTGACTAATTGGCACAAATCTGACCGTATTGCATTAAACTTTGTAAAAAGAAATTTTTTGAAATTATCTTTATTAACATGAACATTTGTGGGACGTGTTTAATTTTACCACCACCAGCTGGTTTATTGTTAAATCTAGAAAAAACAAAATAAAAACACACTCACCCACAAATGTGATGCTAAGCGGCATAGAAATCTTCTTTGTTAATGCTTTTTCAAGCTCACGTTGTTTTGAAACATTTCGCTCAGAGATCAAATGTTGACAGTTATCGGGGATATCTTGCTGAATTAAATTTCGATGTCTTCTAGAGGTTTTTTTTCTTGCAAACTGAAAATATTTCTCCAAAAGTTCGTGTTTTTTTTTTCTTTTTTTTTGCAATTGTTAATTCTCACTGAGGAAATTTCGTTACAAGACTCCTTCCTTCGTTATGATGAGAAGTACCCACTTTACATAAATCATATTGTTATTGCTTTGAATAAATCAAATTAATTGTTAATATTTGTGCGCCGTTTTCAATACCGAGTGAACGAGTTAGTGGGACTTCACAATCGAAACCACCTTCACAAAATTGACAAAAAATAAAAAAAAGATGTCTGTAGAGAGAATTAATTAGTAGTTGAAGTCATCAAGTGAAACTAATTTTGGTCTTATAAATTACAGAAGCGCCCACATTTTATGCCACCTTATTTTGGAGAAGTCTTACGCAAAACGAGAGGAAATCACGTGTTATTTTTGTTTGTGTGTTGATTCGAAAATATAAAATTTTGCGCAGTGTATCAAATTTTGACAAGTTTGAAAATTACAAATAAATAACAAAATACGACTGAATTTAAATTGGTTAGATAAATGAGACACTAACTACGTGCACAAGAAACAGTAACATTAACGAAACGAAAGAAAAAATTTGGGGAGGAATCTAAAAAAATTCTAATGAATAATCACTTTTTTTCTTTTTTTTTTCTTTACATGACATGAAGCAGTTCTTGGCATCTTGACATCATTCTTTATTTCTATGTATGATCATTTTTTCCCAGGCTGGGTTTCCCATCTATGTAAAGTCAATGTCTCATTCATTTTACAAAAAAAAAGTGGCCGATATATTTTTTAACTTTTGAAATATCACTTTTGATTCCTGTGATTTAATGTTTGATCATGTTTGAATGCTTATTCCACTACTAAAAAAATTGTTGTGTCAATTTATGAGGGAAATTCGCACTAATTAAAAAAAAATGAATTAGAAGTGTTCTCAAAGCCAGGATATTTGCAAAACTGACTCCCACAATCAAATTCTAATCCCTGTACTTATTGTGTTAATGACTGAATTTATTCATTAAAAAATTTCCTTGTTAGAAAAATAGAAATTTAATTCTTTGATTCAGTATCCCTTTCTTTCTGTTACGAAATTTCAATAAAATGCTGCTTGATAATGAATAAGTATTCTCTTTTTTAATTCTTGCAGAATTAGAATCAGTTTACCTTATTTATATTCAGTTTGATTTAATTTTTCTATGACTTGTATTTGTGCTTCAATCAAAATTCTATGTTGAATGAAATCGCACAATCAGTACCATGTAGTATCATCTGTTACTTATATTCAATTAAATAATTACTTGCATGTAGACACAGCAAATACTAAAAGCACATAGAAAGCAATTGCCAAAGTTTCCATAGAATATGTATTTTGTTCTTTGAACAGATATGGCAAATATGATAAAATTGACTATTTCAACTCTCCTATTCTCTGCTAGAAAAACTATGCAAAAGATTAACTTTAGACACATGCCTAAAGAGAGCTATAATACAGAAGAAGAATAATTCAAAACTGCAATTATTACCTGATTATGCTATCCAAATGGAATAATCTATGAAGGTCATTCCCAGATTTATGAATTAATGAAAATCACCATTGTAACAGTCTACTCGGATAGTGTAATGGTTTGCACGTCTGTCTCAATTGCAGACGGTCCTATGTTTGATTCCCAGTGTGAGCAAAAAGCATGGATAACTCTTCATAAGAGCAAATTTGCACTCTGCATACTAATTGAATATACTCTATAGTGTGATTAGGGTGAAGAAATCCCTTTGGTGGACATTCATCCTACCAATGGGGTGGTTATAAAAATCTGTATAAAGTCCTGGTCTTGATAAGACTTGAGACTTGCAAGGTCACTAAGCTGACGTAACGGAAATCAGGACTTCATCACCGGTTGTCATGCTCCATTGGTGTTGTCTCTCTAGAGACATGATGCATGCGTTCTACAAAATTTGGCAATTTTTCTTACCTTTTTTTACCAAGTTTAAGTGCCTAATTTGTATATTGTACATCAAAATTAGGAAGAAAAGGATTGTCAGTGATCTGAAATTATTGTGAATGTCACTAAAAGAATAGGGCTATTGTATGCTTAATGTAAATCCATTGCTAATGTTTTTACTATTGAATGAAATGCATTTAAAATCAGGCTAGAAGATATTGTCAGTGTTTAAGAATTAATGCAAGCATGACTGACAGAATACGGCTATATACATATATATATATATATATTGCTAATATTTGAAGTCAACTTCAAATCACCTCATAGAACAAACATGCACTGTCCTGACACCTGAATGCATTGCTTGGGTTGTCCATCATGAAACTGTAAAATACTTACGACTTGATTGAAGTGCAATCATAAAGGACAATAAAATAAGTTTTCTAACTTAATTCTATCTCAGTCAGATACGAAACTTTGTTAGTTGTCATCATGATCGTGTGAAAGAACCACGCTCTTGTCTGGGTTCAATTAGCAAACTTGAGTGGCCACCATGAACTGTCAAATTTATGGAGAAACCAAAAGCAGACAAAGAAAAAAATTGTCCATTTTGGTTGGTCCAAGAGCCCCCCCCCCATCATTTAACCAACCAAAATCAAACAAGTCAGCACTATCATTTTATTGAGTCGGCAAGAATGATTTATAAAAAGTAATTCTCTGCTGAGTTGGCATTGAAACTTAGTTTATACAATTGAGTTCACTTTCTTTATCTCACTCTTGGTAACATTTTGACTGATTTGCATGTTAGACATTGTTATGCTAAATGATTCATTTATTAGTAATGTTCATATAGTTAATGTTTCTAACAAAATTTTGTTTACAGTAAATTTGCTGATTTTCGCATTGTAGAGAATCCAGATTATTTTAACTTTTTATACTTTATATTTTTTGAAACCCATACTACCCATAGTATCACAACTATGCATGTAATATTGTATGCACAATAACTTTGTCAGCAGTAGTTTCTTATGATCCATTTTTATCAAATACCTCCAAATCATATTGGAATAATGATCACCATTTGTAGGAACTGATGTATTTTCAATGCTTTGTGTGATACTCTTGAAAAGAGAAGAAAAAAATGACACTCTAAAGGCTACTGTGGGTAATTCTAATAGTAAATTTCTTTTCATTTCAGATCCTACAGTCTGAAGACTACTGAATAGGGCAGCCATAATTACTGACTCTTGTATACATATTTATGGAAATTTTTTTACCAAATGTAAACTCCAGTTGTCAGCATTGAAACTTACCCAAAGTGCAGACTGAGATGCTCAATTTTTGTTACAATTTTTCTTACATTCAAGTTATGAAGCCAGATATGATTCATGCTAAGTCTTGTTACTTGAAACACCTTTTGATATATCAATGAAACAAAATGTGAAGCTTTCTGATAAAAATATTAGTGAAAACAAGGAGATTTAAATTACTCAGCTTTGTTTCATATGAAAGCTAGAGAAACTAATGTGAATTGTTTTAGGTAAACAATTCCAATCACAGGACTAAGAGTACAAAATAGCTATATACCTTTATTTGTTATTTATTTGATTAAGAATTGTTAACCATTATTATTTATTTTTGACCAGTACTTTCTTTCATCTTATTTTCTAATTTTTATCGCGACTTATTCAGGCCATCGGTCTACAGTAGTGAGTAAATGGAATGTATCAGCTGCTCTCACAGAATTATGAGAAACCTACGGTTGGTAGAAGATTAAATCTAACTCTTAAGCCCTCCATTCATTCTTTGGTTTCTCTTAGTACCATATTTATTGTTTTTTTACTCTAGTAATATTAGTAGGAACAATATCTTTTTTTTATTAGATGAAGCATTGCATAGATGTGATTCTTCAATTTCTAATCCTATTGAGACTCCCGGGATATATATCTCCTGAGGTTTCTATGAATGCTGGGAAATATATGTCCCATAAATTTCTTTTAGGAGTTCCTCAATACATTTTAATTTAAGCATCAAGCACCCTTAATCAATTAGTGTTGAAAGGGTTAAGAGGCGCATAGTAATACTTCACAATGTGTGAAACACAATTTTCTCATAAGTCAGAATTAAGAAATCATGTTCAAATACACACTAGGGAAAAACCACTCCAGTGTGAAATATGCCATTTCAGATTTTCATATCCCTCTGCTCTTAAACGTCATATGCAGAAACACACTGGAGAAAAACCATTTGAATGTGAAATTTGTGGGTCAAAGTTTTCACTAAGTTCTATTCTTAAAATTCATATGCAAAAGCACACGGGAGAAAAACCATTTCAATGTGAGGTATGTAGATCACAGTTCGCACAAAAATCAGACTTGAAAAAACATGTGAGAACACACACTGGAGAAAGACCTTTCCATTGTCAAATATGCGAGATGAATTTTTCACAGTATTCACATCTTAAAGGACACCTCATGATTCACACAGGTGAAAGACCATTTGAATGTGACATCTGTAGATCAACATTTTCAAGAAATTCACATCTCAAGCTCCATATGCGGGTACATACTGGAGAAAAACCATTCCATTGTGAGGTTTGTGGGACAAGTTTTTCTTTAAATTCAACTCTAAAGGTTCATCTTCGATCCCACACAGGAGAAAAACCCTTCCAGTGTGAGATTTGTGGGGCAAAATTTTCACATTATTCAAATCTGAAAGGACATACACGAATTCATGCTAATGAAAAACCTTACCAGTGTGAAGTCTGTGAATCAAAGTTCACACACAAATCAAATCTTACAGAGCATATACGGACACACACCGGTGAAAAGCCCTTCCTATGTAAGATTTGTGGGTCAAAATTTTCACATAGTTCAAGTCTCAGGAAGCATCTAAAAATTCATTCTGTTAAAAAGTCTAATGTAAAATAATTGAATGATATTTTTAGAAATTTGAGCATATAATTTTGTTGTTATTTATGAGATGCAAGTCCTATTTTATTCAAATAAAAATCCTTTATCTCAACAATATGTATGATGTTTGAATTTCAGAATGTTTACATATATATTTACAGTACATCATAGGAAGATCTGCATTAGCCAACTATGCATCAATAGAAAATCATGGTTATAGCAAATTCTAACGACTACAGGAATCAAGCACTCGTTAAAAAAATCACCCCGTCGTTGGCAAATCAAAGTTTTCATCAAATTCACCTGCAAAAATATGCCTGATGTGCATCTTACTCATGAGAAAATGAAACTTTTGAAAATCTGTTTTGTATGATTTTTTTTCTAATATTTTTTCCTCTAAAATTATCGTGTAGAAACAATTTGTTTGAACTATAACTGCACATCCTAAGTATCGTAGGTATTAACTCAGTTTAGTATGACAGTTCGGATTGTTGTAACAGTTATCAGTATGGAAAACTGAATCTGTGGACCAAGTTATGGCCAAAGCTGTTCATATTGACTTTGCACTAATGTCCTAAAGAAAAATATGATCCTCCCCTAGTTATGGGTATATACCTAGGCAGTTGGAGTGCTTTACTTGACTATAGTGGTAAAAGCTTCTATCAGCCATTGCCTAAGGATGACATCAAATCATGGTAGACTTGGTTACTCTAATACTCGTATACCCTCTCTTTTTCCATCAGCCATTTCGGCATTCCAGTGACAAGATTTTTCCCAGCAATGGAAGAGCATGTAGGGAGAATTCTCCAAGGTATTTGTGAAAAGTAAACATGGGGAACTTCTGGTGGAATTCAAGTTTAGTTTGGTGTATTCCATTTCCTTTCTTGATGACCATTACATCACTCGGGATCGCAGTGCTATCAGCTCATCTTACAGATCAGTTCAATAAAGTTATTGAGCTTGCTCCTCACCAGGTGCCCCACTGTTGTGGCTTTACTTATCTAATATCACAATATGAGGTCTGTCTAGAAAGTATCCAGTCATTTTGAATATCTTGAGAACTGGTATGGCCATGATGTAACTTGCCAATTAATCAGAGTGGATTATACTGGGAATGTATAAACAAATATTCATTCAGTCAACAGCGAGATGCCATTGAGTGAGGATGTGTATAGTGTGGATGTTGCATTTACAATGACTGAGCCAGTCATTCTTCATATTTTGTGCAGGGCTTTTTTTTTCCAAATGTTGCATCTTTTAGATCTATCAGTCCCACTGAAGTCAAGATCTGGTCCCCTGTGATTTCTGGCTTTTCCCCAAAAGATTTGTGACCGTGGACAAGATTGAGAAGGGCATGACAAGATAGGTGATGATGATCATGATGACTGATTGAGTGAATGCAGGCACTTATAACCTACAGCCAGGAAGTTCATAAAGTGAAACCTTTGGATAAATTTTCATATAATTGGAAAGGTGGCTTGGATGTTTCAAGAAAATAACTTTCAATCACTTTGTTGGTTTTTTGGCAAAATTGCTATTGACAATTTTCTCTCCTATGTCTAATGCATTAAAACTGAATGAAGATTACTGGCATCCCCACACTCCAAGTCTCATGGTATTGTAAGGTATTGTTGAGACGCTTTAGGTTATTGGTAATGATGACTTTGCTTCAAAACCATGCCAGACTCCAGAGTCATTATTTATTGAAGGCGTTGTTAGTGGCAAAGCTGTTGTTTTTTGAAGCAATATGTGTTTCGTGTTATATCTTCCCACTGAATGAAAAGAATCTTGTGATCTCTACTCTCAAGCAAAAACCTATACAAAAGTAAAACAAATATCACAATTTAATACCAAATAATACATTTGTATCATAAATATACACTTTGTAATTTTCATCTAGGAAAATGGAAAAGTTTTTGTTTCAATACTTTTGAAGGATGAAATGAGGGTTTTTTCAAGCAAGGTATTGATTTTGATCGTATCAGTTTATTAAGACTAATTTCCTTGTATTTTGTCATTTCTTATCACAATGTTTTGCTCCTATACTCTACAGCCTTTTTTGAGTATCTGTTATATTTTGAAATATCGAACCTGGTCCACTTTACACAGATCATAACCAAGAACTGCATATATAACACTCCTTACAGCTGTGGCAAGAATATGAGAAGATTGTAATAGAAGAAAGTACAATCTAATTTGAATTCATTGAATTTAGTCAATCCTTCATCTGAATATTTATTTTATGTAGGAAGCTTAGCTAGGTCTGACACAAAACCACAATATTAGAACACCCAATGAGGATTTAACTACACTAGTGGTAGTTTGCAAGATTAGTTTGCTGTCCATTGCTACTGGAACCTTCAGACTTATACTAAATTCATTTCAATCTTGCAGGGCCAAAACAGTAAATAATCTTTGAGCTTAGTCTGGCACAAGGCCACATTAATGGAAACCAAGTAAGAATTGAAATTTCAAGCAATTGTCTGCTCGAATAACTTTCTAATCATTGCTCTGCACAGATGTCCCTAGATATTTACTGAAATATTTTTAGTCTAGTACAGCCATCATAGTGGTTATATACTTAGCTAAGTACAGCACCAGGCCACAGTATTGGAGCATTCATAGTTCAGCTGCTAACTGACCTAACCCTTCCTTTTTGTGATATAAGCACAAAACTTTGTATCATAAGTAACACCCTTGGGTGTAACATTTTCGGATAGAGGGGCATGGAAAATTTACCCCTGGAGTCGAGTATTGTATATGTCAAAAATACCCAAAATCACAATGACGCACAAAGTAAAAATTATTGTCAAAGCTCTATGGCTCCAGAGGTGAATTTTGCTTGGAGCCATCATGCAAAGTTTTATGCTTTTATAATAAAAGTGAACAATTTGCCCATTTCTGGCATCTTAGCAGTTTGATTACCAGTGAAGATCACACTTACAAGCAATGGTCTGCATGAATAACCATTAAACTGTCAAAGGTGGTGCTTAATATTTTCCAAGCTTTGTCCGGACAACATCGTAAATCCTGTCAATCTACTGTACATACTTGAATTGTTTTTTGCATGTATTCTATGGACCAATCAAGCATTTAGTCTTTATCTTACATGGGCTGGCTATGTTGCAAGAATGAAAGACAACCGATGGACATCACGTCTCACAACACGGATCCCCAAAGATCACAGAAACCAAGGCCAACAGAACACAAGATGGAGAGATGAACTTGACGAATTCAGGAAATACTGGCTCCGCAATGCCCATGATAGGGGAAGGTCTATGTTCAACGACGGACGTTAAAAGACTGATGATGATGATTACAATTGACTTCTCTATACAAGGTCTATCTAAAAAGAGACCAGCCATTTTGAATGTCTTGAGTGGAATATGAGGTGAAGAAAAAAGAGGACCAAGAAGCAAGCCAATTTCATCTTGGTCCCATTTGCTCTCTCAAAGAAACTGTGCGGGGATTTAAAAGAGTGGTTATTAGAAAAGCTTAGTGAAAAAAGTCAACTCTTATCTTCACAACACCCTGAAGGACCCAGCAAAAGATAATAAACCTGGGCTGCAACAGCTTATTGATAAACAAAGAACCTCCAGCAATACTGTTCAGCATTAGGGGTGCCCACCTGGAAAGAGATCCAGGAAGTTGTCAAAGCAACAAGATCAGTTTTTGCACCTGGACCCAGCTGGGTACCTTATATACTCTATACATACACTGTCCAGGAATGCTCCAGATGTTTTGGAAGATCTGGAGAGTAATCTGGCAGAGTGGCAGATTAATGAGAGTAGGCCAAGGGCATCTGGATACCGAAGGATGAGAATTCTAAAATTATCTTATTGCTTGACACTGAGGGCAAAATATTCTTCAGCGTCATGTCACAGCACCTATCAAAATTTCTACATAACGAAAGCTATGTTGACATGTCGTTCTAAAGGGCGGTATCACTGGCAGGCCATGTTGTTTAGAGAACACAACCTCAGATGGAAATGTGGGAGAGCAAGGATGATCTGGTGGTCCTGTAGCTTGACCCCGCCATTGAATATGGATTGATTCCTTATAAACTTATGAAAGAGATATTGAAAAAATACTGTATCCTCATGAGATTAGTCACCATCCTGGGGCAGGATAAGGTCAAATTTGCTTGAGGTCTCATGAGGTCAACAATGGTTTAAATTCCTTTGGAACAGAATACTACAATGAATACAAAATCAAAAATGTGCAAGCATGTACTACTGTTTACATATTTGTAGTTTAAATAGGGTTTAAAAATGAAATAAGTCAATTTTGAAAATAAGTGTACCATAATTTTGACAGTATTTTTGAGTAGCCATTCTCGACAAAAGCCTTATGGCTCCCTTGGAAGCCCTGGCATATTAGAGGTGGTCTATGGTCTGAATAATACATGAATTTTTGTTCATCTTCATTGGACCCCTGTTTGTCAAGGAGTTCTCGAACCTGGAAAAGTCTCTTAAGGGTACTTTGACCCCCCGCCCCAAGATGAGAATGGCTGGTTTAAGACCTGCCCAAGTTTTGCCTGTGCAAAAGTGCTTGCATAAAATTTTTATTCCCTCATAGTGAGAGGATTAGAGATTTCCAGGCCTTTCTTCTCTGTAAATGATTATTGGAAGTTCTAAATTCTCCAAGAGGAAGAAATTCATATCGATATCTGATATTGGTATATTTATGTAGTTTACAGTGTTGCCTGTCATGTGTGAGCTTGCTTGATGTCCAGGTTTTCCTATAAATGGTGTGTTCAAATGATTTTCTGCTCTGTCATTGGTGAGTTGGTATGTGTCCATGTAACTATCAGACTTTACTAGGATATGTACTTTTATGAAATCTATATTCTCTTGGGCTCGTGAGCTTGTGTGATGACCTGGCTTTTGATTGTCAGGTTTACTTTTGTTATGAGTGCTCACATTACCATTCATATGACTGTTCTGATTGCCATTTTATACAAAAACCCTGCCACATATTTTACATATACATGGCTTTTTCTCTCATATGCAGTGTAATATGGCATTTTAAATGTCCATCCTGCAAGCTTTGCCACATACTTCACACTGAAAGTTCTTCTCTCTTGTTTGGGTGTTCATGTGACGTTTCAACAGACCCTTCTGAGGAAAGCCTTTTTTGTACTCTTCACAATGAAAAGGTATTTGTCCTGTATGAGTCTGCATGTCTCTTTAGTTTACTGTTTTGAGAGAAAGCTTTATTTCAAAAACTATATAGAAAGGGTTTTTCTCCAGTGTGTGCTCTCATGTGACATTTTAAGTGACAGCTCTGGAAAAAAACTTTCATTCACTCTTCACTTTGATAAAATCTAACTCCAGTATGAACTCTTATATGTAAACTTGATAGAGATTATTTTTTGTAAAATTTTTCACAAAGTTGGCAATCGAATACTTTTTTTCTGAGTTTCTCTTTCTCCTGACTGTTTTCTTTTGGCAATTATGATCTCCTGTTTTTGAAAGGATAGAATATTTTCCAAATTGAAGCCTGAAAACAGAAAAATGATTTTATCTGTATAACCAAAGCAAAGAAAATTCCATAAGAGTTAAGGGCATTTTCACATAAACAAAGTGAAGCATAAGCCAATGTAAATTAAATATCAAAGTTTTGCAACTTATTATTGGGTTGCTGCAATATATTGATGTCCCAGCCACATCTTTTGCATAAATCTTACAAGATTTTTTCTAAGTTTATTCAACTTTTTTGTTGCTTATGCAATCTGTCAACTGTATTATATAATTTACAAACCTTACAAAAAAAACAGGTCTGGTTAGCCACTCAATAGAAAATATCATTTGATCAATATCTTTTGGCAGCATGCTCCATTTGGGGTGATCAATTTTAAAAAATTGAGAACGGGGTAATCAATGAATTAATTACTTCTCTTGTATTTTGTTGGATGGCGATAGCTAAAAAAACTTGAGTTATTCTCAAGCCTTTTCTTGATTTTGCTAAGAAGAAAAAGGCCTAAAACTTTTTCAAGGTTTTTTTTTTCGTTAATTAAGGTAGTATTGGAAAAAAATTTTTTTTTTTTTTTTGAGTCAGTATAATGATATTGTTTATGCTAATTTTCAAACCCTTTCAACCATGGTGAGAAGGCCTGATCCCAGGTGTGAAGTGTGACTTTGCAAGTATGCAACAAAAAAAAAAGCCAATAAAACCCAAAAGCTATGCCAAGTTGCTAAAATAGAAGAGAATGCTTTAAAAAAAAGTTAAATTTTAATCAGAAACTCAAAATAAGACTCATTTCAGTTATGCATCTCCGTTTGATAATGCTCATTGACTCTGCAAGTCTGTTAAAAGACGATAAAAGTCAGGGAAAGCTATGCAAAGTTGTTTAGATAGAAGAGAATATCTTGAAAAAGGTTTATTCCTAATCATAAGTTCCCCAAAAGACTCCCTTCGGTTATTATTAATCTCCGTTCGGTAAAGCTCATTGACTGGGCAACTATGTACAAACACTCGAAAACAGCTATGAATAGTTGCCAAAATAGAAGAGAATATCTTGAAAAAGGTTTCATTTTAATCAGGAATTCCAAATAAGGCTCCCGTCCAGTTATTATTCATCACTCGGCAAATCTCATTGACTGTATAAAAACCCAATAAAAGTCACGGAAAGTTTTCAATCTTTTTCAACGTTATTATTGTGATTATATTTCAATTTTTCTGCAGACAAAAATAAAACATTTCTATCATGTGACATAGCGTTCTCACTTTAAAATTTTCATTGATAGTATTAGATTTTCCCAGAATTGTAATTTAATTCGAAAATTTTTTCCAATTGACAAAAACAAAAGTTGTTATGAATTTCGTTCAACTGATGCTGGCCTGTGATTGGTCGAAAATTCGTGAATATATCCGATTTTTAATTTTTGAATATTCTCTGTTACGATTTCGTAGGGAATTCACGGGTCCTATTTTTGCATGATTTTCGTTCACTGAATTTGGGCGGTCCCAACATCTTCTTTCTATTTATACGTCTATGTATTTCCCAATGAATCAACCTTCCAAACAACTTTTGAACCTATTCATTTCTCAACATATCTGATTGACAGTAATAAAGTCAGCAAATTATTTGGTATACGGGTTCAAATTATTTATTAACTGAATTTCATCTCTGTATTTAAGAATTCTTTGCCTTGACTGAATACAATTTGGGTTGATTGTAGATTAAAAAAAATTTTAAAAAATGAGCGAACTCTCTGACTGGAACAACAAAACAGAAGTTCAATGGCTCGAGCGATATTTCGGAAATAAATTGTTCTCATTGATCCTAATATTCACAAGGAACGACTGCTATGCTTCACCGTTATTTTTAAAAAATATCCTTCCTATGTTATTATGAGAGAAGAGGTAAGAAGACTGTCCGACACAACCTAAAAAACTGATATTACTCGTGAAAATTTGTTTTCGTTGAGTTTGATTATATATTCTTTTGTGGAAGGAAAAAAATATTTTTCTACGAAGAGGAAAGAGTGAAAATTCAAGGTACTGGGGCCCGTTTGATTCAATGATTATTTACATAAAAAAGAGACTTCGATGGCAATTGAGGTAAGCTTAGAAAAAAGTGGGGCATAACGGGCTAATTTTACAATTCTTGTTTTGTTGTTTTAGATCATCTTTGTAGTAAAAGCTAATTTTATCGGCCCAAAACTTCAAACAGTAACTACAAGCACAATGATTTTTCAGAGATTTGAGTCGCGAATATATGATTTATTCAATCAATTATTGTTTACATTATGGAACTAACATTTATCGTTATTCGTAACGCTAACGTACAATTCAACTTCCTGGTATTAGGCAGGCTTAAAATCTGCTCTTCCCTAACTAAGAAACATTTTCTCTTTAAAATATTCAAACGAGAATAAATCTTATGATTTTTTTTTATACAGGGGCTTTCTTTCGTTTCACCCCCCCCCCCCCAATAATGATTTATTGATCGATATCCATAATTTGGATCATTACTGTCGAGTTTTTGCATTAACCTCGCGCGTCCAAATTTATTTGCTTCATTTGAAAGAGAGCCCTTGGAAGAGAAAGAAAAAATCTTTCCATGTAAATTACATGGGTACAATTTAGAGAAGGTGGTCCTGTTTGTTAAGTATCAGACTGTCGCTCAAGCGGTGTCAAAAACGACGTGAAAATATAAACAATTTAACTATAATTTGATTTATTCAAAGCAGTAACGATATAATTTATCTATTTACTTTTGGTTTTCTTTCATTAATTCTGACATCAAGTGAGCAAGCGTGTGATACTTGATTGGGCTCTCCTTGTTTATGCTATTTCTCACAAGATGAAAAGACGAGAGAGGAACAAATACTACACTAGCAGCACCCCAGCCTAAAGGATGATTATCTTCACTTGAATCCTCTATTTACTCACGCTTCCACGTGGAAGGTCGAGTTTTATGTGGGATGGAGCACCCTTAAAAATAGTCCAGCTAACGCAACCGAGGTCGTAAAGGCGTCAGGACTCGTCCGACCTGTCTGTTCCTCTTAGTGCAGTGGGACAACGCCGCCTCAAAATGAACTGCTCCCCCCCCAAGCTGGGGCTAGTAATAATAGGGGAACCCAAGGACAAGTCCAAAGGTTCCCAATGTGCTTAGCAAGGCGCAGTCTCAGTATTCCCTCATTGCCCTCAGCATTGCACCTGTGCACTCGGTCTTGTGCACTACCATCAACCCAGTCTCCAACCCATTTGGGTGTCAAGTGTCAGTACAAACACCTCGGGTAAGGCCTTAGTGCAGATACTACATTTTGATCAGAGCCTAAAAAGAGTGCCAGATATATTTACTCAAATCCTTGGCAGAAATGCCAGGGAGCAACATTTTAATCCTAGGCAGATTGCACAAATATTACATCCTGATCTTAGGCAGAGAATCAGGGAGTGACACTTTGATTCTTGGAACAAGTGCCTACATGTAGATTATCCTGTCATTTTATTATGATAATGATTATGTTTAACACAACAATTAATGACTTCTATATTTTTGATTGATGCTTAACAGAGGGAGTCCAGTATACGGCTGGCTGCTTTTAACGATTCAGTCACGGGGACTGTATAATTGAACGGAAGCTGATTTAACACTTTAAACTTAATTCCTTACAACTGATATTCCATGTTCCATGCTTACAATTGAGACCTAGTAATCTTTAATACAACACTATCTTAAATTTTTTAACTTATTTTTGGGTGAAGTATTGCAATGTTATTATCAATTTTGACTAGCTTTTACTTTATTCCTAATTTTCAGTTGCTTTATGTTTCAACATATTTTATAATTTTATGTTCATAAACTTGATGTATTTTTTCCTTTCCATTTTATCTTTTGGGGCATTTTTAAGGATATTTCTCATATTTTAATCCTTTCAGGTACGTAGTATTCAGTGACAAAATTGTTAATCATCCTTCTGACATCTAATTGAGATGACAAAAAATTGAACATAAAGATGGATTTCCATTATCAAGGAGATGAAGATTTGTCTAGCAAGAATAATTCGAAAAACATGAGCAAAAAACTGGTGGAAGTGAACAAAAAAAAGTGTCAAGTTTGTGGAAAAGGTTTCCCTACTGAAAGCCCATTGAAAATTCACATGCGAACCCACACGGGGGAAACCCCTTACCATTGTGATGTGTGTGGAAAGCCTTTTTCTAGTGGGAGTAACTTGAAAGTTCACATGAGGATTCATACAGGAGAGACTCCATTTCATTGTGATGTGTGTGGAAAAGGATTTACTCAAAATATCTCCTTGAAAGTTCACATGAGAACCCATACAGGAGAAACTCCCTTTCATTGCCAAGTTTGTGGTAAAGCTTTCACTCAAAGTTGCACTTTGAAAATTCACATAAGGACACATACTGGAGAAAAACCTTTCCCCTGTGAAGTATGTGGAAAGGTTTTCCCCATAAATAGTCACCTGAAATATCATATGAGAATCCACACTGGGGAAAAACCTTTTCATTGTGTCTTGTGTGGAAAATCTTTCATTCTGAATTGCCTATTGAAAGTTCACATGAAATCTCATGCCAGAGAGACTTCTTTTTGTTGTGAGATATGTGGAAAGTCATTTAACCAAAAAAGGAAATTGAAAACTCACATGAGGACACACACTAAAGATACTTCTTTTTGTTGTGATGTGTGTGGGAAAACTTTTAACCAAAACAAAAAGTTGCAAATGCACATAAGAGTTCACATGGGAGAGACATTGCTATGATATGTGCTGTAAATTTTTTTTCAAGCTCAGAAAAATTGGATGTTCTTTTGTGTACTAACTCTTGATAGTTAATCCAAAGTTGTGTAACGTCTAACATTAAACACAAAACTCATCAAAATATATTGAAAAAATCTCTAAAAGCATTATATTGAAACAATTAAAAGAAGAGACGTTTGTATTGTAAATATGAAGAACTTTTCTGAGAAGAATAATTTTGAAGATTATTTTAAAAGATACCTTTCCTGGTTAGGTATGGGCTGAAACTCACTAATTTTGGGATTCACTAGTCTGACAGTTTCAATAGTTCAGGATGGTGATTTGAATCTGGTAGTCATGTAGATATGAACAATAAATCATAGTAGAAAATTGACATCTGAGGAAAAAAAAATGTATTAAAATCAATTTTATCATTAAAATCTTTGTACCATGAGTAAGGAGAGCCTGAACTTGTTTTATACCTATTTTGGTGGAAAATAGACACCTGGGGAAAAAGACAAAAACAGACTTTTATAAAAGTTAATTTTATTGTTAAAATATTTGTGTCATTAGTAAGAATCAAGAATAAGCCTGAACTTGGTTTATACCTATGTAAGTTGCGTTGGTTTGATTCATCCAGTGTCAATTGAGGTAGTTTTGAAAGGACATGTTGCATGGAGTAGCTTGTCTATATGACTGGCCTTAATGATTGAAAATCTAACTTTTCTCCACAGTTAAGCTTAGCAATGGAGAATCTTGTCTACTCCCAGGAGTGCATGTGTAATCCTCCTTTGCTGCTACCATTAGTGCATACGTAATCCTTGTCACCATGGACGGTACATGCATGAACTGGTAGGTATGGCACAGACCAGTATATGCAATATTTTTGGCCATATTTTTTACCCTAAGTATCACTGGTTCAGAAAATCTACAACTCCTGCAGTCATCTGGTCCCAAGCTTACCGGATTAGTGAAGTTTAAGCTGTACTTGAAAAAGTTTTCGGACAGTTTAACTCTAAAGAATCTTTGCCAAAGTTGGTCTTTTCTTTTGTAAAGAAATCTGTTCATCTAAAAAATTGAAAATTAAAAGTCAAGGCTAATTTTTCGGAATTATATAAAAAAATCAATTAAAAATGAATTTCATGAAAACAGAGACTCACCTGAAATGTGTCATTACAAAGCTATCTGTTAAGTTCTTGAATATCTTCTTGTATGTGCTGTAACATTCAATTTCTTCTGTCTGGTTAAATCAATATGATTACTGGTTAGGGTGATGAATATCTGATGCTCTGACCTCTTGATACTATGTTGGTGTTGGAACTTAATTTTATGCCACCATTTATCATAGCACTACAAGCAAATTCATAACATACAAGGTATGTCCAGAAAAGAACCAACCATTTTGAATATCTTATGAACACGATGCAGCCTTGAGGTAACTTGGCAAGCAACAAGAGGGAATCTTATTGTGTAGGAGGGAACAGGCACTCTGCCATGGGGTTATTCAGTAGGCAGTAAGGAGCCATTGAGTGAGCTTTTGCACAATCCATAATGTTTATCATTCTAGTCTTATGCAGGTTTTCTTTGTAAAATATTGCATCACCCAGATCTGTAAACTCTCCCACAGTCCAGATTTGGTTCCCTGCGACTTCTGGCTTCTCCCAAAGCTGAAATCCCTGTTGAAAGAGGGATTTGAATCCATGGACAAGATTAAAGAGAACACAATACATTTTTCATTAAAATTGAATGGCTGAATATTCTCCAGGTTGACCTCGTATTGAAGCTTCTTTTAAATCTGGTAATTCCAAAGTGCAATGGCATTGACAATACACTCCAGTATGATCCCAAAAGCATTCATTGGATGATTTTAGTGTTATATTGACATTTGGAAACTAAAAGTTTTTTTTAATTTGGTTGTCACATTTTTGCCTTAATAAACTGAGAATGTATTTTGACACACAAACACAATAGAATTAAACAGAACATTCTAACCAAGCTTTTTCACAAATGCCTAGACGTCATAATGCTACATCACAGCTGTTGCTAATCAAATGTGTCCATTTCACAATGGATTGTAAATTGAGCACCCCCTTAAAACTAATGAAAAAAGATTAATTTTAAAATTTAAAAAAAAGCCTGTTTTTAAAAAGTGGCTGCTGAACTACCCATGTAAAATTCCAAAGCTCTATGCCAAAAAATTTGACCAGGAGCACTGACACAGACAGACAGACAGACAGACGGGTGAGAAGGGAAGAATACCTAGCCACCATGTTTTTATTGTTTGGTCACACTGGTGATTGTGGCTACACTGATTTAATATGCACAGTTCCTTATCAAGCATGTATCTAGAGAGTTTGTATAGCTAAAGATAGAGATTCATAATAAATATTCAACTAACTTTTTGTCCTGTTCTCTTTTTTATTGATTTTTTTTTCATAAAATTCCTAATATTTCTCATTATACGCTGGTTTATTTGAACCATTACTCATCTTGGTTATTTCAGTCACAAAGTGTTTGTTGATTTCAGTAATGTCCTCAGAATTTCCAACCAAACCTTTTATTCAATCCACGGTAGACTGTTGTCTTATTTGTTGTCCATATTAGAGACGTTTCAAATGAGGTTGTTCATTCTCATGTTTTGCCCTTGCTCCATTGAACCAGATTATATGGATTCCACTGTAGGACTACCAAGTAACTATAATATTTAATCAATGTTCATATCAACTTGGCCATTGTTCCATAGGGCAATTAAGCGGTATAATTTTGGACCCTAAAATCTAATGTTTGTTTTTTCCTGATTAAATTACTAAATATGATAGGCACCTGAAGGTGGAATTAGAGTACAACAATGAAAATGCTGTAACTATGATAACCAAAATGAGGACAATGGTTCAAATGAATCGGAGTATAATAACGATAATACCTCATCTCAGAAATTCAGACAAAAATTCTTGATGGTTCATTCTCTGGCCTTTTTCATGTGGAAAAAGCTGACCATTAACAGATCAACAACAGACAACACCAGAAAAAAATTGGGGTCTTTTTTATCAGACTGTCAAGTTAATGTCTATAATTCGGAAGTACTGAAGCCAAAAAAGAAAAAAAAAGTTTAATTTGCATATTCTTTTTCTTGCTAACTTGAAATTCAATTCCTGGTGTTAGTTTGGGTCCACTTTTAACAGCAATTAGTTCTTTGAAAAAATCAAAACATTCAAACCCTTCTCCTAAATTGTCAGTTTGGTACATTATTCTTACTTGGTTTCCATATCAGTCAAATTGTCAGATTTTTGCTGCTTTACCCAAAGATGCTAATGCTGTCAAGTTTGAAATAAGAAAAATTAGCATTTTGGGACTTTTTTTTCTTCAGTTCTCAACAGTCATAACCAGTGGGAATTGGCATATTGAGTTTGTTTCATTAACAACCAGTTGGGGTTTGAGTTTTTATTTCCATAGTGGGGTCTAATGAAAAACCCCTGGCATTTTGGGTGTTTTTCATTGAGAAAAACAAAATAAAACTTTTTTTCCTTTTTTTTTTTCTTTTTTTCTAAAATTTTTTAGGCTTCCATACTTTGGAATTATGGACCTTAGCTTTTGGTGATGACTAATGAAAAAGACCCCAAACTATTTACATATATGTTTATTATTCAAACTTACAGCTTTGATGTGTATAATACTTTTAGTTTTCCTAAGGGAAAATTTTCTGAAAGAAAATATTAAAATGTACAGATTCTACTATACTCTTTATTAACTAACTTTTGTCTAGTTTGGTACAAGACTACAAACTGATGTTCCTCATAGTGTAGGCTGGATTATAGCTCTACTGAAGAAGAAACGAAAATAATATTTTTGAAATACATTTCTGTATTCGATCATGTCTGTCCATACAATATTCCCAAAAGTTCTCAATGAAATTTTATGGAAGCTTACGGCACAGGGTAAGAAAGATGTGATAGAATTCGGGGACGGATCCGGGAATTTGCTTTTGATTATATATTTCTGTATTTGCTCCTGTCAGTCAACATGATATCTCCAAAAGTTCTCAATGAGTTTCAGTGCAATTTTGTGGAAGGGCAAGACTGGGTATAAGGGAGAAGTATCTAAATTTTGAGGCAGATCCAGTGATTCGTTTTTGATTGAGAGATATTTTTTTGTTTCTGTTCTTTCCTCCATACATTTCTGTATTCAATCATATCTGTCCGCTAATATTTCTGAAAGTTTTCAGTGTATTTTGTGGAAAGAGGAGCCAAAGGATAAGAAAGAAGTGATTGAATTTGTCAATTTAGTGTGGCCTGCTCTATAACTCCTGAAGTATGTTTGTAATAAGGCCTTTGTCCGCCATCTTGAAAATTGTATTTTTCCAGTCCTGAGGCTGGCAGAATATGAGATGGCGAGACAAGCTTGACAGGTTCAGAAAATATTGGCTCCGCAATGCCCACGATAGAGAGGTGTGGCGAATCCTAGGGAAGGTTATGTCCAACAACAGATGATGAAAGACTGATGATGATTCAGTTTCTTGGAGGTGCTGAGTGACATAACAGTTACCAGCATAGAAAACGGACTCAGCTAACAGCCGAAGTTGCTCGCATTCACTTCATGCTAGGGAAAGGCATGAATCCACTTCTCTCCCCACCCTACCTATGAATAAATAGCAAGATACTTGGAGCTCTTTAGCCCTGTAAAACGGTTCATCTAAGGGAAGGTTACTCTGACAGAAAAAAAAAAACTACTTGATAATCTTGCTCATGGATTTTGTGCCCACTCTTTAGAAACCAATTATCAATAAAACAAGCCTGGCTGCTGTTGGATCAAACTCTACTCCTACTCTATTCTGACTGGAGATGATGATGGACTGCAACTTTTGTATTGTGTGTGTATTTATATACGTAATAAACAATTATAAAAGAAAATATTTTATTAGTATAAATGTATTCATATGTTAGAATGAAATAAGCTGCTGTGTATTTCTTACGTAAATTTTTGTGGATGTATAAGACAGTTTGGCCTAGTCAGTAAAATAGCTACCTGCTGATCACTTGATTGTGATGTCAAAGCACTGGAGAGGGATATTAATTTTATAAATAAGTTTGGTTTAATGTGACGAGACAGACAAACAGTGAAAAATTTACGTACTTAAGTTTGGTGAGGATTGTTCTAATTGTTCTTGTTACAATAGAAAAACAAATATAGTTGAGACTGGAAAACTCCTCAAGTGTTCTTGTTACAGTGCATTTTGTAAATGGTCTAATTCTACATGACATTGCTTTGCCAGACTTGAGGTTAATTAATTGTAGTAAATCTTTAAGCACCAGCTGTAAAGTACTGGTTAAGAAGCTGGTCTCATGGTCACAGGTGATTGCATCCCAAGAACTCATTATTGGTATGTTGAGAAAAAAAAGAAGCAAAATTTAATGATTCTAGTTTCATTGTGAAATTTAATGAAAATGATCTGGTGGTTTCTGAACTATTTTTGTTTGTCCTGTCTTTGTTTCTTACACTGACACACATACAGCGTAGATACGATTTAAAATATTTTGCGGAAAACATTCTTTACCTGGCTATCATGGGGTGATACCATTCACTTCCTCGAACTGATTTTTTTTCCAAAAAAAGAGTTATTGAATGAACAGCCAAAAATAGCTAACTATTACGCTAGGATAATTTACTTTAGTCTTGTCTAATACTGAAATAGTTGGCGAAGATATCGTCTTCACTCCAAGGCAGGTTAATGTCCAGATAATTGTACACTTTCTTGAAATGAGAGTATTAATATTGATATAGTGTTCTTAATAGCATCTTCTCTCTTGAAAGGTCTCTGACAAAAACAGAAGACTTTTTCATCATACTCTCAATGTTGGTAAATTGTATGTGGTTGAAGTGACATTGCATTAAATCCATTTTTTATTTTCATTTATCAAATGAAAGAAATCTAAAACTCTTCTCAAGAAATTTTGAATTTTAATCAAATTATCTTTATGGCATGAATGATTTTAAAACCCAGCCTAATTTTGGGAGAGAAAACTTATTTTTCTTTCAAGCATATTCTCTGAAGAAAAAAAAAATCAATCTGAAGTTTCCTGATGAATGAAGATGGGCAAACTAGAATAAGAAAGAATGTACGACTGAAATAAATTTTGGTTTCATTTATATTTACCTCAGGGATTTTAAAAAATGATTAGGAATAATTTCTGAGACCCTCAAAGACTTGAAAATGATTAATGCTAGTTCGAAATTTACTTTTGTATCTTTTGAAAGTCCCGCTCTACAGGAAACTTGTTAATTTTGGAAATAGTTTATTTTTGAAGGTTCTCGAGGGAGGGTTCTATTTCTTTTCTTTTTCTCTTGATTTAAGTGTAAAATTATTTCTGACCCAATATAATTTCAGTGCAATTGAACATTTGACAAGTATTCGTTCTTTAAGAGTAAATGAATTTAAAATACACAGGAAATAATACCAGTAGTACTGAAGGGAAAAAATTTTTTTTCCAGTTTTCGTAAAATCCCATTTATCTATGAATCAATGAATGCCATTATTATCATTCATTAACTCTTCCCACATGTATGTAGAAACGGAGAAAAAACTAGAAACCGCCTTTGGAAACCTTTGGACATTAAACTTCTTGGGAGATCTTATCATTAAACATGAAATAATCAATGAGTCAAAAGAATTATTTAGATGATGTCCCCCCCCCAAGGTTTCCCTTGGTTTAAGTTTGTGAGATTTTCTAAATAGAGATACTGGGTATGATATTCGAATTCAAATGATTTCTAATTTGCATAAAAATATATGTAAATCAATGGAGATTTGCTTAATCTCTCTGTCACAACATTTCTCCCTGAAAATTGCGCCACTCATTCCCCGTAAAAAACAGTTGTAGATGTTAGATATTTCACTTTACACTTTTCTTTAACATTATGTATATATATATATATATACATATATATATATATATATACATACATACATACATAAATCAAATAAGAATAAAACAATAATTAAATGAATTAATCCTCATAATTAAAGATTCATTTTTTTCTTCCCAATTTGAATTAATTGTAGTTGCTTTTCATTGCAATTACTCAGACCGTCAATCTACAACAGTGAGTACACAGCACAGATCAGAGATTCGTCTATGTAAGGTAGCTGCTCTACTGACTAAGCTACCAGTACTCTTATGACTGGCAGAAGATCAAATCCAACATTTATATCAATCCATTTTTCCATGATTGCTTGGGACCAAATTTGTTATTATTTTTACATTCAAAAGTTGCAGGAGTAGTCGAATTCATTATTAATTTCCGAATAGTATTTCCTTCATCTTCAGTCGCGTATCATCTTAAATGGACTGAGTAGTTGCTATGTAAAGCAACTAAAATTAAAAGGGAAGAAATAGTAGTCAGAAATTTAGGAAAATGTCTGTTCGAGTTTCTGAACTTTAATCAAAAAAAATTCCAGAATTCTATCAGAGAGGGATGTAAGGATTGCCTTCACATTGTATTAATGGAAATACAAATGACAACAATTATGTTATTGATTAATGAAATCAAAACTTAAAATTTACAACCATTTCATCTTTTTGAAATAGTGATATTGCTTTCTGAACAACCTGGAACGGTATTTTAATTCAGGATCTTCACTCTTGGCCCATCTGTAATTCTGCATCATTTATTTATAATGTTATGTGTTGTTCTTTTCTTTAGTAGGAAAGTAAAGAGAGAAAAGTAATAAAGGAGTAGATGCTTTTTATGTCATGCACATCTTGTGGGAGTTGCAAAATATCACAATGCAAATTAATTAGTTCCTTATGAAAAATGGGTAATCGTTCACTGATTGTCACCAGCCGTATATGAAATCAGGTATGGTAGGCTGGAAGTGATTAAAAATGTCTATGTCTCAATACGTTTGAATTCATAAAGATTAAATTACCAAAATTTGTTGGTTGTCCATACCAAATAATGATTCCAAATTCTTGCAGAACTTGGCCAGGTCGAATCAATAGTAAAAAAAAGGAAGAAATATGAGGATTTTTCCCTCATCTTGAAAAAAATCAAGACAGGAAAGAAAGAAGAGTTTTTATTTTAATCTAATCAATTAATTCATCTTTTGTCATTATTTGCTTCATTCACTTCTAGTGTTTTTGTTTTGTTTTTGCTGTTAGAAGTTGTTGATTGATAGTATGAAAAATATGTATAAATATATACTAATAAATCCATCCAATTTTGTTTGATAATATGGGGTGTTTTGGGGACTAAGTTCGGTTAAACATTTTATATTTGAATATTGCATTTTATTTTTAAATAATACTTTTGAAAAATACAATACAAGCATGTATATATATGTACTCATATATATATGCGTATGCAATGCCATGCTATGATTTGTGTGTCAGTGTAATTCACAAGCAAAGAAACACTTGAGGCATTTTATAGGGAGGAACCAAAAACCCACTGGATATATCAGACCTGAGAAAGATAACATTTTTATGTTCTGACAATTTCAAGTTTCTACACAGCCCCATTTTCTTTGATTGTTTATTCTATTTACCTTGTCTGAATTGAGTAATTTATTATCCGTGTAACAACAGGAGATCATTTCAAATAAGTTCCTATTGAATATAACACAATTTATAATTCATAGATGAATATAGCAAATGAAAAAGTGAAATTCTATCTCTAATATTCAATTAAATCCTCATAAATTTAGTCATTTTGAGATCTTGACATTTTCAGTTACTTCTGGCCTACCATGCCTGCTTTCTTGAATGGCTGACGACAACGATCAGCGGAAGATCGCCAAAAAATGCTTACTTCCTATTTCTGGGGATGCTCCCATAGAGCACTGATTAGCAAGCCATTAAAAGTAAGTTTGAATTTTCAAAACGTGCTTCTCTATCCTGGTCTTGTACCAAATTAGGCTGAGTTTATTATCCATTTTCCAACTAAAATTTCTTTCATTTTAATTTCAACTGCTCCTTATTGCAACCCTCAGACCACTGTTCTATGGATGCTAGTAAGAAACATGGACCAAGAATAAAGATTAAGACTCGAACTCATGTTTGTTTGTTTTGTTTTTTCTCAGAAGCCAATCTCCATGCAACATTTGAATTTTTTTTTTTTTTTTTTTTTTTTTTTGAGAAATTACCTGACTGTATTGGAAAATATGATTAATAGCTGCATGCACTTTTGATGAAAAATCTATATTTGACAAAAGTACGCCCATAACTTGTATAAGAATTAATCTTATTATAATGAACTTTTATCCCATTCGTCAAAAATGGCTTGAGAAATTATTTGTTTCCAATATTTAGAACTGTACCCGGACATTTCATCGAATAACGTTCCGTCGATACACAATCTGCCAATAGCCGTTTCATCATCAGGTGCTTCGTCAAGAAAATTTCGACCAAAATGAAGTTTTGCTGTATGACATTGTGACAAAATCATCCTTTTCTCTTCTTTTGATGGATGGATATTTTTACTTATTTCATTTTTTTTTTCGTGAATCTGCGTGTCTATTGTTTAAAACATGAATATTTGGTATTGCAATAAATAAGTAAATTTGAGTTGATTGAAGTAAATCTTATAGATTCTTTTCTTTCCAAATTTTACTCGTTTTCTTCTGCCAACGCGGACGTTGTTGTCCTTTATCCATGAACTATTTGAAGGTAAAAAAAAAACCCAACCCTACAACAACGAAATTTCTCAAAGATTATTTCATTCTACATCATAAACAACATTGGAAGAACAGTAACAGGCTGGATGTTGGGAAAAAATTGATAAAATTAACAAGTTAGAATTATTGTATAACATCAATAAACATTGATCACATCAAGACTGAACAAAAAAATGATATTGCATCTACCAATAGATATTTCAACATCGGCCGAGATACTTCCCGGTATTTTCAACTGCTTGCATGCATAAATTGTGAGTTAGATTCTACGATCTTGTTCTAGACGAGGCTATCTTTAGTGAAATGAAAATTTCCTGCTATTCATTTCCTCGAAATATACATTCCTTTTTTTCAAAAAGATCTATCAAATGGAGCCTTTTTCTATCTCACGTAATGCCTGATAAGCAATAGGACAGAGTAAGAAATTGCAAGAAAAATGATTTCGTGGAAAAACTTTCGCGTATTCATAAGCAACCACGACTGACACTGAATTCCCGTGTAAATACATAATAAATTTAGTAGGGAAATATGTTTATGGTAACTATTGCCGTTTGACACCGCCTACTTCCTTCGGCCATTTGTTTCCAAAATTGCGTGTAACTTCTGGCAGTGAATTTTTCGTCTATCAGTGGACTGTTTATCGTAACAATTGGATTGGTAAGATATCTTCATTTTAAGGTTAGTATACAGGCCAACGCATGTGATATCTTTTTTTTTCTTTTGAGAAAAATCGATTGTTTACATAGGGAAAAAAACATATTCTTTAATCAATAGTTCACTTTTTTCTGAAGTACAACAAACCAAAACAGCATTCGTCGGACTCCGAAGATTTTTTTTTGTTTTTGATTAAGTTTCATTTATTCGCCTTATTTTGTAAAGAGAACTGCAGATCAGAAGATAGCAATATTCAGTTCATGTTTACAGATAAACTTGAAAAAAGGAAATTAGTATTGCTTTGAATACAAAGGTCCACAATTCAATCAAGTAGCCTCCTCTATTTTTCTTCGAAATCTTGTTTTCATTTTAGAAATAGGAGTGAGCAGATATTTTCTTCATGTTTGTAAACTCAGTCACATTCAAATCGTTGAAAATAGCTATGGGAGATTATCAATAACGCTGACATGCTTTTCACAACTTGAATTTTATGAGTTTATTTACAGAAACAGTTTAAGAAATAACAAAGAAAAAATGTTTGAATTTTTGTTATTAGTTGCAAAAGTGAATTCTTCTTAGTTTTATAAATATGGAGAAATTGTTTCATCTTTTTATTGTTGTTTATTGCAACTCTTAGTCTAACCAAGAACCCTAGATTAGATGGAATATGTACGTGAAAACCAAAATATAAATGTCCAGAACAGGATAGCATCAATGATTATCTCCCTTTTGATATTTTGAACACTCTGAATATGATTGAATTTACGAAGGTTCACCTAAGAGTGTATTATTCTGTACGTAAAGGTAATGCATATGGAAAATTAACCCCAACCGGTCTCCTACGACAATACTCAAAAAAGTAAGGATATGTTGACTTATCGGTCTGGGTACACCACCTATGAAAAATCTTTGACACCCTATTTCAAAACGTAAATGGATATTTTTTTTAAATCGTCCTCGAAGATATTATCCCAAAACTTGAAATCATTGGAACTCTATTCAAATACTAAGGAACTCATTTAAAAAAAAATTCAAATCAAGTTTTATCTTGTCTTTGCTGAAAGGAATATCCAAATTACTGTCTAAAAACGGAGAACAAATTTTCATCGATCGCAACCCAGAATTGGATGGTTATCTTTTAATTGAAAAATGAATCATTTTGATGCCATTCTGTTGGCAGGTAGTAAAATGTGAAAATTTTTTACAACTAATCAACTATAAGGTATGTTTCTGATGAAAAAGATTCAATTACCAATAGTTAATTTCATCTCAACTGAACTGTGCAAAAAAATCTTCACTTGCTGCACAAAAAACAGTGAAAGATAGCATTTTTTTACAATGTGTCATATATCATAGTTGATGAATGACATGTCATAAGCAGCAGAAGTCATAAGAACTGATAACTATGGAGGTCAGGTCAGGGAATAATTGTAATGTTGTAGGTTTTGTGTTTGGTGATTATAGCAACAAAAAGCTTGACCAACAGAAGCAAAATGATCATTTGCTTTTCCAATCATTAAAATCATGAATCTGAATTAATATTGCTCCCCAAGTTTCATTTCTGATTAAATTTTCAGTTATAGTCATCCATACAAAAACATTCAATAGAAAAATACCCAGAGCAGTATATTGAAAAAAAAAGATTTTTTTTTTTTTATAAATGTTTTTATTTGATTTTTCAGCATTTTGAAAGTTATATAAGATAAAAACTTGATCTCTTATAGTTAGTGAAAGAATAATGCAAGATCTTTTTTTAAAATAAAAACTTCATTAAATTTTCAAAAAATTTTGAAAATCTCCATGAAATTTTTTTTTCAGTATTTATTCTTTGGACCTCAGTTTTGTATAAGGCAAAGAAGTTATTCCCCTTGGATCATTTTTTTTTTCTTTTCTTTTTCAATTCTTAAGGCCAGTTATGTATAATAAAACTGGGTGTCAAATAGAGATATTTTCTATTTAATTCTATTTGATGAAGTATTATTAGTTTTTTTTACTTTTTGCCTTCAGCATAATTTTTTTAATCACTCACTTTTTTTCATAACTATTTTAAGCTTTCAAAATCTATGTAAGCTAATGATTTTATGCATGGAAGATTTTTTATTTTAAAACAAACATAAAATTTCTATTTATGTCTTCCATGAAATCTGTGCAAGGAAAGTTTTATCTTAACTTTCATTCATACCAGTTGAAAAAATAGAAAAGCAACCAAAAAATTGAGCTGGAGGTAAACAATAGTCATAAAAATCATTATTAATGATTTATAATCCTTCATCAGATAAAATTGAATGAAAAATACCTATATTTGTGGTTCATATCAATTTTCTGAAATTTCATTAGCTTGGATCGGAACAACTTGATCAGAATTGCCAGGAGATCAAAGGGAGACATTCCGAGGGCAAGGGCCTCTGTTTCATAGTTAATCATTTACAAGTATACCGGCTGCCTTTTTTTTTCATTTGTAAAATCAGTATGATTGGGATATGTTTACGATTCATGAAAATAAAAGCACTTTTTTTTTTCACTGTTAGATTTAGTATTTACAATATATAATATGTATAAGATTCAGGAATAGAAAAGAGATTTTCTCGCATAAAAATCTATTTACCAACTAGCATATTGCCTATACACATGTAAGATCATACATGAAATGTGAAAATGAGCTTTGAATTGAGCACAGAACAATCTTCAGTTTTAATCTTGGACTAGTTGCATTCAGTGGTGTTCTCTTTTTTAATTTAATTTTTCATTCAAAGAAAAAATCCATGCGAATAATCTCTTTTAAAGTTTTTGTTCATGTTTTCTTTCAGTATGTCATTTTTACAAGAAAGAGAATCAGATTTTTTCACTCAAACTTTTATTATGAAAAAGTAAATTTGATTTTCATGTACATTCATTTATGCATAGGCATGCACAATATTGTATATACTAAATATTATTGTAAATGGATAGTATTTTTAATTTAGATGCTCTTTATAAATCATAACATGCCACCGTTGCACTGATTTTAGGGAAAAAAGGCTGCTGGGTCCCCAAATTGTCTCCCTTAGATCTGCTAGCAATTCTGAATCGGTCAATCAGATTCAAGTTGATGAAGTTTCAGTCATCGGAAGGTGGGAAATTGACTGTCACCTCATCATTTAGGTTTTGAAGTTAATGTTTACTTTTAAGAGCAAAGCAAACATTATTTGCATTAGAAAATTTACTAAAATTTTAATGGGGAAACCATGTACATTTAAAATTTATACCACAGATTAACTAATCATTTGGTTTTAATAAGATTTTCAGTACTTATTTGATTAACACCTCAATTTTTTCAATAAGAAGTTTCCTTTTGAATTATTGATAATGATGAGATATTAACTCGATTCCCCCCCCCATTCATTTGATGATTAATTTTACTTATGATATCTAGATGCTGATGAATTTTACATATGCCAAAGATAACTCCATTCAGGAAATAAATTGTCTATCTTTTTTTTTCAAAAAAGGGTCTTAAAAACAAAATGGAGATTAAAGTAAATACTGCTCTTCTTGGTAACTTTTTTGTTTTATTCATTGCCTAATCTTTTAGGTCTGTTTTCTGTAAAAAGGAAAAAAAATATATATTACCGGTTGGATACCCTTTATCCTAAATGCCTGGGACCAGAAGTATTTTAGATTTTAGAATATAATCATAATGAGATATGCATACATGCTTCCCCTTTTTTTTTCATGACAGTTACTCGTAGGAGTGTCTGCAGCCTTATTTCTTTCTTTTAACATTTTCAATAATGTCAAGTATTAATCTGCTAAGCCACTTTGCTGCTCTTAGTGAAAACACTGCAGTGCTCTTTTGATTACTGTTACATAGCCATTGATTATTATGGAAAATTTGCTCAGTTTTCAAAGCAAAAGCTGAAAATACAAGTCATACATGAAGATTTAAATCTTTTATAAAAATTGAATAAATTATTTTCAGACCTTTTATCATTTCAAAAAACTGTAAGAGTTATAAATGTAACAGTGGAAAAGTAAATGGAAAATCAAATAAATTTTCTCATTGCCATGATTACGAATTACGAAAATTTGTAAACAATCTTAATGTAAGTGCATGATCTGGTGCTTGAGTGGCATTCTTCTGTTTTTGATTTGTGCTTTTACCTCTCTAACAAAAAAATTGAATCATTTTCCAATTAAGAGTTTACAAATCTTCATTTTTATGCTTCATGCTGAGTGATGGTCTTTTCTTGTATTTTGGGGGGGTAACATGGGGAAATATTCTTCTTTGAACTACAGATTTGAAAATCTTTTGTATGGGGAGTATTATATAACCATGCTTCTTGGCAGAAAACTATTTTGTGTTGAAATAGCAGAGATTGAATTTTTTTTTCCTGCTGACAATGATTTGAAAATGCTAATCTTTCCCCTTGGAGTCTCGTCAGTATTTGAAAAATATGTCTTAGCAGAGAACTTACTCCATTAGGAGAAGCAATATTGTTTTAGTTATATATTTATATATTTTTTCGTATTATATAGGGTGTCCATAAAGTCTCTTTGATTACACTGTTAAACTAAAATAGGTCCAGACTTTATGGACATCCTGTATAGCAAGACTTGGGGATGTCCAATTCAAGAAACATAATCATTTTACTGACACCTATCAGCATTTTTGAAAACTATTTTCTTGTTCTATAGTAAAGATGAAAAATATGTTCCATATTTAAACTTTTTGATTTTTTTTGGTGCAGAATACAAATATTTTTCTATTTTTTTTTTCTTTTCTTTTTTTTTTCCAGATTACAATATTAGTACAGCAACAAATGTTATATTGAAAAATTCATCGAAAACCATGAGCTCCTCCTCTTTGGATAAAGACGTTTGCAATATTTGTGGACAATCTTTCTCTGATGAATTGCTTTTAACCGAGCATATGCGAATCCATGCAAATGAAGAAGCTATCAAGTGCGAAGTAAGTGAAAAAGAGGACAATATAGTAAATGACTGTCAGGATCCAAAGCCTTGGAAATGTGAAACCTGTGGAAAAGGATATTCCCATAGGAATACTTTGAAACAACATATTAAAAGTCACACTACAGAAGCTTCTTACAAATGTGAAGAGTGTGGCAAAGCTTTTTATCTCAGTGGTACATTAAAAGGTCACATGAAGACACACACAAAGGAAGCATCCTGCTGCTGTGAACTCTGTGGGAAAACATTTTCAAAAAAGAATAATTTAAATACACACATGAAAATTCACTATGGAGAGACACCATATCATTGTGGAGTTTGTGGAAAGAGTTTCTCATCAAAAAGTAACCTAAATACGCATGTAAGAATCCATACTGGAGAGACTCCATACCATTGTGAAATTTGTGGAAAAGGTTTCAAGCGAAGTTTCTCTGTAACACTACACATGAGAACTCATACTAAGGAAACTCCATATCAATGTGATGTTTGTGGGAAAGCTTTCTCACGAAACACTCACTTGAAAATTCATGCCCGAACACATTCTGGAGAGACTCCATATGAGTGTGGAGTGTGTGGAAAAGCTTTCTCCCAACATGGTAACTTGAAATCACATCTAAGAATACATACTGGAGAAACTCCATTTCACTGTGAAATCTGTGGAAAAGCATTTTCTGGAGCTAGCTCTTTGAAAGTACATCTGATAATTCACTCTGGAGAGACCCCATTCAAGTGTGAAAACTGTGAAAAAACCTTTTATTCCAAGTCAAAATTAAATAGACACATGAGAACCCACACTGGTGAAACTCCATTTCACTGTAGTATATGTGAAAAAGCCTTCTCTCAAAGTAATCACCTAAAAACTCATATGATAGTTCATACAGGACAGAGTCCTTTTACTTGTGATGTATGTGGAAAGGTTTATTCTCGTAGAGACAGGTTATTAAGTCACTTAGCCCAGCATCCTGAGAATAATCCAATCTGAAAGCCTTCCAAAACATCAAAAGGTATTTTCACATAGTCTTCAAAGTGCAAATACAGAAAAATATAATTGCTTGCCTTTTTGCAATCATAAAATCTGTGAAGGATGATTCTCTTTGTACAGAGGAGGCTACTTATTATGATCACTTTGGGACAGTCTTTTAGATAACAATAACTGACTGGTAACTTTGAGTAAAAGATATGAAAATTGGAACCATCTAGATTCGTTTTTATAAACTCATTGTTATAAACCACTTTACATTATTAAAAAGTAATAAAATGAATTTTTAATTTATTTCAAGTATTTGAGACTGACTATTTTGATCATAATAAACTGCTTCTTCTGTATTAATTTGAAGTATTTTCATGTATTATATAGGACTGTTTGAATTGTAGAATTGTAACATATTTCACCTACTTGCGAAATGAATGTAGTTTGATTGGGGAAATTCCTGTGCATGTTTCTCATTGTCAGAGCATTGATTTTTCTTTAGCCTTTTTGCTTTTCTTTTCAACTGCCTGATTATGAAATAAATTCATGCGCTGATTTTTTCCCTATTTGGATTGTTTGCTCTTCTTTCTTGATCATTTTCTTATAGATATTTTGGAGTCAGCAAGGTCAGATTTGGGGAACATATTGAGAGTTATGATTATGACTGAAATTATTGGCATCATCCAATTTAAATTGAATTTATTGAAAAGAATTCCCAAAATAATTGAGAAGTAGGATAGAAAATATAAAAAATAAGAATTGTAAATAAGTGTAAATAAAAATTTTAAAAAATATATGTTCCTTATCAATGGCTCCAGAAAATTAATAGTCGATTATATATCCTTTTTGAGCCATAATCATTTCTAATTTTCGATAACCTGTTACTGGTTTAGAGCATACCCTGGCAGGGATGTTTTGCCACTATTCATGTGCATAATCCTCAAGTTGTAAATTCATTGATTTCCCTGCTCTTTCATGTTTTCTTTTAATTCATTCCATAAGATCTCAACTGGATTCAGATCAAACTCTGAGGAGGTCAAGGTAAAACTTTTATTTTATTTTCCTGAAGATATTTCTGGACTAATTTAGAAATATTTTCCCTTCAAGAACACAACAAAGTCCAAGTAATAAAAACTGATGTACATGGCTCATGGTCTTGATTTGAATGTCCAGCTATTCCTTGTGTTTGATGGGAGTGGTGTTCTTGTTGGTTGATGGTGCTGGTCAATCTATGGTGGCTGAGCTAAGAAAACCTGCTTCAGAAATCATTATAATCTATAAGATTGTTTTCCTGAAACCAGAGAGAATGTTGGATACTGCCATTGCTTTTTCATAGGCTATACCAACCCACTGGGCAATCTTATCTATCATGATTGTAATATGTCTTGAGGGGTTGGATCTTGTTACTGCTGTGAGATGGCAGGGTCAAAATTGTCGTACCATTTTCATTGGCTATGCCTTTAACACATATTCAGCGTTCATGGTTGTCAAGAATGAGCAATAAAGAATTCTTCTTTGTGCTGTGGTTGTGATGAATGATATGGTCCATGATCTTAATGAACAGATCTGAATTCATCGCCCCTGACACTGTTCCATTTTGCCTCACAATATCTTTATACTAGCATCATTTTTGCATACTTTTGTGCATACCAACAACAGTGATATTTTATCATGCCTTGGTACAGCAGCCTATAACCCTAAATTGCAATGTGATTAACTGTACGTGGGGTTCAACCCTTGGGAAGAAAATTTCACTCGGGAGCAAAATAAATGACTGAACTATGGTAAACATACCTCTTATCACAACAGCTTTCAGCTTTCAAATCACATAGGTGAAAGGCTCTGCAATGGTATATATATCCACACAAGATGGCAACACTTTTCAGACTACAGTCTTTGAGAAAATGGATTTGTCTCACTATGCCTCTGTCTCCCGTAAATATCAATATGTTGATATTTATCATTTCAACATCCATCATTTATACAAGATAAATTATAGTTTTTTTGTTTATACTTTTCCTGTGTTATTCATTTTAGACATGACATTTTTTTTTTCAATTTTATGGTCATTTGTTTAATATAAATTCTAGAAAATTCTTTTAGTGTTTTCATGGACCAAATGCTTGTGACTTCTCTTGCCTAACAGGAAAACTTAACAAGTACAGTATTTTAATATCTATTCTCCATGAACTAAAGAAAATAACATCATGCCAATAATTTCAGTCCTAATTGTATTTACTCACTGCCAGTCACTAGCAAAGCTATCATGTTTAATATTTTTTTGTGTCACATAATTTTGATTGTAGGAATAAAAGAGATAAAATACCATGTCCTCTCCCTTTTTTTTCCTACTTCTGATTTTGGCAGTTTCATTATTTTTGAGTTGGCTCATTAACAAATATTAAACTTACCGCATAGGTATTTTGGAGTTCATAGATATACGAATGCACAGTCTTTTGTATTATATGAAAGTCAAGCCAATCTTAAAAATCAGTGGCAAATATCATGGCCTTTCTATGGACTTGAACACTTAATACTTGCTCTGGAGATCAACTCATTACAATCTTGGCTATAAAGAGTGCATAATGGATAGATATAAAATGGTTAAGATTGATAGATTGCAGTAGCATATTGTCTTTTTATGTTGGTAGTAGAGTGTGTTGCACCAGTTTTCCAAATGTAAAAGGCTTAGCAATCAATATTCAGGTTGTGGGTTTGGACATCAACCACAGGCATTCGGGATAAGCATGGTTATTTATAGCATAATATGTAGAGAGAATGCTGAACTGTTGCTCTGTGATGGTTTATCGTTAACTAAAATTTAGCTTAATTTGTCATGAGTGTAAAGCACAAAGTTAGGATTGAATTCACTACTCTTTAATGCAATACCAGCTTTTTAACAATTACTCCATGGGCAGGTAAATTCATTGATTATTTTGTAACTTTATTTCCTTTCTATGACACAGAGACTATTTTTGCTCATCAGGAAAAGGTGTTTGATACAGAATAAGTGCATTTGCTATTATGGTCATATTGGAGCTAAAGCTGTCAGGAATATAAATAAACTCCACATTCAAGGACTGAGCAAACAAAGATTTTTGGTTTAAAAAATTTGCAAGTGGCAATTTCTATTTAGAAAATCAGTGAAGAAGATTTAATGGCTGTGATGAAAAATGATCCCAAAACTTCAAATAGAAAACCAGCAGCAAACTTTAATTGGAAGAACAATAGTTGTGGAACAGTAACATAGGGACAAACTGGGGTATATAGATATGGTACAATTTACATGATTGTAATTTACTAAGCTTTGCTAAGTATATGACAAGATCAAATTAAGGGATGATGAATAGGAGTAGGAAAGAACAGCTTGTTATGAAAATCAATTTTTTTTTCTTAATCTATAATGAGTAAAGATTGGTTGGATGTGTAGGAATAGCTGAAACATCAGCTATAACTGCTATTGTCTCTGGAAGGTTATGGTAAATGTTTGGTTGGACAGGGGTTGTTTGATACATCATAGCTTGCTTTCAAAGTGGCTAAACAATTAATGCTTATAGATGTTTAGACCAGTCATAAACAGTGCATTCAAAGCACTAACAGCACCAGTTTGCTGGATAGAAAGAGTGTCATTTTGCTGCATGTTGATGCCTGTCTGCAAAAATAATGTTACTAGAGTTGAATCAGTTGCAGATGAAGACTATTGTACCCTGCTGATTCTCCCAACCTCTCTCTTGGAACACATAGACCACTTACAGCCAAAAACTTCTTCCGAAATGGATTAAATTGAAGAAGCATTCAGTGCCTGTTTTGGTGAGTATGGAGGGTTGTACTTTTGCTGCATACTAACAACCACCCTTGTGATATTGCTGAAGAAGGAGATTTTATTGCACCCTGACTTTCACTCAGGAGTACGGGTGGCCTAAAAATTAATGGCATGGAGAGGAGTGTCTGTGAACTCCAAACAAAACAGTTTGGATGTACTCCATATAAATGCCCTTGGGAGAGGCATGGATCCACTTTTCTTACTGGCATTGGGTAACTAGGGCTATTGGAGCCCTTGAGCCCTGTAAGGCAGTTGATCTTGGGCACCATAGAATCCACAATTACTACAGAAACCATGATTGAGTCTCCATGAATAGTTCAATAAAGAGACAAAATCATTACCTCATTTGTCATGCAACACATGAGGGTCTGAGTGAGTCTATTCACTCCCCATCTATTACTGTGCTGTTTTTTTCAGTTGTCTTCCTTACAGGCAAGAAATTTGCCGATCAGAATCATGTTAAGGAAGCTGTAAATCTCTCCACTTTGCACTGGACCAGGGGTATTCAGCTATCTCGCTTATCATTCTGATTTAACTAGTTTTATCCAATGTGGCCACTTCCATTTTATACATATTCCAATACGGCTGCCACCTAGTGGCACTTACTGAAACCTTGTCCAGCTGATGCCATCATACATGTTAACACTTCTTGCTGTCTTTTGTTTCAATTTTTGCATTTCACTATACTGTGTTATAAATCTTGATTAATAGCAGCCTGTAGCCACACCATGGATACTCCTCTCTTGGTAAGACAGTCTGCAAGTTGCTGTATCCACCATTTTTTTTTCTCTTCCTTTTCTGTCTTTTTCTTTCTATTATCTTCTTTTTCTCTTTTCTTAAGAGGAAGGGTTGAAATTGCAATGTAAAATGTTCACAAGTTTTGTTTAAAAGAAGAAAAAAAAGCTCTAGTGCAATTAATCCCACTTTACCTGAACTTAAGTGATCCTAGACACACTAAGAATTGTGGCTGAGTTTCCTATACAGGTTACTAATCCTGTGGAAGGGCAATCTCACCAAATGTGCCCAAGGCTTTTACAGTTGTAACAAGTTCCATTCTCAATTTCCTTGTCACAGTGATGAGCAATATAACCATGCTGATTGCACAAGTAGCAGCAATTCAAAGAATAACAGTACTATGTTATATGGCCAATCTTACTGCATTGATTATCACAAATCCGTCTATGGTAGCAATCACATGCCAAGTGCCCCACACGGTGGCATTTGTAATTGTTACTGCTCTTATCTAACTAGTTTCATTCAACTTGGCCATTTCCATTATATACATATTCCAGTATGGCTACCACCTAGTGGCACTTACTGAAACCACTCCAGCTGAAGATATCATACACGTTAACAGAAGCCATTGATGAATTAATAAGTTCTTTCAATGAAGAAGAATTTGTGAATGGAAATTGCTGCCAAGGTGAAAATGAATGTAAAGAAGCCAAATGGAGGAATATTATGATTGAATATTCTTTCTATGAATTTACTCAGTTTATTTTGTTTAAAGAAATCATCAACTTCCTATTAAACAACCTGATACCAGCTTATGTTAGTCATTTTGATGTGTGGCTTGTAGATAAATGAAAAAAAACTCACTAGACCATATTTCTGTGTTATTTGCCACTTGCATACAGTGAAAATGTTTGTTTTTTTTTCTTCTCCTAAACAAATTGTTATAGGCAGGGAAATGTTGATACTTCGCAACAGCTTTGGAATGCAAGTGATTGTTGGACGGTCAAAATGAACTACCACCAATGGTAGGTCATCTAAAAAAGGGATTGGAAAGAAGTCATTTACTATGAGCTCCTTTCAGAGAATTAAACAAAAGATTTGAACCAGTACTGCTCACGATTAAACCAATTAAAGGTAGCAATTGACAAAAATTGCTCAGAATTACTTGGGATAAAAAGCATAATATTTCATCCGGATAACACTATGCAGCTTGTTTCTTTAGTGATCAGGTAAAAATTATTACAGCTTGGATGGGAGCTTTAGAATTTCTTTGTTAAGAAAGGTAAAAATTTCCAGATGGATAAAATTATGGCATTGCTTGAGAGATAATAGAAGATAATGGAAAAAATAGTATTTTGTCCAACAAAGATAATGTCAGAAATAACAAATCTACCTTTTATTCTCATTTGAGGAAACAAATGTTTTTGCCACTTAATAAATAGAGAAATTAAAATTTCACAGACCCTTCAGTCATTTTTTGGATGTGTATTGAATTTAATGCACTTGTGTTACTTTTGACATCAGCATCAACTAGAACCAGGCTCATTATCAACAAGATCGTGAGGATGGGGGCAAAAGCAACAGACCTGTCACTGTAACAGGACAGCCCCGTCAAGAAGCAGATTTTTTTAGATACTTAATGAGTATGGTTGACACTCAAGGGGGAACAGATGAAGATATAAGGATAAGAGATGGCAGAATATGAATTATTTTCCTGATCTTCAGAAAGGTCTACCAAACTAAGAATTTTCAACACCAATGAGAAACCTTTGCTCCTCTAGGTTCCCAAACATGGGAACTCCAGACATTTACCAACAGCTCTCTGCAAAGATTTCTCCAGATCCATAGGCTATAGAAAATCTCCAATGAAAATTGTGGAGGAGAAAGAAACCAAGAACCAATCACCACACAGATCCTGATGAGAAAATGGTATTGGATTGGTCACACCCCTCAGAAAACATGTCAGCAACATCATCAGGTTGGCCCTGTCTTAAAACCCACCAGAAGTGGGGTAGGCCCCCAAAAACATGGCGCAGAGACCCAGTGGTTGAGATGAAGAGAGGTATGCTGGGAGAGCATCCTCAATGGCCTGTGCTCCTGGTAGAACAAAGGGCTTCAGTAAGTAAAATTGAATTTAACATTCTGTTGGCTTTTTTCCACGATAAGTAGGAGTGATTTCTAAAACAGAAGAATAGTGTACAGGTTTTACCTGATTATTCGAAAGTAGTGTTCCTATGGAAACCTTTTGTAAACCAAAATGAATCGACATCGAAGAAGCAATTGCCTTTTATTTTATATAGGAAAGAGTTGTTTTTTTTAATCATCCCAGACCCCCTAAATAACATTTTTCTTTGTGTGCCAGTTTTATACAAAATATAATGCCTTTATGAGCTCTCATAGGCTTGTCTGATACATTATGACACATCTTGCTAATGGATGCACAAATTAGTTGGGAGAAATCACAGATGCTCACAGACATCTCAAAAGTATGGCGGCTTGAATTTTTCGTAAAAGTGAAATGGCATAAAATGAACTTTAGTAAAACAAGGCTAACCTGTAATATCTTTTCTTTTCTAAATCAAGCAAACTTGACACTTAAGCTATTTACAATGATAATTTCAACTGCATTTGCTTGTTGATTTGTTTGCAACAAGCACCAAAATCATAACATGTAAGTAATTATGATTCATTAAGTAAAGCCTAAAGATTTGGGAAAGTTTTTAGATTGGGTCATAATTTTGACTCTCTGATCATCATGGTTGCATTAATTTCAGTTCCTTTGAACTTATTTTCAGGATGTGATATATCTATATATGTATATCCAATACAAGGATGTTTCTGTCCTAATCACACAGCTTAGAGAGTACTGAATTAGCTCTGGATGCACAGGGAAATTCATTCTAAATGGGAGTCCTCCTCACTTCCAACTCGTTCTAGGAATTGAACCAGGACTTTCTGCATGTGAAGCAGATATGCTTACCATTGCACTTTCTTAGGGGACAATTTACAGCTGTACTGAATGCAAAATTCTACTGAAATTATAGTCAATCATTTTCAATGCATATTTACAATGTTTATCTGAGTCTGGTATGAAGTCACAATAGTGAGGTACTAATCTAGACTTGAACTCACTAGTTACAACCTGTGAAGCAGATGTGATGATCTTGAGAAATGACTTTTAATTCCAACAGAAGCAACCAGTTTTATTGCTAATGCAGAAATTTTATGGGAAAAACTGTTTCATGTTTGTGAGGAGAACTAATGCTAATTTGTTTTTTTTTAAAAAGCCATTTTTAGCAGTCATCAATTGTTAACACTTCTTTAAAAAATGCTGTCTTTTTGACAAATAATATGTTATAAAGTTTATGCAAACATAAGTTTACTTGAACAACTGGTTAAGTAAGAAATTATTCCTCAACAATACAGCTATCTCTTAAAAAACAACTTCCATTGATGTATGAACAGCTTGTGATCAAGTTACAGTTCTCTTTGCATGGGGTCAACTTCATGATCCTTGCAAGCTTCAAGTCTGGTCAAGACTGGGACTTTATTCTTACAAGTCACAATAGTTAGGTCGTAATCAAGACTTGAACTCACAAGTTATGACCTGTGAGACTAACTTGCTAATTATTACTCTATAACAAGCAGTTGAAGATTTATCAAGTTAAGCCTAGCTTTGTGCAAGTGCCCAATAGTCGTGTAGCTAGTGAGAATTGAACTGAATCTACTCTTATGATCTACAAGATTGGCTTGCTCACCATCGCTTTACCACAGGCTCTTATTTTCAGTGCATTTATATTGCAAAATCATTTGCAAAGTATTTCTATTGTAAAATTATTTTAATGTATATATATATATACACATATATAATTATTGTGTCATCGATAGACAGCTGTTTCATTGTATCACAACTCTTCAGTGTGGCTATAGACAATCCATTATCCCATCCAGTACCATGGGGCAGGATCGAAACCTTCATTTCAGACCCCTGCTGAGCTACGGAACTGGACAGTCAGTTTGAATTCGTTGTCCACCAGAGTGCTGTATTCCTATTGTAGAGCATTGTATAAGCTTACAATGGACGAGTTACCTCACTTAAAGAGTGCTCAACCCTGAATAGAGATATACATATATACTGTCATAGAATCTGTTGAAAATGGTGGGTAATATTTTTCCTGGATTATGGTAACTAACCAACAAATAAACTGAATTTGGATCTTTAAGTAAATTCAAACCAAAAGTTAATGAACAAATTTAGGAACCATTTCAGTTTTAGTGTTGGTGTATTAGTTTTTTCATTGATTGAATTTCATATTCTTAAATTTGCAACAGTAAGAGGATGAAATATATCATTGATTTTTAGCTACAAAAAGTATGGATTACATGATGTCCAAAGCCACATTGTACTCAAGTAAGTACAGTAATAAATATTAAATATTGGATTGATGAAATCAAATAATAAATTATTAAATATTTTGCAATTGTAGTCCATTGTATGCTTTTTCAATCCATCCATAACTTGCTTGTCAAAGTGCCCTTTTAATTTCTGGTGATATATTTTTGTTTTTGCTTATTGAAAATCAGCAACTTTTTCTGTTCCCTTCTCCTCAACCCAATTCATTTCATCTCTGTAACAGTGGCTCATGTGTATGTCATCAGTCTATTAAATTCATTATAGTGTTTCCCCCTAATTTTATGTATTATTTAGGAATAGTATGACAGCCAAACAGACATGTACAAAAAAAAATGACAATGGTATTTAGATAGACGAATTTTTACAGTAAAACTACTTGCAATACATTAATTTTAAAATAATTTGTGGTACTTATCAGGAGTAAATCATTTGCAATGAATTTCTAGAATAAATTGTTTTTAAGGTTTTTTTTTTTTTTTTGTAAAATCAATTGCACTCTGATCCCATAGTGAATAGCTTGCTGTGCACATGGTAATGCTCCTTTTACAATACATTTTGAAAATACTTGCGTTATATCTCATTTATTTTTGAAGAATTTTTCATTCTATCTTATTTTTTTTGCTTTTTAATGCAATGCTCGGGTTGTTTTACATTCTATAACTATGAAGTAAGCAGCAGCATGTGTCAGAAAGATACTGTGGTCAAGATATTTCTTCCCAGGAAGTATCTTGGCCACAGTTTTGATAGTCTTCTTTGCTTTTTCTTGGAGATTTCCACTCTTGACCCATCTGTAAGACTTCATTATTTATTCGTATACCTATGTTTCTTTTCCTTCAGAAGGAAAGTGAAGATCTACTTTGATAATAAATAGTATGATTTCCTTGGTACACTGTAGCGCTTGACTCTTGCAATAGAGGGATTAAAATTTTGCTGATAGAAATACATCTTTCTGGTGAGCAAAATCAGTATTTTTTTTTCTGGAAAAAGAGAGAAGAAAATAACATATCTCAATCCAAATATATCCTTGAATTTCTTCCACTGGGATTAACTAGAAGATCATATAAAAAGCAAATGGATCAGGACCCAGGTCATGCAGTAAGGATCAGCAAATTGAACCCGTTGGCTGTTATTAGTGGATTCAATTCTCACTGGATCTTCTACTTGATGGTCTGATACAAAACTTATCTGTTAATAAATGATGGTTCAGGATGTATGTAGGTTAGTAATCATCAGTAAGCTTATCTTGCCGGTAGTTTTAGTGAGTTCGATCCTCACTAGATATTCCACTATTGATGGTCTGATACAAAACTGTTATGGATGCATGTTATATAGCAATGATCAACCAGCTAATCTTGCTGGCCTTTGTTAGTGGGTTCAATCCTCATTGGATCTCCAACTAATTAGTTCTGATTTGGAAATATGGAAAAAGAAAAAAAAGATCAGAACACATGTTATATAGCAATGATAATCAAGCTAATCTTGCAGGCTGTTGTTAGTTGGTTTGATCCTTATTGAATCTCCCAGTATAGAATCTCTGATACCAACTCAATTGTGAGTTAATATACTTATACAAGGAGTAATGTGACTTCTTTGTTTTTTTGTCCTTAACAATGTACTGTTCCACTCAGAGCCAAAAAATTGGCTTATGAAAATATCTCCTACCCACCATTTGAAACCATAGATTCTTGAACTTGAACAAATTTACTATACCTTTTTTTCTTGAAAGATCATTTGATAACAATTCAAATATGTCCGTGAATTTTTTAGCTGGTGTTGACTAATGTTGAATGTTTGAATAATGATAAAGTATTATGTTGTTTTTTTTTTATGTCCTGCACATCTTATCAAAGTTAGTTGTAAAATATCACAAAAATTTACCTAGGCAAATCTGAAGGAGGCGGGGATGTTCAAATAGTTCCCCCCCCCCCGGACCCCAGTAGAAGGAAGCCCCCATAAGCTTTGCTTATTTGCAATTTCGGTTAAATAACTCAGATATGCATTAAGCTGATCCTTTATCCAATGGATCAGCCTTTGGGGTTGTTTTTTACCAAGTAAGTTATATGTCCATTTATTGCAAATTTTTATATTTCATTAATCTCACTAAATGTTGAAGGGGACCCCTCAAGCGGCTCCCTGTTCAGAAAAGGTTGAATTTTTCCAAATCTTCTCCATTGTGGTTCTCTGTTAAATTAGGCTGAGTTTAGTGAATATCTTCTTTCATTTGTTACTGGTTGTTCAACTGTCAATGCCTTGTGCAAAATAATTCTAAATATCTAAATATCTACTGTGGAATTTTATTTAACATCCAGTCTTGCAAGCCAATGATAGTGACTTGGTCTTTACTATGTGCTCATTTATTGTTATCTTGTGCCTGACTAGAAGGCTTATTTATTCATTCAAATATCTCTCAACAGAGAAAAGACGCCTCCCGTATTTATGAATTTAATATCTTAATGCAGGTGAGAATTTAAAAATCAGTGAAACAAAATTAAAAGATTTCAAGAAAACCAGTAGATGTACGTGCATTCATACAACTGACAGCGGCCTAAAAAAATTTCGCTGTACGATAGGGAAATATTTTATGGTGTCTAATTTCGTCTGACACCGCCTACGTCCTCTGATTTTTTTTCAAAGATCGTGTTTAACCTGACGAAGTATGCTTTTACATCAATTTCTAGATAATGTGAGTGCCGAAATGGTGATGGATCGGAAAGAAAGTTCCCTTTTATCTTAAGGTACTTATCCAGACAAATGAACGTATTTCTCTTCTTGAAGAAAACATAATTGTTTACATTTAAAAAAAAAAAAAAATGTCAATAGTCGTCTCACTTTCTTTCTCGAAGTGCAATGCATGCTGCCTGAAACCGAACCGGGGCCCAAGAGATTTTTTTTTTCAAATTTTTAATTATGTTTTTAATTATTTAATAATTTATATAATCATACAGCGGCAATCCTGTTACGATTATGGCAATAATAATTAGTAGCTATCAGGTTTCTAGATCTCAGAAATTAGAATAAACACCACAGTCGTGAATAATTAAAATGATAGATGACAATATTCATGACCCACTATAATCAGTACAGTCTCAGGCTTATTTTTCATATCTCTCTGTATCAAGTATCAACACGAAAAGGGTTATTTTATTCGTTATTTTTGTTGTCTATTAAGCATAATTAAAAAGGAATATAAGTATTCGGTTACACATTTTTCAAAATGGATAAATTTCAGTCATAATTCTACGGGAAAAAAAAAAGTTTTATAGTTGAGAGCCTGCGGGTAATATCCTTCAAGGAACTAGTCTGTTGTTATGAATTCCAATGGTTTTACTTAATAGACTTTATCAGCCAATATTTAAATCGTGTTTTTATTGGTATCTCTGAGGTGCAACGTTTTCCAGCGACCCGAGATGAGTGCGTCTCTATAAGAATCTCTCGTAAGATGAAAAGGTGTATCTATGAAGCCATTTAGCTATATGGGAAAAGTGCTTCTTTTTTTTTTCTCTCTCTCTTTAGCGGTCCTAGACCCCAAAATGATGATGATGGTGGTGGTTTATGTAAGAATGGATGATGGGGGTGGCGGTCACGAGACTAGGGCATGAGAGGAAGAGAGATGAAGAGGGTGCAAGTTGTCATTATCTACAACTGCTCACTGCAAAACTAACACTGAATGTTATTTTCACTTTTGCCTCCCCCCCCTCCTTTTTTAAAAGTGGCTTAATGTAAATTTTCGAAAAGTGGGGAATACCTGTACTTCTAATTTTTCAAGTTTTAAATCAATCTGGGCTTCACCGTACCACAAAATTGTTCGGGAAACGAATGTAACATTAAGAAAATTGATGATTTTTCTTATTGCTGATAAGCAATTTTGCCAAGTTTGTATTTACTTACTACTAACTAAATTGCAAGATCTGTTTTTTCTTAGTGTCACTTTTCTAAGTTTATACTTTTATCTATCAGTTTTCAAGGAAAAAAAAAAAGATTGTATGATTTCAACACGAACATCCGCATTTATCTTTTTAGTGATTTTTGCTTGAAGATATCCCTGAGAAAAGTGTCAAAACAATTTTGAAAACAAGTTTTCACTGTTTTTTAAACTGAAGAATGTATCTTTGTGTGTGTGAAGAATATCAGATATCCGTAAATCGTGGCAAAGATCTAGTTCCCACAAGCACAGCAAAAAGCAAATATTCATTTATATTGTTTTGATTGTATTTTTATATTTCATGTAGCAAGATTGAGTGGTGCTGATTTAAGATCCTTGATTTCCCCTCTGACACTCTAATCATCATTTAAAAAAATTCAACGTGAATATCAAAGTTGCCCCTCTCGGTGGCTAAAGATGGCTAGATTTAAAAACGGCAGAATACGTTGTTGATTAGAAACATAGGACATTTAGCCTTATGATAGCATTGATATCACATCAATACGTACCAACTGGAAATAAAGGTGTAAAAGAAAACCCAAATTACTAGCTTTCATTTTCATTACTCTTTATTTATTTTGTTATTTATTTTTATTATTGTTGATTTCTGATCAATAAGTGTTAATCAACTTCAAAATTCGCACTAAGGCTCTAATGATTGATTTATGTTTTAATTTTTAATTGAAAGACATATTAATAAGAGATCATAATTATTATACTTTTTATTTTCATCATTTATTGTAGCCTTCGTATGAATTTTCAAGCATACCAATAAATGTCAAGTACACTCCAAAAATCATTCAAAGGCTCTTATAATTAATGTTGAATTTTTTAATCCTTTGTATGATGTATTTATTAAGATAAAACTCAAACATCCAAAGGTTTCTGGAGTCATCATATGTATTTGAGCGTACTCAACATTTTTACCTGTAAAGATAGTTGGAAATGAACATGGAAAAATCAAGCCATTTTTAACCACCAAAGGAGACAATAATTTACATCCGGGCATGCAAGTTTTTGTCAAAATTTCTTTCTTGTTCATTAGAATTATTAAAAATACATTTCATATTCAAACCTCTGTGAATTCCTTTGTGCAGAATACAAATTTTTTTTCCATTCTCCTTTTTCTTCTTTTTTTTTCTTTCAGGTAACAAGTATTTCAGAATACTATTATATGTATGAAAACTGTAGCTCCCACAAATGTTATATTGGAAAAAAAATCAAGTACCATGAGTTCCTTTCCAGCTGATAAAAACATTTGCAATATTTGTGGACAATCTTTCTCTGATGAATTGCTTTTAACTGAGCATATGCGAATCCATACAAGTGAAGAAACTATCAAATATGAAGTAAATGAAAAAGAGGACAATGTAGCTAAAGACTGCCAGGATTCAAAGCCTTGGAAATGTGAAGCATGTGGAAAGGGATTCTCTCAAAGCAGTACTTTGAAGCAGCATGTTAGAACTCACACGGGAGAAACTCCTTACAAATGTGAAGAGTGTGGCAAAGCCTTCTCTCTTAGTGCTACATTAAAAGGTCACATGAAAACACACACAAAGGAAGCATCCTGCTGCTGTGAGCTTTGTGGGAAAACATTTTCAAAAAAGAATAATCTAAATACACACATGAAAATACACTATGGAGAGACACCGTTTCATTGTGCAGTTTGTGGGAAAAGTTTCTCGTCAAAAAGTAATCTGAATAGTCATGTAAGAATCCACACTGGAGAGACTCCATACCATTGTGAAATTTGTGGAAAAGGTTTCAAGCAAAGTTGTTCAGTCAAGCTTCACATGAGAACTCATACAAAGGAAACTCCATATCAGTGTGATGTTTGTGGGAAAGCTTTCTCACGGAATGCACACTTGAAAATCCATGCCCGAACACATTCTGGAGAGACTCCATTTGAGTGTGGAGTGTGTCGAAAAGCTTTCTCCCAACATGGTAACTTGAAATCACATCTAAGGACACACACTGGAGAAACTCCATTTCACTGTGAAATCTGTGGAAAAGCATTTTCTGGAGCTAGTTCTTGGAAAGTACACTTGCTTATTCACTCTGGGGAAACCCCATTTACATGTGAAAACTGTGGAAAAACTTTTTATTCTAAGTCAAACTTGAACAGTCACATGAGAACTCATACCGGAGAGACTCCATTTCACTGTAGTATATGTGGAAAAGCTTTCTCTCAAAATAATCATCTAAAAACTCATATGATAGTTCATACAGGACAAAGTCCTTTTACTTGTGATGTATGTGGAAAGGTTTATTCTCGTAGAGACAGGTTATTAAGTCACATGGCTATGCATCCTGAAAGTAATCAAATCTGAAACTTCTCCAAAGCATCACGCAGTATTCGTGCAAGGTCACAAGTGTGAAAACATCCATATCTTTTTATTTTTTCTCAAGATATGAAATCTTAGAAAAATCATCTCTTCATATTAATTTGAAGTATATCTATTTCAAATCATTTTGTTCAATTTCTCATATAATTGTATTCACTGAATTGAGCTTACATTTTTTCAGCTATGAAATCATAAATGCAGTTTGATTTTAAAATTCACACTTCTTTATGGTCAGGATGTTGATTTTTCTGAAATTTGTTTTTTTTTTCTGTTCTCATCAACTATCTTTTAAAATAAATTCATTCACTTTTTTTTTTTTCAATAGGATTTATTATGTTGTCCAAGAAATGTTGTTTTTTGAATAGTAAGATGAAGAATGATATAAACAATAAAAAATGGAAGATACATAATCAAACTATGGCTCATTTTAATAGTAACATTTTTCAAACAATCATCTAATGATGATATTTCATCTCTATAAAAAAACTTATGGTTTAATGATCACAAATTACAAATCAGTAAAAGCATAAATTATGGCTTCCCTATTGATGAACGTTTTATTATGGATATGAAATAAAAAATGCTCAGAAAGATGATAATATGTTGGGGAAATAACAAGAGTATATAGAAGATGCTACAAGACTCCATATCCCGATTCTCTATGCTGAGACACAGTCAACTGAGAGGTTTGGAGTCTGGAAATGTCATTGAACATTTCATCCACTTGAGGTGGAAGCCATTTTCCAACTTTTCAACCTTTCCTGTTGCCTTGATATAATATGGTCACTTTTGAAGTTGTATGTCATACATGCACAGAGAAGAGAAATTTATGCTGATTGCAAGAGAAAAGAAAATAAAGATATATCTTTTATTCATTAATTTGAGAGTGATTGGATACATCATATCTTTCCTCAAAGTACCAAACAGTGCACACAGATATGTAGAACAGTCACCAAAAAAGTGCTCAAAGTATTGTTCATGGGTCACTGGGTAGACACCTTTGTTGTTAAGGACTCAATAACCTACAATAATAACAAATAATATTTATATTTACATTGAATATGAAAAAATGCAATTACATTAGTAAATTTTCCACTTAAAGCATTATTCTCTATGATATAAAAAAAAAAATTCCTTGAGTAACAACTTTCCTCATTCAATTTATTTCATCCGATTTTTATCAACAATGTGGTATAAAAATTCTGTTTTCTTATTTTTTCCAAATTCAGACTCAAAATTGTTTTTTCTGTTTTCATTTTTCTGTCTTTTATTTCCAGTAATTGAGGAAAATATATTTATTCAATTTAAAAAAAATATCCTCATTTAAATCACATGTCTTGGTCAGAGCTGGTCATATATACACAGAGGAGAGGAATTGATGCTGATAGCAAGAGGAAAGAAAATAAAGATATATCTTTTCATCAATTTAAGAGTGATTGAATACATCATAGCTTTCTTCAAAGTTGTCAAACAGTGCTCGCAGATATTTAGACCAATTAGAAATAAACTCAAACAGTGCTCAGTTTGGTAAATAGAAAGGTTATCATTTTGCTGTATGACTCATGAATGACAGTTTGAGCTGCATTTATGCCCTCATTGCATGAATTATGTTAAAAGCTAAAGATTAAGCTCTCATCACACCCCATCTATTCACTTGACTCTAGTTCTAGTATGCGTTTCTCCCCTTATGATCCTAGCTTTCCTCAATTCCTCCCTCGTTTCAAATTGTCATCTTGTGATTTTTCACCATTATACTTTCTGTTATATTCTTCCTCAGACTGAAATTGCTCCCCTTTGGAGATTCACCCTTGTAGCAAAATTTTTGTTTATTTATTTATAAGCACTGGAAACTGAGTTCAATTTTGGTTGAGGTCGTCATCCACTTAGTACTATTGCTTTCAAGAAAGTCATGAATCTGCTCAGGCTGCCATGAAGATGTGTTCAAATGAACTCTAGAAAATGAAAACTTATTGATATTCTACAAAAAAAAATGAATATATCTCTGATAGCCAATACACAAAGGTAGTGAAGCTATAGCCAACTCAAGTATGATGTCATATAACTGGAATGGCCATTGAAGTCTTGGTATAATGCTATACTGGAAGCAAGGTGTGGTGCTTCTATTATGGCATCTTACCGAGACTTCAATGACCATTCCTGTTAAATGACTTCCCCATGAGTCAGGTGAACTTAATGGTGAGAGTATGCAGCTATTTAGTTTGAAGATGGCAGGTTTGGTAAACCTATACAGCAAAACCTTTAAGCTCTACTTACCAGTCTCATCTATGGAGAAATTAAAAGCAGCTAAGGCAAGAGCAGTTAGAACACTGGTGCTATCTGTAGATGAGTAAGTCAAACACACTGATATGATCATCAAATATGACAGCGATTGGAAGTATCAGAAAGCAGTAAAGAAAGGAGAGGTGTATTGGAAACATTAGTAGATTGTAGGATTGGTCTGTTAGAGATGATTAGGGCCTGGGAGTTATAACATCCAGAGGTGGAGCAAGGCCAGTGCTAAAGGCTAGAGAGAGCTTGTGGTACAGAGGGTCCTAGAGGTTATAGAAGAAGACTTTGGCATAAGAACAGTTGGTTTCTCGGGCCAGGGGTTGAGTACCCAGTGGGACCCAGCATTCAAGCAATCAGCTCTCGAGGGAACTCTTGAGTAACAACCAAGGCAAGTTGGCCTTCCTCCTGTGGGCTGTAGTTGACCTCTTGCCAACTCCAAGCAATCTAAAGATCTGGAGTAAAGAAGGAGATCCAGCCTGCAATCTGTGCGGAGCAGAACTTTGCTGCCTGAATTACATCTTTACTGGATGTCCCAAAGCACTGGCAGAGGGTTGATACAAGTATCAGGATTTAATCGTGGATGGTACATAGCATTATATCCCATTGAAGTTAGATACTGCGGCTTCCCAGCAACATCAGTGCAATACCTCTTGCAAAAGATCTGGCTGAAATCAAAACAACTAAAGAAAGCCCCCATGAGGATTATGTCACTGCTGAAACCAGCTCAAGATGGTTATAGTTGATGAGAGCCTACGGTTGTAACCCTTTTGTGAGTGAAGGCTAATTTGGTCTTCTCTTCCCCACTGAGGTGAAGTGTACAGGCTAGTGGGCTAAATTTTAGTGACCCTTAGACACCTGCTGAAGATGTAGAATGATTTACAACAATGCCACACCTTTTTTAATCAATGGATACAATGAAGAAGAATTACATTTTACAGCATATATTGAGAAGCTACAGCATGATTTCCTTTTTTTTTTTCCTTGTTGCAAAGCTTCTTTGATGTTTATCTTACCAGTACATTACATCCAAGCTGTTAATAGTGAAAATAAATTTTTACGTCTTAGTTTAATCTGAGGTTTTATTAAAACATGACTAAACTTGTTCAAGTGGAAAAGTCCATGTTTTGAATAAAGGTTGGGAGAGATTTCTATCAGCAAAATTGTTGCTTTTAAGAGGAAGCGTGATGGACAACAAAATAGCATGGGGCAGAAGAAAAGAAAAGAATAACCACCGATGAAATTTGAACCCTCATCCCTTCTCCTTAGGAGCTGATATTAATAGAGATTTATTTGCGTCCACCTGAGGGCAAAATGTGACACAAGATGGAGTTTGATGTTGAAACCCTTGCGTGTTTGTGATAGGGTAAGGACAGCCTCTTTGTTCTATGGGCAAGTTTTACTTCTGGCGGCACGGGAAAATCCTGTACTGGGTAAGTATTGATGTTTGTTATTTCACATTTTCTTCTTCTTCATTATAATTAGCTGCTGTAATACTTCGCCACCACCACCATTTAAAAACAAACTATTTGTTTATTTAGTTGAAAAAAAATATAGTCATTGCAGTTATAAAATAATGATAATATTCTTATTACTTATTGGGACTAATAGAATAATGATGATGTTATTATTATTACTACTACTACTACTACTAGTACTACTACTACCACCACCACCACCAACTCAACAACAACAACCAACAGATAGACCAAACCGTTAGCGTTGGGTATGGTTTTCTCGTTAAAAAAGCTTATGTTGAAATATATTGGATTTTTAATCTGTAAAAAAAAAAAAGATGAAAATTATATTTACGTTCAAAAATAATTATTTTGAAGTGTCTGTCGAAATCTGACTTCAGTCGCTCATTGAACTTGTTAAAATTCCTTTCCCCTAACCATGAAGATCCTACCCGAAAAAGAAAGACTAATTTTTCAATTGACACGAAGCAGACGATAATTGTAATTTCACTATTATGACCATACTCCAATTTTTTTGTAGAAATAAAAATCGTAAATATTTTATCATTCTACTTTCTTTTACTCATTTCCAAGCAGAAAATTTTTAAAAGAGATTTAATAGAGAGAAAAAAAATGAGAAATAATGAATTATTTCAAACAAGTGACAATCAAATAAGGAACTGATTTTGCACCACACCGGTTATTTCCTCTGCTCGTAATCATACACCAAACCAACTCATTTTGCAGCCAATATTTTCCTAAACAGTGACTGATTTTTGGTGTAAGTCATTTTATTTATTTATTCCTTGTGTGTGCACCGTAACTGTTCGTATGATTGAATAGGGTTTAATTTCCGCTGAGAGAGACGAACGATCTCCGACGTTCCCCCCTACTGCTGGGTAAATGAGGTGACATACCTTAACACCAACATTGTTTATGTTAATAATCTCTTCCCACATGAAATAGTGTCTTTTTTCCGTTCAAAGATTTTTTGTCGACTGGCATTTCCTCAGAGGGGAAAACATAATGCAGTTTTAATTTGGTATATTTAGGCTTTCGAAGATAACGCATTGATATGATAAAATCACTGCATCCAGTCATGTGTAAACATAAATGAAGTAGGTGGGGTCGGCGGGGCAAAATAGGACACTTGTTAATTATGACATTTTCTCGGAGTGTTTTTTCCTAATTTTCTTAATGAAGGGTGGTTCAGATTCTTTCTCTATGCATTCCAGTATACACTATATATGTTTTTCGGTTAGCATTTTTGGCAATCCTACGTTTTGAGAACACTATTATTTCAGCCATTGACAAAATCAACTACGGATGCTTCAAAGGGAAAATATCAGTGCCTTGATCCTACCCTCGCTCATTTGATGTTAAAAACGGTACACAAATGAAAAATAAATGAGAAGTTGAAAAAAAAAATCAGAATTAGGATTAGACACCATTATCTGCTGTGACTATGATAAAATTGACGGCTATATTAATAAGCAAATAAAAATATGAACATATGAATAATATATAAATAATATAAATTAATAATAAAAAATAGTTGTATAAATAAATAAGATAATTACTAGGTTTTAATGTTTGATCAGTTCCGATCAACCATGTTCTCTTTTGTGCATCTGTAGTTAATTTTGTCAATGGTTAAAATGCTTGCATTCACTAAACATAGGATTGCCACATTTTTAAATATGTGTCAAGTGTGTGTGTGTGTGTGTTGAGTTACCTTTTGTTTTATTAATTTTGTTTAATTAACAGTTGTTGGGATTCGCTAAAACTTTCACAGACAGTAGATTTCAAAAATCTCGTTTTCCATCATGATAAGTGAAGTGATACTTATATTTCCAAGAAAATATAAAATGGTTACAATAATGACTAAAAAGTAGTAAGTGCTATGAATAGGGTCCTAAAATTATATGTATCTGCTTTTTTGAAAAAAAAATTCCACGCATTTCATTTGATTCTGGTTTCCAGTTCATTTCTTCTTTTTCTATCCCGATCATTATCGTTTTGTACTCATCAAGTTTTTGCACCTGTAGTAAATTTTAATTTTCACCTAAGATCAAGTGACACCACACCAGTACTCCAGCACTCTCCATTGTATTATTGCTGATTCTAATACCTAATGTTGTTGTCTGGATGGATGCATTTGATTCGTCCTTGGATTTCTAATTCTTACAACCTCTTCGCAAGGCTCTTTGGTATTGTTCCATGTACATTAATGATAATATATACCACTGTTACTTTCATGTTCCACAATTTCTTCAGCTCCTCGGTAAGGTTGAAGTATTTTCCCAGTTTTTCCTTCTCTTTACAATTTCAAGACCTGTGTAGCTTGGTCAGTTAGTCTCTGGTAGTCTATTGCAGTGAATATTGCTTCCTTGTTCCATATTATCAAACTCCAGTCCAATTTGGAATTAACATTGTTTTTCCCTTTTATACCAAAAACTGCAAGAACAATCCTCACCAAATCTAGGGGTGTAAACTCTTTATTGTTTATCTATCATGCCACGTCAAACTAAACCTATATATATACATATACAAGTCACCATCACAGTCAATAATTGAATAACATTCTGGAGAATCTAGATGTTACTAATAAACTCATCATAATAAGGCCCCCAAAAGGTCAAAATACTTTCTTTTTTTTTTTTCTTTTTTCTTTTTTTTTTTTTGCAAAAATAAAAAATCAAAACATTTTTAAGGGGGGTCTTGTGGGTACTGATGCCAATTTTCAAGTCTGTAGACAAATGGTATAGCTAGGAGCACTGGAACAAATAAACCTAAACAAACACACTCATGTTTTTTTTAAATAAATGGATGAAACCTTTCACCATCTTTTATGGCTATGGCTGTTCAGTTAATATTACCTTACCATGTTATGAAATCACAACCATGTGATTGGGAGGTGGATCTTTTACCAATTGAGCTAAACTGACACGTCTTATATACCTTCAGATTTATTTATTGCACGTGCAATACACAAGTTGCAGTAATCATCTTCAATCAGAGTAAGAGTGGAGTTTGATCCTGCAGCAGCCAGGCTTGTTTCTAATATTCTCTTCTTATGGCCACAAACCCCTTTAGAAGGGCTACTTTTAAAGTAACAAAAGCAAACTTGTTTGCTGTCACCTCAGCTCCACTTTTTTTTCTTTGGACAACAGTCAAATTTACCTTGTTTAAATGAATCACTATTACTCAATAGATTTTTTATTATATAATTACCTAGAAAAAATAAATCTTTTTTCTAAAACTATTTGAAAAATGCCAACTAAATTTGGGCATTGTTGGTCCAAGATGACCACAGAGATCCCAAAAAGCACCTTTTTAAAGAGAAAAAAAGAAGTTTCAGATGGTGATTCTATTTTCTATCCTTGGGTGTCTGACAGGGACAGTGCTTCTCAGATTTGGCTATAAAAGTTAACCAGCAGATGATATTTGAATTTAGTCACAACAACACTGATGTCATTATCTTAAGAATGTAGCTTTGCCATTTCAAAATGGGTTTGAAGACAAGGATATTACATCATCAACATTCCAGCTAGTCCTGTTTGAACTTCCCTCTTTTGATTCCAAACCCATCATGAAATGGCAAGGCTACATTCTCCAGATGATGACATGACTGTTGTTATGAAAAAGCAACAAAAATAATTTGAAAAAAAACAAAGTAAAAAAAATCAGTGGTGAAAATGATTCATCTAAAAAGTTCAGACTGCTCAAGTCTATAAGATCAGTTTTGTGACTTCAGTTAGTTGATCTGGTATGAACTCATGCATATATATTACTTGAAGATATTTCTTACAAATGTTATCAATTCAAGTGATTTCATTTCAGTTTTTAGCCCTTCTGCCTTCATCTTCTACAGATTTTGAGAAAAAGCAGGCAAAGTGTGGATTGCTATTTAAAACTGCATGTAAGTCTCTTATGGTTTGTATGAGTACACTGATGCGCCAAAACATTATGACCAGTGACATATGGCAAGAATGACAGCTACTGTGTTCACGTTCAGTTGTGGTGAATACCTATCGGCAGTGGTCCGAGAAGGGGAAAATCACCAACTGCCAACAAGGCATTGAGTGGCCAAGGTTCATTGATGTGAAAAAGATGTTGGTTTCATTATGCTATTGAAAGCATTAACAGCTAACATTTGATTCTTTAAACTCTCATGAGCACTCACATTTATATTGTACTCAAATTGGCACTCAGTAATACACTAATTTAGCAAACTCATAAGAGCTGCTCCCTTTACCTTACGCACTTTCCAGATAAGATGATATGCTTACTTTCAACTCCATATGCTATGGCTGAATTTGAGTAATTTATGGAATTATGAAAATGATTCATCATCAACATTTGAGCTGGTTTTGTTTGAACTTCTCTCTTTAGATTTCAAACCCATTTATGCTATTTGATGAAAGCTTGTCACGTTTTTCAGATCTCAAGTTTTGTGCTCTCGGTTGGATACCAGCAACCTGGCGTCTGAAAAGAACAAAATGGGAACTGGTGATGATGATCGACAGAAAGAAAAAAAGGAAACAAAAAAGAGACCATTTAATTGTCAGATTTGTGAAAAAACTTTTATAAAAAGATCCCACTTGGTTTTACACTTGAGGGTTCATTCAGGAGAAAGACCTTACCAATGCAAAGTGTGTGACAAAGCTTTCTTTCAAAGTAGTCACTTGAAAAGCCACATAAGAACTCACACTGGAGAAAAACCGTTCCCATGTAGTCTCTGTGATAAAGCTTTCTCTGGGAACAGTAAACTGAAACGACACATGAGAACTCATACGGGAGAAACTCCCTTTCATTGTGAAGTATGTGAAAAAGGCTTTCCCCAGAAAGGCCTATTAAAACGGCACATGAGCACACACACAGGTGAAAAACCTTACCAATGTGAAATATGCGGTAAAGCTTTTTCTCAGAACGTTCATTTAAAACGTCACATTGCCATCCATATGGGAGAGAGACCTTACAAATGTGACATATGCGGGAGGGCTTTCACTCAAAACGGACATCTGAAAAGTCATGTAACGACTCACTTCAAAGAAAAAAACGAATACCGCTTAGACAGTCCAAACAAAAATAAATCCGAAAGTTATATACCCGGTGGTGTGGTTGACAAATCCGATAACTATACAGGCACAGGTATCATTGAAAAACCCGAACATTCTGATCATGCCCAGAACAGAGAAAGACCTGAGAATTACATGGACACACATTTCCAAGACAGATTTGAAAAACTTCCATACAATGCCCTGTCTGGAAACCTTGAACCACCTGTGAGCTCTTTAATGAAGAGAAGTCCGGAAATTTACATTGATGCTCTCATGAAAGAGAGACCCCAGAACTATATGAACTCACACATCATAAAGAATCTAGAAAATTCACTGAACTCTAATGTGGGAGAGAAGTTTGAATAATGTTAAAGTGTATAATTGTTTTTTTTAATATCTGAAGTTTTTTCCACACCAAATATATATATATATATATATATATATATATATATATATATATTTGGGCTGTCCAAAAATGAACGGAACATTTGCGCCAATAAGACATAGCACGCACTCTGCTGTTATGCTGTATAGCAGTGACCTTGAACTTTTTAATAAAAAAAGATTGCATCACGTCACATTGTAGGAATATTTGAACTACATGTGATCAAATGAGCATGTATATGGAGTGTTCAGCGTTTTTTCTTTCGAGTCAACGAACGACTATCACTTTGAGAGACTGCATCCTGTGATCCTTGGGCATTGCCTGACTTTTAGCTCTCCGAAAAGTCCTCTGAGAGTCAGGTAATACTTTCCGCGGATCAGAGAATGCAGTTTCTCACTTTGATCATTGTCTGTGAATTTGGGAAGAAAAAACACTAGACGGACTGCACACACATTCATTCTTGCACATTTTGCCCAAATACTAACTAACCTGGTGAGGTGCATTTTTTTTTTTTACATAAAGGCAAGGTCCCTGCTACCTAGCCTGACAGTAGTGAGTAAACTAAAACATCTCATTGGTTAGCTGTTTTAAAAGTTTGGTTTCTTTTTGGACAGCGCACATGTGTGTGTGTATATATATATATATATATATATATATATATATATGCAGGAATCCCCTGCTTTTTGAAAGTTTGCTTTACTCCATCTTGCTTTCATGAAGCATCCTCATTAGTACAAATGTCTCATGCTTTCAAAAATGCCATTAAGTTGAGAAGCAATTACTGTTGATTTTCATGGGGAATGTTTTTTAGTATTTTAAGACTCTTCTTTGATGTCTGTCTGCGTTGATGTTGGATGTCAATGTTTATCATCTGCTGCTGTTGATATGGATGGCTTTAAATACAACAGTAATCTTGTTTGCTTAGCATTTTTCTATCATACAATTCTTCGTAGGTAAATGAAATATCCTGCAAGTCAGTCTTGAAAAGCCCCTGCCCCATTCAAAATTAAAGTCACACTTTTCTACAATCATTGCAACACTGTCATTCATTCTGAAAATCTTACCCACGATTATTTTTTTGTGTCTGGGAACGCTCAAAAAAGTTTCCCTTGTAAATTAATGGTAATTGCTTCTTTGCTACACACCATTTCAGCTTGCAAAAAAAAATTTGGAGGAATGCTTTACTTTCGGATAACGGGAGAAACCTATATATATATATATATATATTTCCCAAAAGATATTGCAGGATCAAATATTTCATTGTGAAATGTAAAGATAGTGAATAAAGAAGTCCTGGTGATCTGTGAAAATTGTTTCGGTTTGGTGATGCAGTTCTTCAAATAATGTTTGGGTTTGGGGGGGGGGAGGGTTCAATGCTAAAAACGCCTCACTGAAATTTTTTTGGTAGGCATATCAGTCTCGTGTGCCATTGCTATTGGGTCTGATCCCCACAAGGGGTCTCATCATTGCTCAGGAAATAATTTGTATCAAGCATGTGTGGTGGTTCAATTAGTTTGCTTGTGTCAAAATGAGCTCAACTTGGTAAATATTAATTAAAATGATTATGAGACAAAGGTTAGCAAGCTATTTTTGAAATCTATTGAGAGGCAGATTATCATTTAGAAATCCATTATTCTAACCTTGTACCTGACGAAGCATAGCTACTTGAATAGTGCTTCTTTCATGTTTAAAATCACCTTATATTTTGACTCCCCCTATTGATCTTGAATTGTGTTTGGTTTAATGCGTGTAGAATAAATTACCGTTTCAGTATAGATCAACAGTTTTGCTCCTTATCTGCAAGGTAAGAAAAAAGTGGATTTATATTGTAGTAGTGTCTCTTCTATGAACTTGAAATATGGTCTCAATTTTGGGGGGGAGGTTATCTATGTAAAATCAATGCATCCTTCTGATAGTCACCTATGGAGTTGAGCCATGCAATGTGTCCTTGAGAGAATCATGCTCAACATCAAGTGGAGAGACCACAAGACAGCAGAGTATATCAGGGAAGAAACAGGAGTCCGAGACATCATAGAAACCCTTAGGAAACTCAAATGGCAATAGGCTGGTCATATTGCAAGAAAGAAGAAAACCAAAGGACATCACAACTCACAACATGGATCCCAGTAATCAAATATGTGATGGTGAGGCAAACCAGGTAGGTTCGGGAAGCATTTGGCTCCAAGACGCTCCGAGATGCCTATGATGAATCCTGGGGAAGGTCTATGTCCAACAATGGATGATAAGAAACTGATGATGATAATTTACTTGTCTACTGATGGTCATCTTCAGGCAGATTACTTATATAAAGGGTGTCTACGAATCCATTATCCTATTGAGATTTTTTATCGCCCCTTATATATAGATTTTTAATCGCCCATTTTATACATATATATATATATATATATATATATATATATCAATAGTCTACCTCATGGCTAAGATTTCTCTTCATTGCCAGAGGCTATTGCCCAAGCACAGGTTAAAAAACTAGGATTTCACTCAAGAGATTAGCATAATTCAAAGCCATACAGAGCCTTCAAAGAAAACAGATCTCCCCCTTTTGAAAGATTAACACAATCTTCATTATGAGGAGGACTTACTTTCTTCGTAGACTCAAAACCTGACAGAGAGAATTGAAGGTAGGAAGATTGTGTTATGTCCTTCCCACATAACAGAATCTTCCAAGTCGAGAGGACCTGCCTTTGACGGCTCAAGGCTTGATAGAAAATTGGCATGATACAATCTACCTACCCCTATTTCCACACTTGTGAATTTGTGTTGTATTAGGCTATGGGGCTTGTTAAAACATTTGAATTCAATTCAAAAACTCCATGACAATGGCAAAATATGCTTGGTGAACTTCAAAAGTGGGTTATGTATTTGCATTTAAGATGATGGATATATTGTTAGATAACATCCTTATAATCAACCTGTGTATTGCCAAGTAGACTTTTAATATTGTAACTTATGAACTAGGTCTTTCTCAAAAGAAATAGATGGGAATAGGAAGACTTCAGTGCATGCTCAAATAGTTTTTATTTCCATACAAATCAACTAATATGTGCAACAGAAATCTAATAGATATAGTATATACATAAATGTATGTTAGAAAAAAGAACAATACACTATTGTAGGACAAGCTATCTCATCCATAGCTCTGGATTGGCAACTTACTCAGTTATCTTGTCCATAGCAGCAAATGGTTGAATATGGTGTATTCATATTATAGAGAACTAACTTATGGGTGTGTGTTTGTACTCTAAGATGTTGAGGACTACACATCACAGATCTGTAACAAAGACATGCCAGAAATCAGCAGGTCTAAGATTACCTTTAACACATAGCTCAAATCGAATTTTGCAAAATAAAAAAAGAAATGTGCCCATGTCTGTAGAGTCTGATCAGGGTTATTGTTTTTGCTCTGAGGAAAACATTGTTTTATTGTCAGTTTAGGGTTACATTCTTAAAAAGATTCTACCTAACTGGCATAAGCACTGAAAGAAAGAGAAATTCACATCCAGGGTCATCTATGATGAATGGAAAGTATAGGTATATCTTGAAGAGACGTTGTTAAAAATTAAAACTGCACAAGCCCAACATATATATCCCAAATAAACAAAGCCAATATCAAAAAGTTTGATGGTGCAATATATTCGGCAACATAGCTTGACGAACATCACAGTCATGAATGATTCACATGAACTAATCACATAACTCAAGTACAAGTCATGATTAGTTGGCTTTGACCATTGAAATATTTACACTCGGGGGCATTTGTTTGCCCCTGTATTTTGAGGCTCATAAAGGCTTGTGACGGGGTCTTTACAGCCATATTGTTAGAGGAGGTCAGATGATTCGATAGAAGGAAATTTTGTCCTTCTCTTTTCTCTCTATATCCTTTATCCATAAAGCAAGATCTTTCAAACATAACTGCAAATCATGGTGTATATTTCTCCTGATAGACAGAAGCTAATGGTAGTTCCAAGACTATGTTTTTGATATATCACATTCATTGTTGTGACTGATCATTTTATGAACCCCCAAATGTTCATATTACACTAGTGTAAGCCCTGTAAATATATATATGTATATACATATATATTAGGTTAGTAGAAAAATAATAAATAATTGCAGTTTTTTGTCATCAACTTTGAAGCATTTTATCTCAGCTTAAAGTAAAAGTTATAAATTGAAATAAGAACCTTCAGAATCTACATATTTTTCCCAACTGAAATTGAGTCCATTTATTCCAGAAGGAGGAAGTGGTTAAAATGCTTGAAAAAGTAGTAGTTGTTCAGTGAGAGGTCTGATAAGTATGCTTGGTGAGTTTCATAGCCTAGTTGAGAACAAAGAATTTTTTTTCAAAAGTCTATGAGAATAGATTACCTTTATTGATGAAAAAAAGCTAGAATATTCGAATCCGCGAAATTCAAGTCTGCAAAATTTGAGGGACTACTGTACATACACTACAGTCCTTTTATAATATAGCTTGATATAAATCGGAATTGCTTTTAACATGATTTGAGCATGGACTCAAATTTTCAAAACATTAAATTTAACTTTCAAAATAATAATTAAACACAAAAATGAAAAAAAACCCAACTTAAAAAGGTTACACCAACTGTAAAAAGGAGATTACTTAAATGAAATCATATTGCAAAATTTCAAGGCTGGATGATGATATGCAATATTTATTGTGTCATGTTCAGTTTCAAGTCATAGTAAAAATGTTGACAGAAAAAAAGACCTTCTCTCATTTCTCTCATCTTGAGCTGTAGCCAATATGTTGACGTCCTTCCCACCGACCTGATATCAACAATTTAAGAATGATTTAATTTAGATTTGACTTATTCCCCTCAAAAGTAGCCAACTGAGGTCAAGGGAATGGAAGATTGGTTAGATTATAGATGCAGCCAGTAAATGCTTGAGAGGACATTGTTGCTGCACAATTGGAGAAGTTTCTGGCCCCAAACTTGCAAAAATGGCTATGTATCCATGTAAACAGTATTGTTTCATTTTATACTGCATTTGAAAATTCATATCACCAGCCCTACCCTCTGGTGAGGTATCATGATTTTGAATATTTTTTATATCTATTCCTGTCTTTGTGCTGGAGTAGCCTCAACCCGACTCCATGGTTTTCTCTTCATTTCTGCATGAATTATGAAGGTTGGTCTTCAAGAAGTAGGGGCATCTAGACTTGGAAATATGGTTTGTAAAAATGGAAAATTTATTACAATCCTGACTCACTTATGATTTGATAGAAAATTATGGTTTCCAACTTCCACCTTATAACCGATCTGCAGTGATATATATATATATATATATATATATATATATTTATGTAATTAAATAATTGTGTCATCCACAGACAGCTGTTTCATTGTATTACAACTCTTCAGTGTGGCTGTAGACTATCCATTATCCAATCCAGTACCACAAGGTAGGATCAAAACCTCCGCTTCAGACCCAGAGGCTGGCATCTTACCTCTGCAGAACTGGACGGTCAGTAAGGCTGAATTTAAGCAATATATTCCCTCACCCATGAATTCCCCATCCACTAGAGTGCTCTATTCCCTAGTTGGAAGAGCATCGCATAGGCTTATAATGAACGAGTTACCTCACTTGAAGAGTGCTCAACCCTGAATAAAAAAGCATTGATTATATATATTTATAGTTGTGAATGTATTGAGGACTACAGATAAAAGATTTCACCTCATGAATGTAAAACCATTTCGATCCTTATGCAGGAAACTTGAAGTTGTGAAATAGAATAAATTGATGTAACTTTAAGTCTCGTAATTATCATCATTATATATATATATATGATAAATACTTATAGAATCCCTATTACAAATTCTCTTCACGTTTCTCAGTGATTATCATCATCATCATCAGTTTTTCATCATCTGGCGTTGGACATAGACCTTCCCAAGGATTCGCCAGACCTCTCTATCATGAATTTGTCTAGCCATCTTTTATTTTGCCGCTTGTGATCTCTGGTGATCATTGTTGTGAGTTGTGATGTCCGTTTATTGTCTACCATTCTTGCAACATGATCAGCAAATTACCATTTGAGTTTTCTAATGCATTCTATGTCGTCTCAGACTCACATTTTTCCCTTTTTTATATTGTGCTGTCTTGTGATCTCTCAATGTGATGATGAGCACGATTCTTTCATGTCCATGTTGCATAGATCTCAGTTTGTGGGTCAGTCTTTTGGTTGGGTTCCATGTTTCAGCTCCATAGGTGACTAATGGAAGAAAGCATTGGTTGTATAGCCTTCTATTTAGGATTAATGGGATCATTTTCTTCTTGAAGATTGAATTTGTTCTACTGAAAGCTTGCCATCCTAGAGTGATTCTTTGCTTGATACCTTCTTCTGTTAAGGATCTCATGGAGATTTGTTGTCCTAGGTAGATGAAGTGGTCTACTTTCTCAAGCTTTGCATTTTTGGTTTTGATCATTGTGTGTTTGTCTTCAACATGTTTGTTGTACATGACTTTTGTTTTGCTGAAATTCATGGGAAGGCCAACTTTCTTACTTTCCCCATTCAGTTTTACTGGCATTAGTTAGATGTCATAAAGGTTTTCTGCAAGAAAAGTCCTCGTAAAAATCAATAAGAGATCTTATATATACCCTGTTTTTGTACGTTAAATCTTTTCTGGCATTCTGGATTTTAATTTTTCTGAAGAATAGTGAATTACGTTTTGAATTTGAAATTTTAGAATAATTTTGTAACTCACAGTTATTAAAAGATCATCTATATATTGAGAATTTTTATTATAAATACGATTTCATATCATTATCAATATATATGCATATATATTTACATTTCAAAATGATTCCAATGAATGAATTACTTCATCAGGGGGGTAACTCATGTGAATTTAGTGGAATATTTGTTTCCCCTTAGATTTGGAAATGCTTGAATTTAAAAAAAAATGACTTATACCCCTTAGATTTGAAAAGACTCCCTTGGATTTGACACTGCCCAACTTGTCCTGACCTTAAATTGACTTTCAGAGGTCAGCACCACTCATCTTATCTTTCTCCTGAAGTGATTTTTCCCATGTACACATATTTGCAGCCTGTAGAGCGCAGCTGTTAGGGAGTCTATGAAACATAAAGTCAGAAGCAAACAAACAAATATATCTTTATAGTATTATACATTTGTGTGTGTATGAGTTTGTTTAGTCCAAAATTTCGATATGGCTATGTGCTTTTCATAGATTCTCCAGCTATCCTGGGGAGTATCGCAGGTTGGTGTATACTTTTACAATGCCTCAGTCTTCTCTACTGTTTGTTACCTCTGCCAGCTGGGATATGGAAGAATTGGTCAAATTTTGGAGCGGATCCAGGAATTTGCTTTGAGAGATATTTTTCTGTTTTCGCATTTTTTTCCCCCTACATTTATGCTCAGGGCTCTCCACATAATATCTCCCAAAACAATGAATCTCAATGGAATTTTGTCGAACAGTGGATAGTCGGCTAAAGCGGAAGTGATTCATTTTTGGGGTCGGATCCATGTACAATTACCCACGACGTTGTTACAATCCTTATGATATTGCCAAAACATTGTATGTCTGTCCACATGATATCTTTGAAAATTCCTGAAGAATTTCAATGAAATTCTGTGAAAGGCTGAGCAAAGAGCTATGGAAGAAGTTATTGAATTTTGGGGTTTGTCCATGCACAGTTACTTCCCCTTACTAAGGTATTTGTTTTCTGTGTACTTTCGAGTTTTGATTTTTGATTGTAAATATCAGTTATTCTGTGGAATCTATGGGATTCAACATTTAATGAAAAGATAGATGTTTATTCAATTAAGTTTGTTTACTGTTGAAAACAAGTATTTTTTTCAGCTGGAAGTGCTTTGAAATGATCAGTATAATTTTCATTGCCACTAATTATATAGTGCTACTCTTCTGGTAGGGTTTTTATTTGATAAATTATTTTAAAGGTAGTTGGTTATGTGTTTGTTGATAAGATATTCTCTAGAGAGGTAACAAGTGAACTTCAGGGTGGTGTACTCAATATATGATGAATCATCAAGTGGTTTCCATATTAGGAAGAAGAAATTCTTTTGAAATAATGGTAGCAATGTTGTGATTTTATCAAGATGTATTTCAGGTGTGGTACATATTTTCTGCTGGAGCTGATGACTGAAATTAAAATATCATTTATATGTGCAATTTTTCTTCTGATCATATTCAGAGCATTTTCTTTTATCTTATCTTCTGATGTCCAATCTATCAAGTGGGAGACAGAATACTGTAATATTCCAGGTTCTATTTCATATTGTATCTTCTGATATCTAATATATCAATTGGAATGCAAGATATTATAATAATCAATGCATTATTTTATCCTAGGGCAGTGTCTGTTTCAAGGATGCATATTTGGATGGAGCTTCATGGTATATTGAGCACTTTGCCATAATTGTCATGAAAAAAAATCTGCATTCATCATATGAAACTACAGCTTTGGAGAATTTCAGTTATTTCTACCAAGTATTGTCAATTTAGATATATTATATCTAAATTTAGATAATTCTTAAGAGGAAGTCATGTGAGGTAATTTGAGAAACTATGAAGAAAGGTCTATAATCTGTAATTTTTTGTTTATTTTTATCAGATTTCTAAAAAACTTGAAACTTGACACTGCAGTGCCTTAGGTACTGATTAATATATCCCATGAATGTCAACTTCGCACAATGATCAGTTATTGAGTAATCTTGCTGCATTAGATTTCTCGAGAACTGCGGATCAAAAAAAACTCCCAAGTTGACTCTACAATGCTTTGTAGGCTGATTAATATATCTGGTAAATGTCAATTCTGTGCAATGACCTGTTGTCAAGTAATCGCGGTATATACACACAGATATTTCTCCATTTGTAGTTAGATGTTCTGATCTCTCATCTATCATGTGTTGAACAATGAACAGTGTGACTTTTTCTGTTCCTCTCTTCATGACAATGGATTCCTCTACTTAAAGGTAACAATTTTACTGATAAAAATATCTCATACCAATCATCTGAAACAACAGACACTTCAATTGAAACAAACTCTGTATTTTTTCTAAAAGAATGTTCTTGAAGAAACTCAAATACATTATTTCTTTGCATTGATTATCTAGAATCATAATATTCAGAGCATTTTTTCTATATCATATGTTCTGATATCTAATAAATAAATATTAGACAGAATACAATAATACTCGCCATCACAGTCAATAAGTGAAAAACCGTGATGTCGAAATTTGAAGTCATGTAAAAAAAATCCATCGAAGAAGAGATATGGTCAGAATTAATTCTATTTATGACATCACTGGAAAACATCTGAAATAGAGTAAAAAAAAAAAAATATGTATAGATTTTCCACAATCTAGATGGTCTTGATAAACCTATCAAAATGAGGTCTCCAAAAAGATGTTTTTCCAAAAATTGAAAAACAGTATTTTTAGAAGGGGTCTAGTGGAGTACTGATACCAATTTTCAAGTCTGTAGATGAAATGGTATGGCTTGGTATGCTGGAACACACAAACTAACAAATATATGAAAGGATGGAAACTTTTGCTATCTTTGATGGCTATGGTGGTTCAGTTTAGAGCATTATTTTAGATTGTACCTTCTGATGTCTGATCTATTGAATGGTAGACAGAAAATCAATATTCAGAGCATTATTCTATATCTAAATGATCAGCCAGTGTGGCTCAAAGGTGAAGATGTGTTAGCCAAGTTTAGAGGTTAACAGGTTTTACTGAATGCAGTTAGAGACCGTCAATAAAAACTATCTACATAGTCAATATAGGTTTGTTCAGTTTTTAATTGATTCTAACTGGTAGGGTAGCTATGCATGAATATATGTATCATGTAAACAGGCTACAATAATGGAGCTAGAGGGCAGAAAATCCAAACATTTACTCCTTCTTATGTATCGGAAGACCTTTTTTTAAATTCTTCCCCAAAAGTAAGTTTTTAGGAGGTTTAATTTACAATGTAGGTCTAAAATTGTCCCTTATTTTCTGTTAACTTTTTTTCAATATATTTAACTTTTTGATTGATCACCCCTAACATGGCATGCTGCCAAAACATAACATGATGGCTTTTTTTGAGTAATTAAGCAGACCTGTTTCTATAAAGTTCAATAAAAAAAATCATGATAGAAATGTACTGAGTTCCTAAGTTTATTATTTCCAATTAGAATATTCAACTAAGTTATGTTTTGAAAAGGAGAGAGATTCAATTGAGATAAAAATGCTTTACAAGTTCCAACATTCTCTTTGAAGGAAAGCAGACTTGACTGGGAAAGAATGGGTTCAACATACCTCCATATGTCAAATGAATGCCTATTCAAAATTTCCAGCTTATCAAATATGACAGACGTATGATTTGTTAGATTACTGTTGTTTGGTATCATACCATCAACACTGATTGATTCAATGAGGATGGAACCCACTTACTTACTACCTTGCTGATCATTACTATTTATCATTTTTTTTCATATGATTTGTTAATTAAGCATAGTTTGGTATCACACCATTAGCAGTGGAAAATTCAATGAGGATTGAACCCACTAACAGTAGCCAGCAAGATTCGCTTACTGATTGTTGCTATATGATGTGCTTCCTGGTCTGTTTTTTCCTCGATGGAAAAGTCTAGAGATTAAAATGATCAAAATGTGATGAAAATAACAAAAATGTGGGAAATGGTTCCCAAAGATCATTGTATGAATTCTCAGCCAGCTCACACAAATTCTGGTAGTTGCCAAAAAGGTTTCAGGGAAAATCTTATAATCAGCACTGAAAACCCATCATATTTATGGATGGGTAGGGGTTGAATAGTCAATTTATCAGATAAATATACAGTTGAAATTGGCAGTCATATTTGCATTGGCGGACACAAAGTTCAGGTGCGAGTTAGTAAATATTTACACAGTAAGTTGAACATCAAGTGTCAGAAAGTTGAATAAAAAGTAAAGGTCTAGTTTAGCATTATACATATATTGTAAATCGATCACTTAATTTAGAGCTAATCTACTCACTTACCCTATGAAAGTTACCTATTCCCTGGAAGAAGAAAAGGTCAAATTCACTCAAAGCTGTTCAAAGTATGTAGGAAGAATATTTTCTCAGAATATTTTGCTCAAGATTGCTAAATCAAATCTTGAACAAGATTTTGACCAAGTTCTATAACCACCAAGACAAAAGAAGAACATCACAGAACAGTTTGCTAGTTTAGTTAGTGTGATCATCATTTAGTGCTCCTCTGTCGTGGCCTTGTACCAGACTAAGATAAGCTGAGTATAAACAATTGTTAGTTAGGAAGTTTTGAAAACAAAAAAAAACAAAAAACGATTAAAATAACGTATTAAGTAAATGTAAACAAAAAGGGAGGTAACGATAATTCTTTTTGAGATTTTCAAGTCGGAACTTTTTCACATGGTTAAAATTTTCATCCAAGCCGTTTTCCGTGTGTCACGGACAGGACCCACTAGAATTTCAGCTTTCTACGGCAAGTTTCGGTCCCTGTTGTATTCTGTTTTGTTTATAAAAAAAACAAGTTGGATTTTTTAAGATATGATACTAATGCCTTATGTCTAGGATTTATTTATTAATTCATTTGCTAATATTTTTTCCTCTTCTTGCAGTTCGCTTCTACTTTACCCGGACACTGGTACTCTCTCTCCTCTAAATTTACTGCTTCCAGGGTTCCGCGATATTTACACCCCGTGTGTTTACTTGCTTTTTGTCCATTGTATGTTGATGTTATTGTTCGGATATTTTCCGCGGTGCTTCGTCTGGTCTTAAATGCGAAAACATGTCTGCGACGAAGAAGAATGAAAATGACGACGAGAAAGAAGCCCCCGTCGTCCGCAAAAGAAAACGTGCCAGTTACGGTTTGGACGTCAAGCTTCATGTCATCAAACAAAAAAAGGAAAACGGCCAACGTGTCGTGGACATTGCCCGTGCCCTGGGGATACCAGAAACCACTATTCGGACCATGCTGAAGAATTCTGCCGAGATCGAAGCAAAAGCTACGACTACCCCAAGACACTCCGAGGCCAACATCACCCGTATGAGAAGTGACGTGATGGAAATGATGGAACGGAAATTGTGTGTGTGGATCGAGGATCTCTACCAGCAACAAACACCGGTCAGTCTGTCCCTAATTCGTACCAAAGCCCTGAGTTTGTACGATGACATTCAGAAAGAGATAGGTGACGATTCGTCGTCGAAAAAGAAACCGAAAGAGTTTTCCGCCTCTAAAGGTTGGTTCCATCGTTTCCAGAAACGGTACGGGTTTAAAAATGTGAAAATGCAACAGGGATCCGCCTCTGTCGTCGATCTGAGGCGTACCTATCCAAAGACGTACGTATCGAAGAAGAAAAGCGCCAAGCCCAGTTTTAAAATCTCGAAAGACAAGCTCTCTGATGACAGGTTTCTTGAAGATGTTGTTGACGATGACGTTCATAGATTGTTTGATTCGCATTCATTGCCGTTGACAAATGAACAATTAGCTGCACTGAACCAGACGACGGTTGTTGAGGAAGAGCCGAACGCAACAGACGATGTCTCTGTTAAGGCTCCCAGCACTAACCCCCCAAAAGGCCTCACGGTAGATAATTTACGGACTGTGTTTGCAAAAATCGATGATGTCGTGGAATTTTTCAAAGAACACGACCCTCAAGGCGATCGAGCTGCCAAATTTGAACATGGATTAGAGAAATTGTTGTCCTGTTACCGGACACTCTTATTTGAAAAACTTCGTGAAGGAGAGCAGACGACGTTTGACTCCCTCTTAATGCAACAGAAATTAGCCAAAGAGCATCGGCTTGATCCGGGCTCTTCTAGGTGACCAGCCAAAACCTAAATACTTGGTTTCTTCTTCTTCTTAGTCACCATCCCACCTCTGAGACAAACCATTTTCTGCAGCTCCTGGGTGCTAAAAAAACGTGTTACCATACATTCATTTTTTTTATTTTGGAAACCGTGAAAGCTTGTTCTCTTTCTCGGGCAGGTTTCAAACCTCAACAAAATGTTATCTCTTGATGGGCAAGTGTTATTTTCCCTTTGATAATTGAAAAAAAAAAATCTCAATGCAAGTTAAAAGAAAAATATAAAAAACCTACTTTTCTCACGTAGCAAATAACCTCTAAATTAAATATCCAAAAGGTGTATGAACAAACTAAAATTTTACCCATCGGTTCATTATTCAACATTACCAAGTGGGACATATGAAAATCCAGTCAATCTGGTTACAGGATTAAATATCAAAAGTGATTTTAATGACAACAGTATTAATATGAGTATTTTTAAGATCTTGAATCCAATTATTCAATCGTGAAAACAAGTCTGTGGAAAAGAAATAGTTCATTTTCTAACGGATTGGGAAACACATCTGAAACATCATGTGAAGCACATTATTGTTGTCTGGCTTTGGAAGTTTTCTCTGCCAAGTTATTTCTTCTTGTGAGTTCTTGATCCGAGATGCTATGGGTAAGTTTATTCGTTTTCTCATCATTTTACATACACTCAAAGTGCTACTCAAAAGTTCACGGAATTTGAAAAGTTTGTACAAACCAAATGTAGTGCAGGTATTAACTGTTGCCTTTTCTTTAGCAGTACCCTGATAAAACCTAGTTTCCTTTGCTCCCTTCACTGTATCATGAAGGAGATGGTGAAAACTAGGTGCTACAATAATCCTGATATGAACTAATCATGATATCCTGAATCCTAGACTTTCACTTGTTCCAATATGATTCGATAATCTGTGTTCACACTCCATCCTATGGATTCACAAAATTCACTTGATGATTAACAGATAGTAACTTTTTTTCCATGGTCAAATCCCTTGAACTTTTAGTGAGTACCTTGTATATATCTATATATATATATATCTGGATCACTTTGAGATCTTTCTCCTGGGTTTTGGCAATTAAGCACCCTTAACCCACTAAAGGAATCCAAGAGGGAGAAATGCTTCATTTTATTGACAAAGTTAAAGAATACATTATTCACTCGTATGAATACATAAATTTTTAAATGCTCTATTGCCACATAAATTCTGATACAGTCCTTTAAAAAGTTGTGTTTACCACCATGATATCCTGAATCCTAGACTTTCGCTTGTTCTAATATCACTCGATAGTCTATGTTCACACTCCATCATATGGGTTCACAAGATTCACTTGATGATCAACAGATAGCAGCCATGGGTTCTCCTCCCTTAGTTTCTGCAATCAAATAACGGGGAGGCAGTTGAAGTGATCCCTATTTTCATATATGTTGTCAAAAGAAGTTTATATTTTCACCAAGATCAATTTCAAATCAACTCTTTTACTCGTTTCTGTAAGAATTTCTCAGGTCTTCCATTTGAACAAAAGTATCCTCTGATAGAAAATTGTAGTTAACAATATTCTATGTATGATTTTGAAAAGTAAATGTGTATGGTGAGAATAATTAGTGAAATATTCACAGCAGACTGAAAGAAATTGTATATTCTTAGTTATGTATTTATACCTGCAAGTCACTGACAAGATATCAGGAGAATCAAATCTTTTTTCCGTTTTTCAGATTTTATGTTTTACTTGTGAATATGCAACAAGTAGCATCAATGGTGATAATCAGAATTTTAATGATTTTTGTATGTTTTTCAACTCCACAAACTATGAAGTAATTATTAGGATGTTATGCATGCAGTAGCATTTTTTTTACATCATAGAGACTAGTGCTATAAGTGAAAAAGATACTGATTTGATTGTATTTTTTTGGTAAATTCAAGTTATAGATATAGTTTGTTATTACTGGAATTTTTTGAGTCTTTAACGGTAAATGTCCATCCAAGAAGTTGGACTTATTTTCATCTATGATCTCAAAGTAGGATGTAATGCTGCATTTTCCATATTCACCTGATATTTCTCCTGCAGATTATTATTATTTCAAGCATTTTGAACTTAATAGTTGTAATAAAGGGTTCAACAATAGGTTATAATTCATGCTTTTACTTAATTTGTGACCACTAACATTTCATAAGGATAGTATATTATTTTTAGAGTATCATTGGAAAAAGGTTATTGCTTTAATTATTTACCTTTTTTTGCTGCTCATGTTGTCCTTCTTCTGATTATCCAAAAAATAAGACTTTGTATCATACAAACTAATACTGATTTACTGTATTGTTTTTTGTCATTTTTTTTTATTTACCTGTTTAAGGAGAAACTTCTTTTTTTTTTCTCCAGGATCTTGTTTTCATTGAGAAAACTCAAAACAGTCTTCAAGGGAAGGACATCCCAAAAATCAGCTCTCTCTCTCACCTGATTGGTATGGTGTGTAATTGGGTAAGAAAAAGGCAACAACACATTGATTTTATTCAGACGACCAATGCGGAAGCTTGAGAGGGCACATGTAATGGTTGATCTAATAAATTTCTTGTTGGACTTGTCCAGCTTTGGCACAGGGCTACATTGCAAGGACACTTGGTAGGAATCAAGCTCACTCCCAATGGCTTTTAAGTATGCCATCCTATCTAGGAATTAATCAACCAAGTTAACTCCAGCACAAATTTGTATCAATAAATTTGATGCAAATTGTAAAAAAAAAAAGAAGAAAATAGACAAATGTCTTCATTCTGGAGAGAGTGCCATTGTGAGATAATCAAAAAAGATTTTATTTTCTTTCCCACCGAAGAGAGAAGCCTCAATGTCCAGCCAAGAAATAGAAATCAACTAAAATTCTTCACTATCGCAAAATATACAACGAAACTGAACTTGTGACCTTCCAGAGAACTGGGTGAATTTTACAAGCCCTCTAATTTGGGGAATTTTTTTTTTGGGTGGGGGACATCCTTTTGGAATCTGAAAATCACTTTTTTTCTTTTGGTTAGTATCTCCTGTATGCTATTGGTGTTATGCTGCTGTAAAAAAACATGGATCAGGATGGAAGAATAAGCTGAATCTAAGGCTCTAAAAAACATGATCCCCCAAAATGGGTGTGCTGATGTAATTCGCCTAGTTCACTGGTAGGTCACAAGTTCAGTGTATAGGTCAGGGAAGGACTGTTCCAAGAGATCACAGACAGAGCTGATGTAATGTTTATGGGAGGTGAAATGCATGTCTATGACTTTGACGTTCTAAAATGCGACACCTGAAAAAAGCTGGAGTGTTGTGATGAAAAGAAAAAAAATGAGGAAATTTGTTTGAATAAACTGGAATATATATTCTGTGATATTTGCTGAAAGGATTTATCTGGAAAACTGCCTCCCATAAATGTCTATGAGTGACCATTTAAGTTGTAAAAGATCCTACCGTTTTCTAAAAGACATTTGAAAATTTTTATAAAACAAAGTGGAAAAAAAAGGAGAAAAAAACCTTTAAAATCTCCATCTTTCAAGAAAAATATATAGTAAGATATTTACTCATCTGGGGAGTTGATTAAGGAAACCATTATTAAAAAATGATTTTTCAAGAAATTTTATATTTTTGTACAGAATTTCATATTTGTGTAACTATAATATTTATGAATACACACAACCCAATCATTGTTGTTTTAGAAGATATTACCTGCAGAAATGCCACCCTCTGGTATCTTATATCATTATGTGAGGATATTTTCCAAAGTATTTTCAAAGATTTTTCCAAAGAAATCTGCAAAAAGATTTCCAAGAAATATTAAATATGTCCAATGTTCAATATAAAACCGGTTGTTGCAAAAAACTTTAAAAGAAGTTGGAAAAAAACACGATTGTATTGATAATTAGAAATAGTGTTACTGAAACTACCAAGGCTACTATAATCCTTTAAGCCCCATCTCTCTAAATGACTTGGCTTCTTCTTACTACTGAGGCAGACTGATTGACATATTGGAACTCTTAAGAGGCTGAATAAGATGTATAAGGGAGGAATCACTGAAAAACTGCATCTAAAAACTTTCAACTGTTTATACATATATATATATATATATATATATATATATATATATATATATATATATATATATGACTGTCACCCTTATAGTGTCAGTAGCTGATATCAGTCCTCAATCCTACCTCTTATTAAAATATCAAAATTTTTTCCTCCCCCTCTCCATTCCTACTCTCTTATTAAACTACTAACATAATTTCCCTTTCTCCCCTTCCAACTCTCATTAAACTACCTTTCTTTTTTCCCTCTCCCTTCCTACCATGTCTGTCACAATCATAGTATCAATAGCAGCCATCAGCCGAGCCTGTTATTATACACTTATGATAACCATCGGCGGAGCGGTGCGTCATGGACTAGTATGTACATAAAGTGTTGAATCGGCTTTATTTAAATAAAAAGTGGATACAAGTTTATAGAACTATTCCTTTTTCCTTTTGAAGCACATTGAAGTTTATACAGTTGAGATTGATATCACTTTGGTGTTGCAGTGTGTATTTTACAAGAATGTAAATATACTGACTGCTTGGCAGTTTGTAAAAGTTTGTAGCGACAATTTCCAACTGGAACATGTGCACCTGCCACAAATTTGAAGTTCAAGGTACTCAGTCCTTACTGCACTTGTGTGAAGATCTGTTGGTATAAATAGGATTATGGATGTTTACACTTTTATTTGTTCTTTATTTTCGCAGCTGTTTTAATGTTGATAATTTTTGTCAAAAAGATTGTTTTCAGTTCGATAATCCTCTTCTAATAGGGTTTAGCGGCTGCGTAATGGAGTAATTGTTACTGACATGATAAATGGAATCAGTTTGAGTTTTGACCGTGGCTGTTAACATTCCATTTGTAATAATGCCCTTGGGGAAGGCATAAATATACTACTCCTTTCAGTTTGAGCCCTTTACCCCTGTGAGACCTATCTAAGAAGTTATTCTGACATAAAAAAACGAAGACTTGGCTGTCATCATAGCTGGTCCCAAGCTAGGCATAAGGTTTGCAACTCCATCCCATGAAACCTACTTGCTACTGAAACAGTGGGAGAGTGGTTGTGGCCCTATACACCAAAAGGAATCTGCTGGAATAAACAATGTCAGGGTTTTTCTGTGAGTAAGAAATTTCTTTTTATCATAATGTTTTCTATGTTTTTAATCAAAGATTTATAATTTTCATCAAATAATGCCTTTTATTTCACTGTAACTTTTTTGTTGATTCTGATACATTTTTGATTGTAAACTTTTTAAAAAGCATTTCTGGTGATTATTTTCTTAATCATTTATTTTAATATCATTATCTTTTGATCTTTTTTTTTTCTATACTTAGATCTTTCAATAGATTGTTCAATTGTTAAATACTTTGATTTTTCATCCCAGTTTTTTTTTTCAATATTTTTAAATCAGAATTCATTTGATAGATCAAGAACTTGAAGAAAAAAATTCCAAGGGTTTTTTTAATATTCAGGTGCATGTCCGAGGGAAGAGAGGTATCCAGGGTGATCAGGACCCCAACACCTGCTCTATCGAATCAAAATTAAAATTATTTATTACTATCTACATGGAGAAATTATATACAGTGAGTGCAGATGTATCCAATACAATTGAATAAGGTAATTTTAACATTCTTTATGCAGCTTCAGATTAGAAAAATACTAAAATCAGGAACATTTGGTCCAAATTCTATTGGAAGCTGTATATACTCATGTTGAAATAAACTATTTTGAATGTATTGGATATTTTGGCACTTACAATTATTTAAATTTTTTAAATAGTAAATTGAATTTAAAAACAAAAAAGATATGATTTTGTTTTACATCTAATCCAAGTAAGATTTCTTCCACTTTATTTTTTTAATCATTTATTTGGTGTGACCTCTTGTCAATTCTAGTGTTGAAAAACTGACCTAAATGTTAGTATAAAATGCTGAATTACACATTACTTTCCTGTTTCTGATGTTTGAAATTTTTCTTTTTCACAAATGAGAAAATAATTTTTTTGTTTTTTTTAATGTACTATTTAACATATATCTGATTTTGATGAGACTTTCTCATACAGATTCCTTTGATTAATTTCAATTTCTAAATTTAAAATACCTCTAATTTTGAAAACTTGAACACTTACAGATAGATAACCAATAGAGTTTGTTCAGTATTTATTGTTAGATGTAACTTCATTGTGAAATGATTGCTTTTGATTGTGTTGTGACAACATGCATTTAAAGATAAATTTATGATTCTAAGATGAACTGATATTTTCTCAAAAAGTTCATTTTGACCACTTAACATTTCATGAGAAATTTCTTCATCTTAGATCAACTGACAAGATAACTTACAGAAGATTTTAAAAATTTTTTGTCCTTGGTCTAGTTACTCGAGTGAATTAAATACTGATTCAAGTCAATTTCATAGATTGTGGTAAAGGCAGTGAAATTGATTGTTAAGGAGCTGCTGACGGGATATTCTACTGATAGGACTGAAATGGTATTGCGTGATGTCATAAGTGGTTTAAAGTTAACACGAAGTTTACTTGAATGTAGCTTTGAATTTAAAAAAAAAACCGCTTTGTTTTCACTTAAGTCATAGAACAGTCAATGCATATTACCAGTGTATAGTATATAATTTTGAGAAGAGTCATTAACATTCTAAATTGTGTTTGGAAAGTCAAATCTCTTTCTTTTCAATGATGTTGTTACCAGGTTTCCTCAGCCCTTGTCAGGTTATAATCCATTAGAGTGACGGAAAAAAGTGTCATTAATATATTGACCTGATCAATATCTATTTCAGCAGGTACACAGATGTAACTATACTGCCAATCTAGTAAGGTGATTGCTGTATATAGTTGGAATCACCCAGTCCAGGATTTGTCCCCTGACACATAGGTACTATGTCCAGTCTTGGAGGAGGGGAAGGTATAAATTGCCTTGAAGCTTCACCCCCTTATTGCACATGAAGGGGAGGATCTCAGATAACCCTGATGTTTTCTTGGAACTGTTTACAGGGACGGAAATTTTTCTTCTTTCCCTCACATACATGTATGGGCCCCCATATTAAACTCAACCTTGTGGAGAGGCAAATAATTACATATTAAGTCATGATAATTTCCTCTGTAGGCCTTGCCTAGAATTGAACCTCGTAGGAAAGAAGAGATATTACATCTCTGAATTTTTGAGATGAGGTATTATTATTATTTGGACCATCCTTATCTTCGTTGTTTTTCATACAACGTTTCGGCCGTTATACTCTACAGCCTTCATGGGGAAGTAACAAACCAAACCCCTTATTTATATTGACTGCACTCCTCTCTTAGCATTAGTAGTGGTATTATTGTCACACACTAGGATTGAACCTAGAACCATCAGATTACTTGCAGTAATTTTGTCTGATTCTGTAACCACTATGCTATGTGTCCATGTGGACAACCGGTGTTGGTTTTTAGGAGTCTTAAACCTCAGGTGACAGTTTTTGGTATTTGATGTTATTGTTTTCTAAAGTTCTCTCTGATAATGAAAGATAGAAAACAATAACATCAAATACCAAAAACTACCACATGGACACATAGTGTAGTGGTTACAGAATCAGACAAAATTACTGCAAGTAATCTGATGGTTCTAGGTTCAATCCTAGTGTGAGACAATATTACCTGATGAAGGCCGTAGAGTACAACGGCTGAAACGTTCTATGAAAAACAACCAAGATGAGGATGGTCTGAATAATAATAGAAATAAGAGACATTACGTTTGGAAAATCCAAACGTATGAGATAATGACATATTGGATATAAGCGTTTACATGGGTCAGGCAGTTGAATAAGTAGAAGCAGCTTTGCAATGACATTAAAAAAAATGATGAAATTAACTGAAGAATTACCCTAGCTTGGACAGTTCAGTTCGAGTAAGAGGCCCTTGAAAAGATTAGTCATTAAATTTAACACTAAAAAAATTTCTGTTGCGTGTTCAATCTTTGGACAGAACTCAGTGGAGATTTTAGCAAGTTGTCTTATGATGGTATGTTATTCTTACACTCATCCACATATATGACATTTATTCGATATTCTGTTGGATGTAATAGTTGATTTGTGCGGATATAAAACCAGTTGAAACAGAAAGCTAAAAATGCCCTTGAAAAATCTACAACATATCAAAATCTTTAATTACTGATATTTCTAGGCATGCGGTTTTATTATTAAAAAAAAAAACAAACCAGAAACCATTTCATTTTGTAGTTACAAGTTTATTCAAGTTAAACAAGCCTTTACAGAATAAAAAAAACAAAAAAACTTTGGCTTAAATGTTTATATCATTATTATTTCTTTCAGATTTGGCATTAGAAGAAGCTCTATGAATCACTGAGAATTGGCAACATCATGATGGGGTGTGATAAGTGAGATAGCAACAAATATACTTCTAAGTCTTATTTCTTGAATTGATTCTATTGGTTGAAGTTTCTTTTACCTTAGCTCTAAGTATTGCCAATTTCAATTTGAGCATAGCCAAATTCTCCAAACTTTGGGTGGCACCTTTTACACATACAAACAGTGGAGAATTCCTATCGGCATTTTTTGGATCAGAATTTGAAGTGAATAGAGGCCTCAACCTTTTTGCTGCAACAGATGAAATAACTCATCTTAGCAAGTCATCAGTCCAGTACCACAGATGGCATAACTTGTCCTATGATAGTGTAGTATTCTTTTTTTTCTTGCGTACATTTATGTATATATTACATTTAGAGGATAATCTGATGCACATTAGTTGATTTGCGTGAAAATAAGACCATTTCAAACATGCAATGAAGACTTTCTATTTTAATCAATTTTTTTACAAAAAATCTTGGCACAGGAAGTACGGCATTAAAAAATATACTTGGCAGTGAATAGCTTAATGACTGACAACTCACATTTATAATTTTTGCTAGTGGGGCAAAAAATAAGCACTTAATCTAGAAAAATTAAAGGGATAGATTTTGTTGAGGTCCTAAATATTAGTACATAGAAATAAGCTGTTCTCATACCTCATTGCTTTTCGGGTTTTTTATCTCCATACAACCCTTCCTTCAAAATGACAAGTGGTGTTTCTCTGAAATTTAGAAGATATCAAAATGTCCGAAATCAAGTTTTATTGAGAAAATTTGCTTCTTGGTGCATAGGATCCTAGTCTACTAAGGAAGCATAAATAACGTATTTTTTTAAAAGAGGAAAATAATTCTTTTTATAATTTCCAAGTTTTTTTTCTTATTGATAAGTTTCTTTGGCCTATCACCAATTCATTTGAGTATATACATTGGTTTAATGCAGTGGTCTCAAAACTTGATCAGTTTGGGGAACCCTTTTCAATGATTAAATTTTTCTAGGGAGCCTTTTCAAAAAACAATTTCTCTTCTATATATGTATATTTACATAGGCATGTAATTATTGGATTCAGGCCTAGTTTATGGAATTATCCAATTGTGTATAAACCCAAATAGAAAATACAGACTTGAATGGAGAAGTAAAATTGAAATTTACTGAGCATAAATAGACATATGAATAACTTACTGAATAGTGTCTGTGTCACATAAATAACCAAGATGATAATAATTTGAATGTAACTGTTAAAAATAAGTATTTGGAATTTCGTTATGTGTTTTTAGCATTATAAACAATTGATGAATTATCAAGTATATTATGAAAATTATACAACCCTACCAAAATAAGCAAAAAGCATGATACAGAAGTCCTTCCAATTTTGCAAATTTGATTATTCAATGTAGGTAATACATTGTGCTCTGTAAATTGGAAGAAGGCTTGATGAATTGAAAAGGAGCTGGATACAGACTTGGTGGGTAAAAGGACAAAGAAAAATAAGATCTAGATCATCTGCTAAAAGTGGATCTGAAAATGAGAAAAAGCCATAACAAAAAGTAACAAAAGTTGAATACAAAGTAGCCTAAAATATACTAAATTTCAATTTTAATTAGAATTAATAGATCAATTCATTAATCATTTCATAAAGGAGAAAAAACACAAAAAAAAAGTTTGATTAATTAAAAAGAAGCTAAGAGCCAGATACAGATTCAGAAGCTTAATACAATGAAAAATAGCTAGATCTAGCTCCAAAAAGGGGCTACACTGGCAACCCTGCTTCTTCTGCTAGATACTCCATGCTCATATGCATAACACATCATGTGACTGGAGTTATTTGTGAATGAAATATTTTACAAATTTAACTCATTGAGGCCAGAATTTTTTTTCATAGTTTCAAAGCAAGGGTGGTAAGGAAACAAAGGATGGATTTTAGTGTTTTCATTTTCTAAGAAATTTTAAGAAGTTATAATCATTTTGAAGCTTATGAAGAAGATAAACCCATTTATGGCAAAATTGTACAAATGTAATAGTCAAGTGATCTCATCAAGTATTCAAAATGGCTGCCACACTCAAGCATTCAAATCATGAGTCACTTATTACAGATCGAGTGAGAGATTGAGAGCAAGAGGGGCCGTAAGTAAGTATAGGGTTTAATTTCAAGAAAAATAATAATTCTTTCTTGTCCGACTTGTTCTGTCACACACATTGCCGTATGAAATTCACAAATCCAATCGGATACATGTGGGCACCCTTGGAGCTCGCCAATCTATGTTATTACTCTATATAACCTTGTATCACTGTAAAGACCAGGTTGGACAGGTGAGTTTTAAAATTTAGGATGGCAGATAATTAAGCTCTGTAGCAGTCAATTTTTGGAGCGGTGTTCAAAGAGTACGGTTACCAAATCAACCATTTCCCAGCTAGATCTGGCTGATTTTTTTCCAATTTAGATGATAAAAATTTATGTAACAAATTCTTGTAGTCTTAATTTTTGTTATTTCTTCCTATTTTCTCTATTCACTAAATAAATAATAAAATGATCATCATTCCATGTTAGTGTCTGATTGCATGCAAGTTTCATAACCATGTGACCAAGAGCGAGGCAATTTTGAGAGGGGTTCTGAATTTTGAGGGACTACTCACTTTCGGAAAGATTATTTCACACCAGTAGGAAGAAATTTCTCATAAGATATCTTGTCAATCAGTTTCAAGAGGTTAATTAGTTATGTAAATACATAGGCAACCCAAAGAAAATTATTAAAGGTTTAATAATTATTTTCATTCAAACTAAATACTGATTGATAAGAATAATATCTTGCATATTTTTTTTTTTTTTTTTTTACCCAGCGGGGCACTTAGTAATCTTCAAAGTACTGGCCTAGTTCCTCAAATTTGGTCTAGCAAATAAATATTGTTTTCCAACTATTTTCATACAGTAGAGTATTCTTCACAATTAAAGTTAATATTAATTCTTCTTTCTTTTATCCTATTCTGTTTTTTATTGCAATTCTTTGGTCATTTTTACATTTATTCGAAAACTGTTGAGTGGTTTGGATTGGGAATAAAGAATAAGCATCTATTCAGATCTTGTTGGAAGCCTTTTCTTTATTTTCAATACTTGCCACTAAGTTAAAGGATAAATGTAAAAAAATGACCTGAGAATTGAGATAAAAAGCCACTGAATATGATGAAGAATACACTGATTAAAAATGAATGATGATAGTTTATCTGAGAAATTCAGACAATTTGGACTATTATGTTAATATTCATTATTTATTTTAATGATTCAGATATTGATAAATAAATAAAGTTATTTAAAAGTCAACAAAAATGATTTTGAAAAATATTAAAATACAATTGGATTTCAATTCTTCAGATGCACAGGAAAATTTCTAGTTTCTGCTAGATAATTAGTAAATTGGGAGTTATAGTTTTCAAATAGATGAAGGTACAATTTGTATTCTATTTCTATATTTAGAAGTTCAATTGTTTGAGCTAAAAGAAAATTAATCAATGAATTTAAATATAAATGGTCAATATGCATCAAGTTTTTTGCTCAAGAATGAAGGTTATTTGATTTCTTAAATTCAATTTTAGATAACACATTAGAGGAAAACTTGTCTCAAAAGCTATTAGCAGTGAGTTTTATGGTGGTTAAGCTTAGTAAATACCAGTTTTCTCTACTATCGGAGCGTAGAGCATTTTCAATAAAAACCCTTTTGTAAACTAGAAAAGCATAAAATGAAGACGCAATTTCTATTAAATTATATGGGAAAATTTTTTTAGTGAGACCCCAAATACCATGATGGTAGGTTGAGTTGTCAAAGGTTCAGATGGTGGGTGGTATAGGAGACTAGAGTGTAGGAGTGAGAGAAGAAAGTGTGTGCTGCTTCCACAACAGCTTGCTACAAAACGAGCCCTGATTGCTATTTTTGCTTTTCCCATTTTTTTGTGAAAAGCAAAAATTTGGCATGAAGCTATCTTTCAAAAAAAAGAAAAAAAAAGCGGACCATTTTATTTTCCATTTATTCAAGCTGTTTTATTGAGATACTCTCTGGCAGCTCCACTATTGTGGCCTTGTGCCAGACTAAACTAAACTTCGGAAATATCAAGTGATGTGCTTTGTATGTTTATTGTACTTTTACCAGTGTCTTCAAAGGTAGTAAAATTAATTTAATTGAAAATTACAAAAATAACAATTTTACTCAATTTTCAGAGAAGGAAACAAGTCAGATATGAAAGAGTAAAAAGCATTAATTAGATGAAAATTACATGTTAAATTGGTTATTATCAAAGTTGGTGTTGTTATATTTGTTAATAATAATAATTTTAATAACTAAAATCAAACATTTGTTAAAATGCCAACTTCCAACATATTACCTGGGAGCAAGAAAAAGATATTTGATTTTAATACCCTATATACCTATGTAAGATGGATGCAAATGAGGTAACTTGTCTTCGCTAGTTATCAGTAGACCAACGATGGACGAGAAAACCCCTGCACAGGAGTTGAAACATTGAAAAAATATACTTAGCAGCGAACAGGTTGAAATGTGCAAGTACAATTTTATCAAGCGTTGGCCAATTTCAAATGAGTATTGACTGCTTTAAATGGATTAAGGACAATTTCAGATCCAATCATATTGAAAGATTCAACAGAAAATAAAAAGTAACAAATTATTATTTCAAATCTTACATCTCTACAATAAAATTTTTGAAGGGAATTGAAAGTATTTTCAAGAGAAAAAAAAAAAGAAATGCTGTTTAATGGAATATATCATAAGCTGAATTTGCTACACCTGATCAAAGTCACCCCCACTATTTGACATTACCAGAAGACTAGATTCTAAAATACATTGTATAAATGAGAACATACGACATACAACCTCTCAGATATTATCACTGCACATTTCGAGAGGCAGTTGACAATGCAGCCTGTACACCAAAATGTGTGTTAGTTGAGTTTCGAGTCTGATATAAAGTAAAGCATCTATTTTTTACTTTCAGGTATTTTTTACAATTCGTCATTCATGATTAAAAAGTGGGATGTCAAGTAGTTCAAATCGAAAAGAAATATAAAATCAAAACACATGCAAAATCTCCCCAAAGATTTTTTCGTCATCAATACATGTCATTTTCCTGGCCTTTTCTTTTTCTGTATCAGGAATTTTTTTTACGAGTTTCAACTAGAAGAACTCCAAAGTGAAATCCATTCCAAGAGCATCACACTGGCCAAAGCAGTTTTAAAGGGCATCCAGTGATGATTTGTCAAAAAAGAATTTGCAGAGAGTTTTCCTCCATCCTTCAAAGATACAGTTTTTGCATCTTGAGAAAATGTTGCATATACAGCTAGCAGCAGAGATTCTTATATGAACAGGTTCTTGTATAAATCTTAAGCACTCTGCATTATCCACGAGTATTACTTTCCCTTCCACATGTCAAGGTTATTTTTGATGCTGCCATAGATGGACTTGATGACACAACTTTGAAATTCAAACACACTATCAAACAGTGATTGGGATTGCCTGAAGTAGAAGGACAAACCTTTTGCTCGGTGAACATAGTCACCCACAGAAGACTAAAGGTTAACTGTCCTAAGAGAATCCATGGAGAAGGCATTTCCACACACTTTGCAGTTTTGATGTTTCTCCAGTGTGGTTACTTTTTAAAGCAAAATTACTAAATACCTGAAATGATCTGGTAGCTCTAGGGAGTTACTTAGATAAAGAGATAACTTTTCTGCATGCTTCTCTATAGTTGTTTTTTCTATTATACATTTTTTCTTAAATTTCTCTACTACAACTTGGATACATCACTATCATAGATATAGTTCTTAACCAAGTAACTATCATCAATAAGGAATTGAGTAGCGTAATGATCACCAGCATGGAAAAATTGAATAAGTGAACCGGTTTCAAGTTTTGGCCAAGGCTGTTTACTTTGCACTAATGCCTTTTGGAAAGGCATGAATTCACTTCTCCCTCAGCTATGGGTAGAGACCAGGGCAATTGGAGCCATTTAGCCCTGTAAAGCAGTTCACCTAAGAAAAGATTACTCAGGTGGAAAAAAACCCTATAGTTCAGCAGTCACCATATTTGGTACCAAGCTGAATCAAAGATGGAAAGTTAGGCATGGGACTAGCAACTTTATCCCGTAAAACCAACTAGCTATTGAAGCCACAACAAGTGACTGTGGCCCTATGCTCCTCATGTAGTCAATAGGAATGAATATACTTTGTAAAAGAATTTCAAAAATAAATAAAATTGTCTCAAATGAAGACTAATTTTCCTTTTTGTATCATATCATTCTTTCACTGATTAAAAAAGTAATTGAGATAATTTTCATAAATACTTCAATGATTGCTCTAACAGAAGTGTGTATGTGTGAGTGTGCATCCGAAAATAAAATCTTTGAGAAAAATTCTTGCACATATTTGATTCACCAAAGTAAGATTTCTTTCCTGTGTTAATTGTAATGAGATATTTCTAGTGATAATGAAAACTTTGCAGAGATATGGAATTTTCGAGTGCCTCTTTTAAGCAGTCATTTTCTGAAAAAGCGTTTCTCTAAAACTAAGAACTTTGTGAAGTCTCTCGGGAATGAGTTACCATATGGTTTTGTAACTGGGTTTTTCGGATGAAAGCTTTCCCACACTGTTCACATTTGTGTGGCTTTTCATTTGTGTGAATTCTCATGTGACGCTTCAACGTACCATTTTGGGTAAATGTTCTACCACATACCCCGCACTGATAAGGTTTCTCTCCAGTGTGGGTTCTCATGTGTTTTCGTAGGTTAGTATTTACTGATAAGTCTTTCCTGCATATGGCACAATGTATTTTTTCACCTGTGTGTGTTCTTAGATGAGTTTTCAAGTTGGAATTTAGAGAGAATGCTTTTCCACAAATATGACAATGATAAGGTGTTTGTCCAGTGTGGGTCCTTAAGTGAATTTTTAAATGGCTCTTCTGGGTGAATGACTTTTCGCACAACTGACATTCAAATGGAGTTTCTCCAGTGTGGGTTTTCATGTGAGCATTTAAGTGACCAAAAAGGGAGAAGGCTTTCCCACACATTTCACAGAGAAAGGGAGTCACTCCAGGGTGTGTTCCCATGTGGATCTTCAAAGTACTGTTTTGAGAGAAGGCTTTCCCACATACCTCACAACTGAAAGGTGTCTCTCCAGTGTGTTTTCTCATGTGTACATTCAAGTGACACTTTTGTGAGAATGCTTTCTCGCACAGCTCACATTGGTACGGTTTCTGACCTGTGTGTGACCTCAGATGGATTGTTAATAGAGAATTTTTCGAAAAAATCTTCCCGCAAAACACACAATTAAATTTTGATTTTCCTGAACTTGAATTTATTTTTTTCTCTTTGGAAATTTTTTGAGATTTCTCATTTGATTCCTTTTCCGGGTTTTTCTGCACAACTGCATCACTGGAAGATGTGATTCTGAAAATATATACATAAAGGAAAAATGTAGAATACTTACAGAAAGTGACTTTCTTTTCTGATGCAAAAAAAAAAAAAGATTAAAACTTTTAACTTGGTGAATCTTAATCAATTTTATAGTAAAAGCATAACTTGGATAGACTCTGCGAATTCATAGTATAGCAAATAAACACACATATCATAACAAATTGTGCAGGAAATTTCTGAAGTAAGCAGTATATACTGAGAGTTTTATTTTCAGATGTGTAGGGAAGTCAGATATGACACCTGAGAAATTTGAAAGGTAAATTTCAAGAGGACCACAAGTCCACCGGGTTCATATACATTTAATTTAGGAACCAAACAGAGTAGAAATAAACATTTAAGGTGACATTTCCAACTAAGTTAGGGATGCTCATTCATTTGGTGATATCTTTAAAATTTTGTCTAAAGGCCATGATAAAGACATCTGGTGATCATATCAAAAAATAACTATAGATACAGTATGAACAGTGGGATATATATCCTGTGTGTGTGTATATATATATATATATATATATATGTACTATAAATATGCCTTGATTCAATTTTGATTTTGCAAAATCTTTATGGTGCACCCTGCAGTAGAGTACAAAGTCAAATAGAAGTAGGAATAATGGGTCTTCCTGCTTACTTTGAAAATCAGTACTCCAAATCTTACCTTTTACCTGGGTTTGAACATTGATTTCTAGCATCTGGTGTTGTCAATAATACTACCAAAATTTATAGTGCAAAAGGATTTTTAAAGTTATGAAAAAAAATTCAATTACATTGGGGGTCTGCAAAAGTTTCCAATGCTCTATTTTGAAAACCAAAGACTGGATGCACAGTTAAAAAAGAGCGACTACCCAAATACAACACTAAGAATGTCTCCAAGAAAACAACTTTTAAGCTTTCCAACTGGGTCAATGGTTTCAAAAGGCCCAGCCACATCACTTACTTTGGGTGGGGGTGATGTGCCCCAAGTGTGACTACTTGAACGCAACCCCAAGAAAATAACACTATACATAAGAACCTAGGTTAGGACACTCTCCACAGACATGCACTTTTCTACTCCGGAAAATGAAATCAAGAACATCAAATGGAACAATATCAGTAATGGTGACATGAAGAGACCTAGAGAGGAACTAATCAAACTAAACAACGATCGTCTATTCAACTATGAAAAGGAAAAAGGAAGACAAAGCGGAGTTGGCTTTCTAATTCATAAAAAAAATTGAGGTCAATGTTGTTGGATTCAAAGCCATCTCAGACTGTGTAGCCAGTGTCACTGAACAGCTCTCAAAGAGGTTCAAAATGAACATGATTCAAGTTTATGCTCCGACTTTTCAATCAACTGACAAGGGGATAAAGAACTTCTACGATGACTTGGATTCCATAGTCCAAGAAACCAAAAATATTTCAACATCATTATGGGATACTTCAACTCCCCAGTAGGACAAGGTATTGAAAAATGAGTCGGCAAGTATGGATACAAAATACAGAACGAGAGGGGTGACCACCTTGTAAATTTCGCTACAACAAACGGGTTCAAAATCATGAATACTTTCTATAAAAAGAAAGTCAATAGAAAGTGGACATGGACGAGCCCCGATCACAAAATAGACTACATCCAAGCAGACAAGAGTTACACTGTTAAAGATATGCAGGTCCCAAATCATGTCAACATAGGATGTGACTAAAGAATGATAAGATGACAAATACAAATTTACACAAGATAGAATGCAAGAAAACATTCAAAACCAAACTGCAACCACTTACCGAACTCAGCCAATCATTCAAACTGGAACTGAAGAACAGATATGAACTCCTCACTAAACCAGAAGAGAGCATCAATGAGCTCAGCAACAATATAACAACCTCCCTAATTGAAGTATGTTTAAGCCAAAGGGCTCAAAAACCATAAGCAAACTCTCAGAATGAACCTCAAGCCTCCGAGAACTACAATAGAATAGATAGAAGCAAGAGAACTGAATAAAACCACCCAAAAAAAATGAAGAGAAGACAAAAGAAGATACACAACAGTAATCATTGAAAGCATTCTTGAAAAGTAGGGGATTCCAAACCACTGGAAAATCTCTCAGTACAGGAAGAAAGCTGATAACTACAATGCTTGAAGCTAATTGAAAACTGACAATGAATAGGGACCAAATTGTCGAATGTACCCAGGAATTTTACAAAAATCTCTATTCCACCAAACAAAGGATGCAGAGAAATGAAGAGGAAACACGAGCCGAGAGTATTCTATTCGAAGATTGGCAAGAAACAAGGCAAGCCATCAAACAAACAATGAAAGGGAAGGTACCTAGACCTGATGATATCATCAACCTACTTGAAAAAGCTGGAAAAGCCATTGCTAAGATACTAACCATCCTATCCAAACAAAGTCACAGAAGAGTGGAATACTGCAATCATAATGCTGTTATACAAAAAAAGGAAACCCGTAAGACCTCAACAATTACAGCTCGATAAACCTACTGAACTCCATCAATAAACTCCCCACCAAAGTGATCACCAACCGAATCACTAAAACACTCGATGAAAACCAACCACAGGAACAAACTGGCTTCAGAAAAAGCTACCCAACCATTGGTCATCTCCATTCAGTGAACCAACTAAAAGAGAAAGCAGCAGAATACAGAATGCCACTAATTGTAGCATTTGTAAACTTCAGAAAGACCTTCGATTCAGGGGAAATCCCTAAAGTCATCAATGCAATAATGGAACAAGGTGTGGACCCTGTATATATCAGAGTACTGCAACATATCTACCAACATAGCACCTCCTTCATCAGGCTACATGAAGACTCTGAGCCATCTCAACTAGAGAAAGGAGTGAGACAAGATGATACCAGCTCACACAAACTCTCAACAGCCTGCCTAGAGATGATCCTCCAAAACTTAGAATAGGAACACAAAGGAATCAGGATAGATGGCGAATATTTGAACAACCTTAATTTTGCTGACATCATCCTCTTTGCTAAGAACTTTTACAATCTCCAAATGCTGTTAGGCAAACTAAATGAAACAAGTAAGAAAGTTGGCCTTCACATGGAATTCAACAAGACAAATGTCATGTACAACAAACATGTCGGGGACAAAGACACAACGACTGAAATCAGAAATGCAGAGCTGGAGAAACGAGACAACTACATCCACCTGGGACAGCAAGTCTCCATAAAGTCATCAAAAGAAGAAATAAAGTGAAGAATCACACTAAGCTGGGAAGCTTTCAGTAGAGCAAGCTTGACTTTCAAGAACAAGAAAATCCTACGAGTCCTAAAAAGAAGTGTATACAACCAATGTATCCAACTGATAATCACCTGTGGAGCTGAAGCATGGAACCTAACCAAAAGATTGACACTCAAACTGAGCACCATGCAATGCGTACATGAGAGAACCATGCTCAACATCACATGGAGAGACTACAAGACAGCAAGGTATATTAGAGATAAGGCAGGAGTCTGAGACAACATAGAAACTGTTAGGTAATTCAAATGGCAATGTGTTGGACATGTAGCAAGAATAGCAGATAACCGCTGGACACCATGACACACAAAGCGGATAACCACAGATCATATGTAAAAATGTGGCTGACAGAGAGTAAGATGGCTTGATAAGCTAGATTAATTCGGAGAGTACTGGCTCCTAGATGCCCATGATAGAGAGGTCTGGCAAATCTTGGGGAAGGTTTATGTTCAATGATGGATGCTAACAGGCTGCTGCTGCTGCTGATAATGATGAAGTATAAATGAAATATTATTGAGTAGTTTTCATTAAACTCAATTAAGCTTTTTCGTAATTTCTGTTCTCGATTAGTATTAGTACATTGATTATTAACGCAGGTCACTCATCATTAACCTGCACTTGCCAGATTAGGGATTTTATTAGATGATAGATGGTCAAGTAAGGTGAAATTTATTGATCTGATAGCTAATCACCTTATCCTACCAGAAGAATTGAAGGGAATCATTTCAACTTGAAGATTGATCACTACTACTTTCTAAATAAATAGCTGCAATCTACAATAGAACAGAGATACATATCAAGAAATGTGTGTGGGGAGTGATGGTATCTTTTCTATGGTATCTTTTCTATGGATCTTGATCTGGTAAAATGATAGCAAAGCAAACTTGCTATCAGTGTCACACAGAACAATGATCTGTTTCAGATGGAATTTGTTTCTTAAGGTAGGAGAGATGCAGTCCCTAAAAAAAAAGAGTGGTCCCCTCCATAGAGCTAGTAGTATTTTCTTTCTACATCTCATACTCTATGGTGTAGTCCAAATTATCTAACCGACCCCTCCCCTTAACCCCAACATGGTACAACAGGAATGTTGGCAATGTTGGGATATGAGATGCAACGATACTGGCTCTGTTGGAAGGACTGCACCACTTGACTTGTAACAAGCTTAAAAATAAAAATCAACTTCTCTTGTGAAACATTTTGAAATTTTGTTAACTATGGCACAGGTGTAAATACAGAATTTTAATCAATTATAAAGGTTAAACAAGAATCTATGCTACTAAGAACTCAAAGCCTCATTTTAAAAAAAAATAAACATAAATATGAAATGGAAAAATTGACAATGGATGAAATGACTTTTTGCCATCATTACTCTAGGATGATAGTTATGGGAGAGTAGTTTACTCACCCACTCCCTTCTTTGTCAACCATGGTAGCATGCCAGAGACAGAGCGCATGGATGTGGATTTGTACCTTATCCAAATGCATAAGTACTAAGTGAACATGAAGCAGCCGCAGCCAATCAAACTAAGCTGATAACCGATACACTATCTCACACCTCTAGATAAACACATGCATACATCTCTTTCGATATGTATATATACATAAAAACCCCCATTGTAAAAACTTCAGAAATTAATTTTTATGAACATTTTGTTAGTTCCAGGTACATGCATTTTAGAGCGCTCTAAATATGAATGAATAAATTGAGAATTATGTGTCAGGAGTTGTGAATTCAATTTCAATATTAATCATATTTCAATTTTAGGTGCTTTTAATCCATTAGATCTTACAACCATCCGGAAATTTGTCAAGTTTATAGAAAAATTTTTCTTGCAGTTCCACAACTATTTACAAACTGACCATAATACTATAGTCAGCATTTACTCTTCGCCATCTTACCCGAGTTAGTAAGAAGCATTTCCATACCACCACCAAGGCTTTTACGGAGTCTGTCATCTGTTCTTTAAAATCATTTTCAGAAAATCCAACTTTTTTTTCACCCAAAAGACCTACAAGCTATAACTGGGTTTTTGCATTTTTTGTTTTCATTTACCTCCCCCCCCCAACGAAAAATTTGCCGACATGACCCCTACTTTAAAGCCATATGTATTTAAGTGTGATTAAGTGGGTTTAGTAGTTGGTGTTTCTTATTTCTCAATCATCTCTCAGTATTATTTCATCTTCATATTTTTATCCTGCCCCCGTGCTTCCGAGATGAGATGGTAGAAAGTAAGTGCCCACTATAGTATTATAGTTACACTGCAAATAGAAACCCCCATGTAAAACCTTCAAAAATATTATTGGAAAAAAAGCCCAGCATATTTTCTGATGGTTGTAGGGTCTGATGGATTGACAACGCTTGAAATTTAAAGAAAATTAACGTTTTCTCCGAGGAGAATTCGCAACTCCCGACACATATATACCAAATATATTATTACATAAATGGTTTTAATAATTTACGGACCTTTATTGGTCACTAACGCAAGGTACTCTCTCTCTCTCTCTCTCTCTCTCACGCACACACACTTGAATTTATAAACAAATGTGATCAACATCATCTGCGTTAACCGACCCATCATGTCCCGTATCGTCTGCTATATCTTCTATAATCCGGATAACAACTATTTATCTAAGACGTACTGGGTCCATTAAAGAAATTTAGTGTTTTAAATTTCTGAATACGTGCGTGGTCACTTCGACTAAAAAATGGCAAAGTTCTCTACTCATTGCTCTGACAAAATGAGAAAGTTTTTTTATTAAATTGATTAAAATTCAAGTTGAAAGATAACTAATCAACTGGGCAGCGGCCATACTTGATCATGTGATTAAAACTAGTGGCCAAGTCAAACCAAACCAATATAAACAAATTGGAAATACCAAATGAAATTCCTTACACAAGGCACGAAAAAGTATCTTGACTTGAAAAATGAAGAAAAAAAATAAAGAGGAAAAAGAAGTGTCGATTCTTCGACACAGAAAAGGGTTTTCGACCGATCAGGGCAGGGATAGAACAGTTTTTTTATTTGTTTTGATAATTAAAATATGTGGAAACAATACGTGAAAATGAAATCTCACATGGAATAAATAAACAAATACGGATTGAATAGATAAAAAATAAGCACCTAGCATGAATATTTTCTGTTTCATTTCTGGCAGTAAAAAAAGTTTGCTAAAGAATTTCATTTCGGATCCATCTCATCTTTCCAATACTATTTCGTTTTTACTGACGTTTCTTGATTTCTTTGACATATTGACCCGACATGACCTGACATGACCCAAGATGGCCGCTAATGAAGACTAGCACTACATTAGCCTGCCTTTTCTATATCTTCAATTTGTGGAATCTCGTTCAATTTCACCAAAAACGATTCCATTTAAATAAATATCTTTCAAAATTTAGAATTATAGTCGAAGTAATGAAAGATAATACTCTCTGGGCGTACTTTTAATCCAAACAGCGGCACACTTGACTCCCTACCCTGCAGCACAGAGTGTAAATTAAAAATATAAATAAATAAACCAAGACTGTGCAATAAAAGAAACAAAATGATTTTAAGGTAATTAAACAATGCTAAATCAGTTTGCAACAATTGAATTAATTCATTTAAATCTTAGAAGAACTGAAAGGTAAAAATTTGGTGGCGTTTTCGGCCTAAATTTCAAGTAAACTTTCTATTTTCTGATTCATTCATTAAAAAAACAAACCCTGCTCGTTCGATTTTTTAAAAATAAAATTAGTAATTAAGATATAAAAAAGTAAATACGGGATTGCAAATACAGATACGTTCCCTCCCAGAATGTTAGTAACATCAGTTCAATGACCTATAAATCGGGGAAGGAAATTTATTATTATTTATTTCTGTTATTTTTTTTTTCTTGCTTTACTTACTTCAACTTGTTTTTCTCTTGTGCAGACGACTGCCGCGTTTCCTTCACTCTCTCTTTTGTCGACGTCATTTGGTCTGTACATGAGAAACACCCTTTGAAATATGCCTTTTTTTGTCGTCGACAAAAACGTAAATAAAAAAAACGTTTCAAGAAGAGAAATACCGCCTTTGTTACTACTTCTACGATTATCGTTGAAGTTGGAAAAAAAGAAAAAAATTATTTGGAGGAAGTAGACGGTGTAAAAAGATTATAGTTCCGCTCAAATATTAAGGCTTTTAATTACCGTAGTGTAGAATTAAGGAAGGTTTGCTCTCAAATTGTAAGGTTATTAGTTCTAAAAAAAAAAAGATCATTGGCTTATAAATATTTCATTTCCAAAGTAAGTCTTTAATTATTTGGTCATCAAAAATTCAGTGCACTTCAAGGTCATTTTAATCTCAGCAAAGTTCGATCTCGGGGTCCTTAAATGGGGAATCAGTTTTTTTGCAGAACTGACCCTCTTTCAATGCATCATCATTTATCTATATACATTTTTTTTACAATGATTTCATGGAAAAATGAAAAATTAGACAATCATTTTTAAATTACGAATGAAACTTACTGCTATAATCTTTAATATAATCCTGATAAGTGTAATAGATCTCCGTAGGAATGTTTCAGTTGACGAATGAAAACAATTGCATATGCTAGAGGGACTTTTACTGAATAAGAATGTCTGGTAAACATGGGGGTATCTGTCAGGTGTCTGAGACAGGAAGCCTTCCCAAATACAAATGGAATTAGCATTCCGAGGAAAATAATGAATCACCGCCATCCTTTTATGCTTTGTGGCAGTGGTATAATTGAGTTACATTGATGAAAATACCATCATTATGGTTTGAAACATTAAATCATGATTAATGACAAAGAAGAAAAAACAAAACAGTACATGTTCGGTTAGTCACTCAATTGAAATTGTCACATGACCAATGTCTTCAGATAGCATGCGGTGTTACTTATCTCGCTTTTGTTGGGCAGCTGATTACTGAAAAGGCTGAATTTTCAGGAAAAAAAAACAAAAAACGTCACAAACACAAAATAAGGGACATATTTGGGGTAAACTTACATTGTAAATCGAAACTTGTAAAACTTATTTATGGGGAGGGATTGTAAAAAACGTTTTTCTTCTTTCACTTTTAGGGGTCAAACTTGAGAGGAATTTTTTCTTGATTTCAGGAGTCAAAATCAAGAGGAAATGTTTATTTCACATTCATTGGCCAAAATTGAGGGAACATTTTAGAAAAATTTTTACAGGCCATAATTGAGGAAGAATTTCCTTTTCACTATTATTGATCAGAATTCTGTGAGAAAATATTTTTCACTTTTAGGAGTCAAAATCAAGGGCAATACTAGTTTTTTCCTTATCAAAATCAAGGGGGAACTTTGTCTACTTTTCAGGGGCAAAAGCAAGGGGATGACCTTTATTTCCATTTTTTTTTTCTTCTTCAATGGTCCAAAGCAATGGGAAACAATGTTGTTGTATTGGCATTTATTTTTGCCCAGGCAATGCTTTTTTTATAGTGATAATAATAAATAATGAAAATTTTTTTTCGCTTCCCCTCTTTATTGCACTTATTTCGAAAACTATAAGATTGTTAGAAGCTTATATGTTTTTTCAGATGTCTTTCAGAAACTCAGAGACTTAAATCTAGAATTGGCTTTGACATTTTGCTTAAGGAAATTTCCTTTACTTTCTCATGGACAAAACCTGGATTACATATATCAAAATATGTATAACTTATTTTACTTAAATATCCCTTATTCTATTTGGAAAGGGAGAGAGGAGAAAGGATAACCATATCTAATTCTACACTAATTGAATTCTATATTAAATCGTCTTTTTTTTATTGAGTTAAATATTTTTCAAACTGTGGCCTGTGATTTTCAGCAGGTACTGCAATTGTAAACCAAAGCAATGTCTATTTTCAGACATAAAGAAATTATAAAGGACTGGCTAAATCCATGAAAACTCTGTTATCTCATGTGCCTAAGCTCTTCTCTAATCCAATGCCTGTATTATCTCTTTCTCTTCTTTATTCCTTACAATATTTGTTGCCAGTTCACGCTCTTATCTAAATCTTATGCAAACATGGATTAGTTTCATATGAGAAAATGTTCTTCCACCTTAAGTAAACTACTAAATTTTCTTTACTACCCACTCCCTTCCAAAACCTCTAATTAATCTACAGAACTTTCTTTTCTTCCCCTCACTTTTCCTGTCTATTTAGCCAACTACCTAAATTTCTTTTCACTGCTGTTTCTTTCCTAGTAAAATAAGGAATATTTTAAATGAAATAATAACGTTGGACTGAAAATTTATACATAGCCCAGTGGTTAAAGCATTAAACTGAAATTGATGAGGTCTTACTGCATGGGAACAGTTAAAAAAAAAAATGTGGAGGTTTTACTGAATGGGATTATCTCAATGGTTAAAACATTGGCCTGGGAATATTGAGGATTTACTGCATGGGAAAATCCCAATGGTGATATCATCGGACGGAAAATGTTGAAGACTTACTACATCAGAATAGTATTGGTATTAATAGATGAGGATATCTCAATGGTTATAACAAGGGACTGAAAATTATTAGGAGTCACTGCAAGGGATTAGCTAAATAGTGATCTAATATTGTCATCAGCCTCTTAATGTCTGTCGTAGGATATAGACCTTCCTCAAGATCCGCCACATTTCTCCATTGTGTGCTTTGCGGTACCAATATTCTCATAAATCATGATGCCACCCCTTTTTTTTTTGCCAGCCACAATTTTGCATATGATTCCTAGTCCTTCATGATGTCCAGTCGTTGTCTGCCATTCTTGCTATATAGCCTGCCCATTGTCATTTGAGTTTTTTTTAATAGATTTTATGATATCTCTCACATACTATGCTGCTTTATGGTCTCTATATATGATGTTAAGCATGAACTTTTCTTATGTTCATTACATGGTTCCTAGTCTAAGAACCAGTCTTTTGGTTAGGTTCAATATTTTCATTCCATAGGTGACCATTGGGCAGAAACATTGGTTGTAAACCCTTCATTTCAAAATTAATAGGATCATTTTGTTTTTGAGTGTTGAGCTTGCTCTGCCAGAAGTTTGTCAATCAAGGTTGATTCTTCGATCAATATCTTCTTCATTTGAGTATCCCATGGAGACTCACTGTCCCGGGTGAATGAAGTTGTCTACTTTCTTAAGCTCTGCATTTTATATTTCAATCCCTGTATCTTTGTCCTCAACATATTTGTTACATATGCTATTGGTTTTATTGAAGTTCACATGATGAACTATATTTTTGCTTTCTTCATTCAGTTCTTTCAACTTTATCTGGAGTTCATAAAGGTTCTTCGCAAAAAGGACAATGTTGTCAGCTAATCTGAGGTTACTTAGATATTTGCCATCAATTCTGATTCCTTCATTTGTCCAGTCTAGATTTGGGGAGATTGAGTCAAGGAATGAAAAGTTTGGGTGAGCTGGTGTCACCTTGTCTTACTCCTTTTTTAGAGCTGGGAAACCTCAGACTCTTTATATAACCAGATAAAGGAACTGCTAAGTTGGTAGATATGTTGCAGAACTCTGACATATAGAGGATCTACTCTTTGTATGATTGCACCAATAATTTTGGGAGTTTCCACTGAGTCAAAGGCCTTCTTGAAGTCAGCAAATGCTGCAGCAAGTGGCATTCTGTATTCTGCCGCTTTCTCTTTTATTGGATTCACTGAATTATATAAATGGAAACATTACTAATTTTGTTTAGAATATTTCTTATTCTATTACTATGAATCAATCAAAATATTATTTATTTGATTTAAAATAGTCCTTTTTTCATTTAGAGAGAAACAGGGGAGAAAAGAATTAAAGGGGTAGGGACAGGGGAAGGGGAGAAAAGGAAGTTCGTTAGTTCAATAGGAAGGTCGGAAAAGATGGGAGGGAAGAGAGTTAAGTAGTTTACCGAGGGGGTATGAAAATTTTTGTCTTTGAATCTAAACTATGTAGTTAAAATGATGGACTGCCAGTTGTAATAGGAAAGGATAAGGGAGAGAATGAGAAGATACAGGCATAAGGTGAGAGAAGTGCAGATGCATGAGATAATGAATAATCTTACACATGAATAAGCTAGACCCAGCAAAAGTATTTAAACCAGTCCGTTGTGGATAGAGGTGATTGATAACAGCAACAATATTAACAATTACATGCATAACAGATGAGATATATGTGGAAAGGTGTTTTTTTTTAACCTCCAGGTGACCAATGTCTTTTGGCAGCATGTTCACCCCCCCCCCCAATACTTTTCCTTGTCATTAAGGGGAGTGTGAATGCAAAATTTCATGTTTTGACTATCATCAGTTATGGCTGGGCAAAATACAGATTGATGTACCCATAGATATGAATGTCAGAACACATCTCCTTCATTGGTTGAGTTAAACAACTGGCAAATTCTCATGATTGATGACAAGCTCAGTCAGATGTAGCTCATTCGAGGGGAGAGAGTGGTAACAATATCTGGGGATTGTTTGGAAGGTAATTTGATTGAGGCAAGGTTGCAAATGAATAATCAATGAACTAATTACAAATTTCGAAGGTCCCGGGGTTCAGCTAGCTTGCCCAGGTATCTGGAATCAAAGAGCAGGTCCTATGAAGAAGAGATGGAAAATTGTTTTTTGGTGATTTATTGATTTTCAACTTCATTGATAGAATTTGATTTTTTTTCCGATATTTGTTTCTCACGATGAAAATTGAACGTATAAAAAACTGTCAAGAAAACTTTCAACATAGGTTTCTCCATTTTTCAAGGTCTGGCTGGCTGGCTATGCATGTATGTATCACATATACGAGCCACACTAATTGAGCGAGAGGGCTGAAAATTTCAACATTTATTTCTTTACAGCTAAAAAAAAATTCTCCCTCTAGATAGGTTTTTAGTGCGAGGCTCAATTTGCAAAGCGAGTTAATGCTAAATTGGTTCCTTGGTTTGTGTCAAGCATTTATGCTTATTTTTTGTAAATTCAGACATTTTTATTGATTACTGCCCAACAAAAAGTGAGAGAAATAACTTATTTTTCCATTTTTTAAATTGATCACAGCCAACATATCATGCTGCCAAACGATGTTGGTCACAACTCCCAAGACAGTTTCTGTTGAGTGACTGACCAGACCTGCTTTTATACATTCATTTTCTGCAACATACAATCAAATCACTTATGAGTTTCATAGAACGCATCTTCAAAATAAGAAGCAAGAAGAATAAACAAATTTATGTTTTATTGGAAATACACCTTTCAAAAAAACTGGAAATTATAAACAAGAGAACAAAATGAAGAGAAGAAAAAAGTGTTGACAAATAAAAAAAAAACTGATAGAGTTTAAGAATACCAAATGAATTCAAATAAATTTATTAAAAATTTTGTATTAATTTTTATGATGTAAAGTTATTTATAACAATGAATTTATAAAGATGAATGTGAATTGTTCCAATTATTAAATGCTTTGCTTCAGGTTATAATAGTCAAATTCCTTCATTTTTTTTGTTGTTATTATAATGATTCAGTTGATTTGGTCTCTGGCCTCCTTGAGGTCTACAATCAGTATTGTAAAGAGAGGAGATCTTCTTTATTCAGGTTGTTAAAACCAGAAAATAGCAATTAACAGGTGAAAAAAGACTTCAGAATGGATCAACTAGAATATTGTGGTATTAATAAAGAGAATGAAATCAATCGTCTGAACAACTCTTAGAATGTTAAATCTATGTTCTTAAATATGATAAATCTTCAGCTTTTGTGCTGAATATTGGATTATAAAAAGATGGGTTACAAGGGTACGTGAAGAACTTCTGCACACTGCAACTAATCTATGCTCTAAAACTGTTAATATTGAGCTTCAATAGGTGGTACCTAGTCATATGCATATATTTCTTTCAAAATCAAATGGCTGTTATAATATCAGCTTATGTGCAGTGCAGACAGGCTATATTTGATGAACACTTAGATAATTGGAAATTGTCAACATCAGTTTCTTCAGTTTTCAAGCAGGCATGGCTGGCTGGCTGGCTATGTATGTATCATGCGTACAGTGCACCAATGGAGTTGGAGGACTGACAATAAAGGAATAAAAGTTCGAATTATATCTTGAAAAAGCATTTTTTTTTCCAACCCCCCCCACCAAATACATTTTTATCAGAGAATCCAATTTGCAATGTAAGTTTATGCTAAGATCCCTCAGTTTATGTCTGGCAGCATTCATACTTATTTTTTGAAAATTCAGACTTTTTCAGAGTTCACTGCCCAACAATAGACGAGAGAAGTAACTTATTCATTGATCACCTTTTTTCCGATTTTTTAATTGATCATCCCCAACATAGTATGCTGCCAAAAAACATTGGTCACATGATGGTTTCTATTCTTATAAAATTGAGATATATGAGTACAAGCTGTTTATGAAACTTGTGATATCAAAGCCAGGACTGAATATAAGAATACTTTCATTCATTCCAATCATTATCAAACTCCAAGAGTTGACTTTATATTCATGACTTTGTCAGACCTTGGAATTTCGGATATCAGAATTTGAGAGTACTGAATTCAAAACATGATCAAGAGAAAGATGGAAACACAAAGAATAATGTCATGACGTGTCAACTTGTGCTTGTGAGTTCTCCATATTTTTTTGTAAACTTCAAATTTCTGTTATGGAAAATATCATTTCATAAAATAACAAGTACATATATTTTATTCATTTTTCTTTTTGATGGAAAAAACAATGTAAACTTAAGGATGTCATTAAAACAGTTAATATGATAATAGAACCATTAAACAATATAAGAATACAAGAATTTCAAAAAGGCTGTATTTGTCCATGATTTTTAGCAATTCGTTCAACCAAGATACATCATTTATTATTACAAATGAATTCCAATTTTCTTTAGAGTATCTGTGGCTCAGTGGCCTAGAACTTTCCGCTAGACACAAAAAGATCTTGGGATTGAATCCAACCAAAAGCGATACTTTTTTTTTTTCTTCCATCCTTGATTTTTAGGCTAATGGCAGATCAACCATTAGGCTGAGTAGACTCATTCTTTCTACCTTTTGTTAAACTCCTACTATTGAGTTTCGACTTTTTTTTTGTATGTAACAACAATGATGGATGACAATGATCAGACTAAAAACAAGGGATGTTATGCACAAATAACAGTGACAAACATAAAAACTGATGACAAACTCACTCCCACTACTGAAACCCCATTTGGGTTGACTTGTTTTTCTTAGGTTTTTGAATCCTATTTACAGGAACTACTACTAAAGGAATTGAAATGGGACACAGTTTTATTAAAAGACAAATTTCTTTTTTTAAAGAATTTTTCATTCCAAATTTTAGAGAATGAATATTTTCTTCATATGATTACTACCCCCTTTATTAATTTGATCATTTATTTTACACGTGATTTCATTAATTTTCTTTTTTACATAATTTGCAGATAAATTCCATGAGAAAATAATCATGTTAACCTTTCATGAGAAAAAAATCCCAGAGCGGCTTGAACAGAACTCTTACTTTAGGATTTAAAAAACAAAAAAATTAATTTAAATATTTTTCTTCAGGACAACTTTTTAGTTTTATTCCATTTATTATGATATAGGCTTTTGATCTGAAAGAAATTTTTTCCACTTCATATTCAAAAACAAAGATTTTTTTATAGATCATTTTGATCAATTCAATATTTCGAAAGATTTTTATTCATTCTCTATTGTGCTCAAATTGAAATTTTTTTCAACATATATCAATACTAAATAATTAGATATAGTGATATGATGAAAAAATATTTACTGGGTGTATCTCCCTTGGCTTCTCATCATTATTTTTTCCTCAATGGTCGTTGTTTTGATCCTCAACAACTTGGTAGCACAGCTTTTCAAGAGTTGCATAATGAAGTTTGTGAAACCAATACTTTTTTCTCGTTTCCAATGATCATTAAAAAAAATACATCTATCTTTCATTTAATGCCCATAAATTGAAGGAAGAAGAGGAAGCAAATTGTAGAAGTAAAAAATATTTGGAATAAAACAAGTGATTATTTCTTGAATAAAATATTATTCAAATTAAATAGATTATTTCGCTTACCATCGGCCAGACGGTCAAAGTCGGGTGTAGCAGTCAACACCACCTGTCATCACTATAAAAAGATTGTGCGCCTAAAATATATTCTTTCATTGCATGTATGAAGTATGTATTTTTTTGCGCAGTTTTGTTAAGTGATAATGAAACTATTTGTTTTTTCCACAAATGATTTTTATCTAATGATCAATTGATTTTTGGTATAATTTTTACGGAGTTTAAATTGAAAAAAAAAATTAGTTAGCAATCATCAAGTATGGTGCAATTAGCGGTCATCAAATATGATGCTGATTTAAGTAAATATTGATTTTATAATAGTTCAATTCTACATAATAACCAATGAAAATTTGTCAAGGAAAAAATGTTGTATGAATGTTGGATTTGATCAGCAAAAGTGATATTAATGATGAAAGTAAGTAAAATGATTTAAAGTAACATTTTGCACACACATTATGAAATTTAAAAAATGAAACTGATGTACTAAAGTGAATTGATATGAACAACAGATTTAGTCAATAGGTTTGTTGGGTCAAGCCAGTTATTTCAATTTCTAATTTTCTTGACAGCTTTTCAACACTGTTTCAGTATTTGTCATAAACTCTGGGCAGGGAAGTCATTAATATCTATTGTTTTTTTCTTCTCAATATCCTTGTTTTTGTTATTGCTTTCTTCACAATATTTTTAATGACTCATTTTCCAGGCTTCTTCTATCAAATCACAAGAGAGCGCATGGTAGAAATAAAAGAGTCAGTAAAAAGTACCATGACAAAACCAACTAGCCCACAGACAAGAATACATGCAGAACATGACAAACAATAAGACACTGCACTAGTATACTTCACCTGCAGAAGGCTGGATAACCAACAAGGTAAAATTGTAAGAAAAAAAATCAATAACAAAGATGCAGGTAATTCAAAATCACTGAATAACAACTACATCATTTCACATAATAAAATAATTCAAATAAGATAGATAGCAATAGCTATATACAAACATTTAAAAGTAAGAGTAAGTATGCATAAATATGCATCTTGAACTGATCCCAGAAAATAGTTAAAATAACAAAAATAGCAAATAATTGTAAAATCAAAAACTGAAAAGTTTTGTTAGCTTTATTTGCAAAATATTTCAATTGTATATCTAACAATAAAAGGATTGTTTAACTTTGTCAAATATATTATAGCACAGATATATATATTTTCAGTATTTCTGTATTTGGATACTCCATCTGTAGACATTTCCACACACACCAGATCATTCAGGTTTCTCTCCAATAGGTGGATTCATGTGTCTCACATGATTTGCGATGCAAGAAATGTTCAAATGAATATCAGTGTTCTTTTCAATTTTCTGTGGTGGTGTGGGATTTTTAGATTTCTTTTTGTTATGAGTGTTCATGTGATATTTAAAATGTTCATTTTGAGAGAAAGATTTCACACGTACCTGACATGTATAAGACCTGTCCTTTGTAAATGGGAATGTGACATTTCAAATATCCATCTTGAGAGAAAGCTTTCCCACATATTTCACACAGGCAAAGTTTTTCCACTGTACATACAGACAAGAGCTGTTTAAATAAACCCTTCTGAGTGAAACTTTTTTCACACATAAAAAAAATCAAAAAGACTTTGGAGCATGACGCACACCTTACCTACAGGAAAGTAGGTAGATACTACAGTATTAACATATCTACAGAAAAAAAAGAGAGACATTCTACCATTTGAAATTTATATTTATGAATTTACACATGCTTGATGAAAAAATATGATTAGCCTCAATTTTTAAAAACTTCATAAAACAATATTCCTTGTTGAAAAAAATGCCCCTTCTTACATCTTGCCACTCATTTCTGATGAACTGTATCATGATGTTGATGCAAAAATTCCTATGTTAGGGAAATCTTAAAAGTGTCTTCAAAGTTTACCAAGCTTTTTATTGTTAAATTAGTCAACTGTTAAGCATTATTTATAAGCCTTGCGAAAAATGCAGGAGCTTACAAAATGGGTTCCACACAAATTATGGAAAGGAACAACAGTCAGCATTTTAAGAAATTTGTATCCCTCTTCTTGCTCAACATAGAAAAGAAGCCATTTTTTGACAAGATGGTGATGAAAAATGGATTTATTTTGAGAATCCAAAATGAAGAAAACCATGTCATGGTCCACGACAGCCTTCAACATAACATTAAATTGAATCTACTTGGGAGAAAAAAGTCCTCTGTTTGGTAGAATTCAAAGGCAATTCTTTTTCTAGAATCTTGACAAACTGTTACCTCTTAATGTTCCAAATGAGCAGAACAGAAGAAACCTTTTTCTTGGTAAGGTTGTCAACGAGTGATTCTGCTGCATAACAGCACCCATCCACATGTTGCAAATGCAGTGCAGCCAATGAAGCTGGAATGGGGACTTCTTCCACATGCAGCGTATTTTCAAGACATGTCACATATATACTATTACTCGTTTTGCTCTATGCAACACACCTTGCCTGTGTGTTAAAGGTAAAAGGTCCCCACAAGCTCTAAATGTTAAATTTCTGAACATTGTTTTTTTAATAGTGTTAAATTGTTAAATAAAAAAACAAACAACAAGTAACTTTTTTTTCTCTATTCTTATATGATATTATATACCCTATTCAAAATTCAGGCATTAAGCACTTCAATATATTAGTCTTAGAAGAATTAGAGATTATGAATTTACTCTATGTTCATAATACAAACAGCCTTACCTGACACCAACAAAATTCATTGATAACCACTTCCAGCATTTAGGAGTTTCATTCTGAGGCCACGATCAGGTAATCACTGCTTAATCCAATGTACTATAAAATAATGCGTATTAGGTAGCAAATCTGAACAGCTATTTCAAACTGTTCCATACTTCCTCAGCATATCTGCAATAAAATGAAAATCAATTAAAAAAAACACAAAAAACTTAAACTCTAACCTTCCATAGATGAAAAAACCAGTAACAGAGAAATCATTAAACGTTATATTGTCACAATATATGGTAGTTACTGCCTCTGCACATTGGTTAGCATTTCATCTTGTATAGATGTATACAGGTGCTTAGGATGGTGCAATCGTTAGCAGGTTCATTTCAATGACCTGTAGTATAGTGGGTTCGATCCTCAATGGGTGTCTCACAATTGAGGCCTTGTGCAAGACTAATCTGAGTTTAATAAATAGCCATTTTGAGGGTGCTAATCTCAGACCATTTCTAGTGCAGTGGTCTTCAACTTTTTCTGTATGACAGCATAAGGAATATATTTGACTTCAGGCACACCAACTATAAACTTGCGGTGAATTAGATAAAAACATTTCAGTAGACAATAGCATTCTTATATATATATATATATATATATATATATATATATATATATATATACATATATATATATATATATATATATTCATCAACCCCATTTCTTTTCATTTATCGTTAAAAAGTATTTCTCATGAAAACTAGTGGTAAAGGTTGGCAACTCAGTGGTGGAAGCTGGACAGGCATTATGCCCTTTCTGGATATGTTCAAGGCTTGAAATACATAGAAAAATTTAGAAGGCACACTTGGGAGATGGTAGTGGCACACAGTTTGAAAACCAATAATCTAATCCATGACTGGAGGGGGGGGCAATTTGCTAGGTTGATGAGTTCAATGATCACCGGATGTACAAATATTGTAGCCCTGCGCTAGACTAAATTAAAGTTAGTAATTAACTGTTTAGTAATAGTGGGTCTGAGTAATTGTGATGATATGCAATTAAGATAAAAGAAGTATTATTCAAAAATTAATAATGGTAAAATACAATGCAGTTTGTTATACTGAAATAATCTTGATACCAATAGAGAACAATTTTTAAAGGATCCACAGAAGAAAAAGAAGACCAGTGGGTCTTTCTAAAGAACTCACACACCACTCTAAACATAGTCATATCAGATTGTACTTATGGTAATAAAAAATTCAAATACCTTCAAGTACATATGAAATGTACACTTTTGAGATATCAAAGGACTTCTCTTTTAAGATCTGTATATTCTACAAAAGCATATTAAATTTCAGGTGTTCACTAAGCTTAGCTCTTAGTTTTGCAAAAAGCTACAATCATGGAGAACCCAGTGAGGTTCAAACTTGTTACACAGTGGTCATAGTTTAGTCAACAGGCTTAGTAAACATATCACAGTAGAATTCCCAATATATCAACTAAGCTCACCTTGGTCTAGCACAAGATCGCATTATTCAAGCACCAGAGAGGTTCTAATTCACTATTCGAGCAAAAGTCTTTGAGTTGAGCTTGTTGATCAACAACCTTAAATTTTACCAATTCAGTCTCCTCAAAAAAAGAGTATCCAGTTTGCTACAAAAGGAGGTACAAAAAATAAAACTTCTGGATTTGCTAGTCTTTGGCATGGAAGGGAAAAAAATCAATTTTTAATCAATTTCAAGATAAAGACAATAAAAAACAACTTACAACATATTGCTTTTGGAGCATTCCATTTTATCATCATCTTCGGTGATTCTTGTTGAGAAGAGGTCAAGAGTGTTTCCTTTGAAGTTCAATCCTTGTAAAGCATATTGCTCCACACATGATGCAAGAAAATTGCCTGATGACGTTCGGGTCGTTAATTCATTTTTGTTGTCATTGCTTGTCTTTCATTTGGCTTCTACACCTGATCTAGAAATTCCTTCATTCCATTTTGGTTGGTCACATGAAAAGGTTTCATAATTGGACAGTTGAATGAGAAATTTCTTGATGGGAGCCTTGAGTTGATCCTTGTCTCTTTTTCTTTGACCATGTTCTTGTTCCTTCTTTGAGTTTGGTTCACAGGATTTGCTTCAGAAGGATTCAAGGACTTACTCATTAATGACTCTGTTTCCATACAGGAACAGGTAACATCAATCAATTCTTCTTCAGCAGTCATCTTGAAAAATACCCATCATGGAGATTTTTCAAATCTATACCAAATAGACCTTTAAAGAATAAACCTGTCAAATTGCAAGCTTTTGGTACCATTCATCATTAATATAACTTTTCCGGATCAAATCAAACATTCATACAATGCAGGTTATTTGGCAAACAGATTAATGCAGTATTGCTGTGATAAAACTATACACTCAGTGTGAAATGAGAATTATCTTGAAATGTAGGCCTTAAAAGAAGCGCCCTGAAGAAGTGGATCAAAGAATGATGAAGAATTTCAGCATCACCCTCAATATAGATATACAAGTTTTCAGCGCCTTTCTCCCATATGAGATCTCATTTCACATTTAGGTTCTATTTTTATGGGCATGTTCACATAATTTACAAGCTTCTGTAAAAATGGAGATTTTGGACCTCTTTTAATCTTTTCAATAAATAATAGATTTGTATGATTTTCAGATTCATCTTTTGAGGAAACATCACTTTCTGGTTCCTCTTTGATAAAAGTACTTTTGGTAATTTCAACCTTCTCTATGAATAATCTGTTCATATCATTTTTCTTTTTGTTCATTTTAGGACCATTAGTACCATTTTCATTAACAGCTATAGTACTTATGTCATTTCTTTGATTTTTCCCCCTGATATGAATCCTTGAATGTTTATACAAATGCCCACTTTGAGAGAATGCTTTTCCACACACTTTACAAGAATAGGGTTTCTCTCCAGTGTGAGTGGCAGAGTGACGTTTCAAGTGTGCACTTTGGGAGAACGCTTTCCCACATGTTAAGCATTCATATGGTTTCTCTCCTGTGTGTACATGCATGTGACGTTTCAATATGCCCTTGAGAGGGAAACACTTTTGGCAAACTGGACACTGAAATGGAGTTTCTTTTGTATGAGTAACCATGTGTATTTTCAAGTTTTCTTTTCTAGAGAAAGCTTTACCACACACTTGACATAGAAATGGCTTTTCTCCTGTGTGTATTTTTATGTGACTTTTTAAGTGACCATTATGCACAAAAGATTTCTCACATACTTTACACCGGAAAGGTCTTTCACCTGAATGAGTTCTTAGATGCAAGATCAAGTGAGATTTTTTCAATAATGATTTGTCACAAATCTGACAATCGTATATCTTCTTAGGCCTTAGTTTTGATTTATTTTCCATTTTATTTCATATCCGTATTAGTAAACCTAGGCTGGCTTCAAGTGAGGGACAAAAATCCTTTTCCAGAAACTTCTCATTAAAAACCAGAAATCTGAAAATGTAAAAATGATAGTATATATCAGACAATGCAGAGGATACTAACAACTGAAATAAATAATAAGAATTTTGATATCATTGGTAAAACAATAAACAGGTTATAGATATAAGAGATACATACGCAAGAAACCACTCCACTTATTGTACACTATATATACATATACATACAGATATATCCTTCTTTTGTAAAGTTTGTTTCACACTATTTTTCGCTTTTCTTTATTTTGCAGGAGACGTAATAGCAACAGCATGAACCCTCTTCCTCTTTCTCCTACACTCCAGTCTCTGTACCTCCAACTAATCCTAATACGGCCATTTTTTGGTCTGGGAACACTAAAAAGTTTTCCCATATAAATTAATGGTAATTGCTTCTTTGCTTTACACCATTTCAGCTTACAAAGTGTTTTTATTTTTACTCTCAGAAGTAAAGAAACCTGTATGTAAGGTATGACTATTGGATAATGAGACTAGGTTCATGTACGTTGAACCACAGTGCATAACAAACCACATAGATCAATGGGCCAGCATAAACAATTCCTGAATGTTTCAATTCACTCATATCTTCAGTTCACTGTTGTGTAATGCTTGAAGTAGACATACTTTTCTGAAATGTCATACAAATGATTGGTTCAAGAAAAAAAGAGAAAATTGCATGTCACTTGCACTCTTGTTTGCGGGGCACAAGAGATTTTCTGAAGGTCAAGAATATGTTGAAGATAATGAATGTCTATGCATGTCAAGAACTGTCTCTTTATTAAGGGAAACCATTTCTGACATCATTCTAATGCTGAGTGGTTGATCAGTTTGATTGAGTGGTTTCTTTCAAATATTCATGCCCGTTCTTGATATGCAAAAAAAAAAAAAAATGTAACATTGATTACGAATCAGAAAAGATACATGATGTGTACGTAGTAATTTAGTTTTATGATATCACTAAAAGAATTGTAATTAAATTTAATGAAAAATGCCCGGTATGGAAAGAAAACAAAACTTGAAAATTTGCTAGTGTAAGATCCCGAGCTAGAGGCAAGATTCAATATTTGGGGGCTAAACACGAAAAAAAATGCTAAATCTAGATCCATAAGAGTTAAATCGGTAACACTGCTCAAAACGTATGTTCTGCTGAACTACGCCTGTATGTTATGACAAGACTGATTAGCCATGGAAACGTAGGCCTTACAAATATATAAACATCAAATATGAATTCCCTAAGGTGATTTACCTAATTTCCCTCAATTTTATCCTTGAAAGTGGTCAAATTTTGCAGTAAAGGGATTGTCCTTTCGGAATCATTTTTCTCTTTCAGACCATGTAGAAAGGCTAGATTCCATTACTTCAATTTAAAGTTTTCATGTAAAATTCGTTATCAAACTTTCATAACTTTTGATCTAACCGGTGGATTTTGGTCAAATAAAGTACTTCGTACTAAGAAAAATGCCCTTTTAACTTTCAGTAACACTCCTCACACAATCTACATTCACCTGACCTGCCAACTAACAAATTATGACTATACCAACTTCGTTTTGGAAAATTTACTCTTCTTCTCATCTTTGGGGTAGTCACGTTTCAGACGGTTCATTTCTACGTTTTTACAAGCGTTGCGGTTTACGTTTAGATTTTGTTCGATACCGTTTTTTTTTTTTTTTGTTGCTTTAAACCATCGGAAGAAGAGACAGACAGGAGAAACTTTATTTCCATATCTCGGATATTACAATTAAACCTGAAGAAAGTGATAGAAATGAATCGTCCGAAATTTTGTGACTACATCGAATACAAGAGAGGAAGAGCTTAAATTGTCCGAAACTAAGTTCATAAGTTCATGATAACTTTTCTCGAAGTCAAGTTATAGCCAATACACTTATGGCTACCCATCACATCTTGAGTACCCCACACTTGTGGCCTAGTGCCAGAATAAACTAATCTAAGTAACTATTGTTTTGGCTACATTGTTGCAGAAAATGCTTATAAAGTTGGTCCCACAGATCATAACTACATTGTGTACTGTAGTGAGTTCAACATGTAGCCGTGCACGTGGAGAAGAGAAACACTTCCCTCCTTCAGGAAAATAACATAGACTTTGAAATAAGTGATTCTCGAACAACTTGATAATCAAATTAAAACGCAGAGAAATATTTTGACGAAATCTGAGATGCAATTTGAGATGTTAGACAAAAAGTTTCATTTTGTTATTCTTTGGAGTATTTCAAAGGACGAGGAGAAAATGGCAAAAAGCTATTCAAATTATATTTTTATGGCAAATATATTTTCGGCAATCCATCGTTTCGTGAACACAAAAAATAACCATTTGTCGAAATCGGCTAAAATGTTAAAAAAAAAAGGGAATAAAACACTTCTGCAACACTGGGTGATACTCAGCTAACGATAGGTAACTTCTGTTTTTCAGTGATTAAATTTCAATGCTCACTCGATGTTGAAAATGACGCACGTAAAAGTTGTTTCTTTTGACATTGAGAGAGTGATGAGGAGATTTCAACAAACACATGTTTTTCTTATTTCAGTGATGTCACTTTGTTTTTGCCGTTTTGAGCATCCATAGTCGATTTCAACAATGGTTAACATTTTTCGCGTTCATCAAACGAAGGATTGCAAAAGAGACCAAAAAGTTCCAAGATTTTATTTACAAAGTGGTTTTATAACCCTCAACAAAATGTAACAACGACGAATAATAAACAAGATAGAATCCTCAAAGCCAGAAGTTATTCTTCCACCAACTGTAAACGAGTTGAAGTCGATAAAAAGAAACTTACATACATAAGGCGATCACATCGGTATGAATTGTCTTTTCTGCTGCCGAGGTAAAAATAACAGGAAAAAATCACACCATGAACTCACCGGTGAACGACGTAAACAATTCCTCATAAATTTATTACCCAACTAAATGTTGGATTTTTTTATAAATGATAATTAAAGTGATTTTTTTCCACATAGATATTCCTAGAACGTAATAATCTTTACCTTATCAAAAACTAATATATATATTCTATTATGAAATGGTTTAATGATCTGTCTCTTGCTGGTGCAGAGGAAAATCTGACATATCTTTTACATGTAATTAAAGTAAAAAGTTTTCATGATAATTTAAGAATGAAGCTATCATTTTCATGAACTTGACTCAACATCGCAGAAAGACCACAAGTGTTGGTCATTCAATGAGAATCGAAGTTACTGCAGTTTGGAAGGGTAATGAGCTAACCATGGCTCCATGGTGAGGCACCCAACTTCACACACACACACACACACACACATACATATATATATATATATATATATATATATATATATATTGGGCTAGTATTAAGTGGAGGAGAGGAAGGCTGTCAACATCTACAAATTTTGCAGGTGAAAAATGAAACAAAATATGACTGTAAGAATAAATGATTAGGAGATGAATTTTTACGCCAGAGTAACACCAAAATTGCAGAATTTCCAAGATTTTGCCCCCCCACAACCCACAGCTGCATTTGGGTCCACCCACATTTTCCCCTTGTTACAGGCAGTGTTTTTCACCCTGTGTCCCCTATACTTTATTATAATGGTACAATGTAGGAATTTTCTCCTGCTGGGATCATCAGTTACTTACCATGAAACTGTTTCAGGGATTTTAAAATCAAAACAGTTATATTAACATGGAACCCCAGCAGTGTTGATAAAACACCACCTCCCTTTCAGCTATGTTTAAACATATAGCTTATATCATATATGTAGTTTATTCCAAATAGAGTATTATCATAATGCATTGTATATAGATATTATTTTGTACTACACATCATTCAATTTTTTGAAATAGAGATTAATCATGTAGGTTACCCCCAAAATGTATTTAGCAGTGAGGGATCGGTAAGTATAACAACAGACATAACTCGCTGTTCGTATCACTTCTATTGAGTGTTCACCTATGTGAATATTAAATCCATTGTATATGTACGCACACATGTCTCCCCATGTAACTATCATAGTCAATTCATATCAGTCTAACCCTGTTTGGTGGCTGGAATAGTTGTGTGTCTGCCCTCAGCATCTATTGTCAGTCAGCATTTAAGCCATAGTGAAAGTCAAGGTTTTTAAACTTACAAACCATTCATAGTGGGCTTGATCCTCAGTGTGGCTTTGCACCAGACCCAATAGAGTTCAGTAAATATTTCATTTTATGAATAAATGCAAATTGGGTGTATACAATAGTGCTCAACTTGTGGACCATTGTCAGTACAATGTTTTTTTTTTGGTGACCCAGAATTTTTATCCATACTTCGTTAATATCTAGGACAACTGTGATAGAGTAATGGTGAGCATAGTAGTCCAGCTAGTCACTGCTAGACACTTGATTCTTTACAGGATGCTCCACAGTTATAATCTTGTGCCAGATTAGGATAAGCTGTGTAAATATCTACAAATAAGCACAAGTATTCTTATCTTAATTTTGTTGAGATGTATTAATCATTGTGTACATGGTTGGACTTTGTGTATGATATGTTACTTTGTTCACATTTTGGTCATGTATCCGCTGACCTTTGACGAGTGTTCCTGGTTTTAGAATGTGGAATCCCGTCCAATAAGCATGCGTTCTAGTAAGTGATTTCACATTCTAGCATCAAGAACACCCAAAGAAGGCCAGAGGGTACCCGCCCCAAATTTTGTGAACAAATTAGTCCGACCATATTAGTCACAATGATACACAAGTATGTTTTAGTATTTCTACTTGATTCTGACTTTTACCCACTCATGAGAATTTCAAATGATTCTCATTGTCTATAAATTTTGGTAGCTTCATTATCATAAGCTGGACCCATGGAAATTCCATGGGTGTTGATACCATTATCATTATTTAATAAATATTTCTGCAATCAGAGTATATAATTTGATAGTGATTATAAACATTCTGTAGATAATAATGAAGGCAGAGTAAGCAATGATAGTCCTGAAGCAGCTGATGAGATATTTTGCTGATAGGATATCACATGTACTTGTCAATAGAGTAAAAACCCCGATATAACGGATTTCAGATCTAGCTGACACTTTAACCAAGCATATATTTTTCCAGGCAGGTTGCCAACTTGGATATTTTATATCTAAATTTAGATATTTTTGCTGCATCAAGGTATAATAAATCAAGTATGACTGTTAAAAATCTTTGTAGATTGCTTGCAAGGTAGTTAGATATTATATATTCCGTGGGTATTTTAAATTGCAGAAGCACATTGGCTGTTTAGATACAGTAAAATTTCATAGCACCAACATCATGATTACGTTATGAATGTTGACATCAAAAAACATCTCTTAAAATGATGGTTTTACCTTGGCTCAAAAACTGGAAACTTCTTTGTCTAAATAATTTTGAATATTTTCTGCCTCAGTTTTGGATAATTCTTTAGATAATTTTCTGGAAAAACTTGATAGTTTTGGATTACTTTAGCTGGTCTTTGAATAAAAATTTCCAAAAAAACCTGGCAATGTTGCCTGCTTTGTTTTGACTTTGCTTAGGTCATACTAAAATCTGATTGAATTATTGCTGATTGGACTGTATGATGAACTCATTCTCAAAGCAATACTCCCAGTTGGAGCCATTCTGGAAGGCTTTTCTAAAAAAGGTAAACAGAATTATCATCTCAAGGGATTTATCTGTAAAATGTGTAAAAATCAATGGAAACAGCCATGCATAGATAAGATAAATCATCAAAATGTAAGAATCATATGGAAAAAAATATTCTTTTTCCCCAGAATTTGGAATGAAAAATTACTTTTCAAGAGTCATTGTTTAATAAATAAGTATCAAAAATTTTATTAAAATCAGATTTTATGCTGATTTTTGCCAGATTTTTCTCAGATGTCAATTTGCTGGTGAAAATTCAGTTCATATAGTTCATACATATCCTATCTCAGAAAACCAATTCTTTTTATTAAACTAACAATAACTATTTCTCTCCATTAACCCATTCATCAAGCAATATTTCAGATAAGCTAAACAAACAAACTAGAAAGCCAACAATAATTTATTTTGAAGAAATTTATTATCAATTTCTTATTCAATGTTTACTCCTTTCATAACTTTCATTGTTGAAAAGACATCAATATGCTGTAGTTTTACATTCCAAAATGAGGCAAAATATAATATAATAGAAATAATATGAAACCATCTAAATTTTCCTATAAATAATGTAAACAATATCAGAATGGCAAACAACTAAAGCTAAACACTTTCTTTTTATGAACTCTACTGACTTGTTCTGTATTACAATTCAATAAATCTATATTCAATTAAAGCTATTTTTGTACTAAAATATCTGAATTTGAATTTGAAAAGAGTGAAAAAAAGGGTAAAAAATGCCCTTTCTCTGGTAACATTCAATTTAATGAACAACCCCTCATTAAACTGAGGGTTTACCATACTTTCTTTCATCTTGAATTTTTTAGTTTCTTTTTATCACAATTATTCAGAACACAAGTCTACTGTAGTGAGTAAACAGTACAGATCAGATAAGCTCTGGGCAAGCCTCAAACTTGTGTCCCTTGTACTTTGCAAACTCTTCTATGTACAAAAAAAAAATACTTGTCAAAAATCAATAATGCTTGAAATGCTTCATCAAATAAAAAATAAATCAGGATAATATTACGAATACTACAGCTAGTGTATGTTAAAACAATAACATGGTACTGAATGCTCGGGGAAGGATAAAGGCTTATTTCAAGGTTCAGATTTGTTCTTTTGCCAGCCATAAGAGCTCTAACAGATCAGTTGGTAAAGCAGCTTCCCAAGGTGGAAAGGACGTGAGTTCAAATCTCAACTAGAGCTTATTCTTCATTTACAATCTGCACTGTTTACTCGCTGATGTAGACTGACTAAGATGCAATTAAAAGCAACTAAAACATTTACAGTATTCACTTGGGTACAATATTATCTCAAAAATCATGCAACCCCCTTTTTGTAGCTAAAAATTAGCAGGTTATATTTTTTTTTCACACTCTAGTATAATGCTACCCCACGATTTTGACTCTGTTCTTTTATATCAAATTTCTTGCATTATACAGGATCAATTATGTTAAGACAAAAGAAAATACTAGTCAATGAATAATAATGATTAAAGCCACTTCAGTACAAAGCTTAATTTAGTGGTACAAACAGTAAGGATCAAACTATAATTCAGTAGCCAAAGTATTTTTTTTCTGGATTTGTATGATCTTATTCTACCTTTCAGCTTAGTTATGAATTCTGTCTTGTTAAGTTAAAGCAGAAGTTTCCAGAATATAACCAAACCTTTGATTCATATAAATTCATTTTTACAAAAATGAATTTAAAAATTTAGGAACTGTCACACAAGACTGTCAGCATCAACATAATCAACGCAATCATTAATTTCTTCAGTTTTTAAGTTGGTCTAGATGGCTGGTTATGTGTATCATATGTACAAGCTGCATCAATGGGCTGAAAAACTCAAACATTCGCTCTTCGTTGTCTAGAAAAACATCCTTTTTGGTTTTTAAAAATTTTCCCCCGAGTTAGGTTTTTGTTATTATTAGCTTCAATTTACAATATAAATTTAAAATTAATTGGTACTTTAGTTTGTGTCTGGCAGTGTTCATGCTTATTTATAGAAAATTTGGACTTCTTTAATGATCACTACCAAACAAAAGGCAAGAGGAGTAAGTTTCACTGATCACACTTTTTTCCGATTCATCACCCCCTAACTGGGCATATTACCAAAAGGTGTTGGTCAAATGACAGTTTTTTCTATCGAATGCCTAACTTGACCTGTTCACCAAAGTTTTTCTCCCTGATTTCTACCACCAGTTTTTTCTATCAAATGCATAACTAGATCTGTTCGTCAAAGTATTTCGTCTGGCTTTCTACCAGCAGTTTTTTCTATCAAATGACTAACTAGATCTGTTCATCGAAGTATTTTCTTTGACTTTCTACCACAAGCTGAATTATGTTTAGCATCAGAAAAGAACAAATCTGGTTTTGATTTGATGAAGTATTCAAGCAATCATTCAATATCTTCAACTTGTTGGCACTTCTTACCAGACAAGGAGTGTTGCATAGAGTGGAACAAAAGGTATTTCAAAAGTGACAAACAAAATACAATACAGCTGAGCTTAATTTAAAATCTCTCCATTTTACAATTTGTTTTTACATTGTAAGCAGATAAAACTTATTGACTGAATTTCATAAAAATATCAATTCTAACTGGGTCATAGGATTTAAGCAACATTCCACCAGTGAACACAAAAGTGATTACCATTTGACAATTCCAAGTAAAATGAAGGCATCTCATTTCAAATTGTAGGTGACCTCGACTAGAGCAGTTGATGTAGGAGCTTTGGAATTTATAATAATTCTGGGGCAAAAAATCTCGATGACTGAAAATTAAGTCCACAGAAGTGTTCATTCTCTATTTCTGCGTTGTTTACTCACTGCTGCAGAGTGATGGTCTGAGTGAAGTTGCAATAAAAAAACAACAATAAAAAATTTGAGATGAAAGAAAATACAAGTCAAAAATTAGTAATATCTAACTCCAGAAGAGTTTCATTTTTTTTTTGATAAACATTTATTTGATTTTAAAAAAAGAAAAAATGCTTTACAGTGTTAACAAAACTTTCATACATGTTTTTCTTTACAAGTTTCAGGCAGATTTTGCTCGATAAAGTTTTTCTTTTTCTGTGTGAGACAAAATGATCATAATTGAATCATGAAAATAATATGCTGGTAAATACCATACACTGATGGCGTACAAGTTCACATTTTCAAGCTTGAAGAAAAGTCCCTCCAGAACTAAAGGTCCACTAATAGGCCAGATATTGAATTGAGAACTTCACCGGTGCGTTGCCACCTACAAGATAACTCATCAAGTTGTCAGTCCAGTGCAATGGATGAGATAACTCAAGTTACGATAGTGTGTAAGTTTTCTTTTTTTCCTAAGATGAATTCACGTATATAATACATACATTTGATATTCTGTTTTACATTTTAGTTGATTTGTATGAAAATAAAACCATTTTAAACATGCAATGAAGACCTTCTATTTCCATCAATTTTTACAAGAAAAAACAGGAGCAGGAATTATAATGTTAAAAATAGATTTGGCAGCAAGCAGTTCAATAAAATGGCAAACTAATGTAACAAACTACCTAACATGCACCTTGCATCACTCATTACAATCTTCAATAGGCCACCAAATATATTTCCCATCACATGAGCTCAATGAACTGTTTTACTGAATGTTAGAGATTATAGAGAAAAATGATTTTTTAAAAATGCAATATAGATATCTGAACATTATACATGTTTCCACTAACTGATGTATTTTATAACTCTGGTGATGCTTGTCCCAAGCCGGAGTGTTAAAGGAGGCATTAGGACATAGGGCTGGCATTCCCACCCTCTAATATATCCTCTTGCTACTACAGCACTGATAGGAGATCAACAAGTAACTCAGTCTTGATCTCTTGTCAAGGATCTATAACAGTCATGTTAGAACGCTATAAAAGTAAAAAAAAAAAAAAATGCGTCATATACAATCAATATACTTGAACCTCTCTGGTCCAGCATGTTTTGAGTTTGCTGCCATTAGTTCATGGATTCACCACCAGAGTTCTTCAATTCAGTTTCAAACCTGAACCATGATTTAGCAGTTAGCAAACGAACTTATTGATCCAAATGTTCAAAAACCTAACCATCGTTTGAATCCGAATCAAAAAATTTTAAATTAAATATAACTTTCGATATTTATTTTAGCATGAAATTAGATAAGTATTCATCAATTTTTTCCAGAATTTTATAAATCTTTTATAATTCAACCCATTACAAAGCATAAGCAAACACAAATAATTTGCATTCATTATAATGCAATTTGTATTATATAAATTATATCAAAAATATATTTTCCACATCAATAAAACTGCTAAAATTCATTACATAACAGTATGATGAAAAAAAAAAATACATATAATATACATTTCCCACACTGATAAAACTGCTAAAAAATTTTTATGTAACAGTATGAAAAAAATAATCAATTTCTGTTCTGCAGCAGAGTAAAGAGGTACAACATGTGTGATGACGATGGTATCATGTGAGGACCATTAATAGGATTTGACATATCAATTTAGGCTTGATGGTATTTACAGGTAGTACAAGTTAGTGCTATTAGCAATATAACTGATGGGAATGTCTGTGCACCAAATGAAGGAAATAGAGGGCAGTGCAAGGTTCATTTAGTTATATTGGAATATTTTTTTCAATAAACTTTACAGTAAACAAGTTCACTAAACAAGAGTCCAGTTACTGTAAGTACAGCACAGTGAGTATAAAATAGGCTATCTGATATTACTGTCTACCATTGTGGCAAAGGAAATCAATTTATACGGCAGGCATAGACCCCGACTAGAGTTTTCAACTGATTTTTAGGTCAACATATGTTCATGTCTTCTGTACTACAATATACAGCGTTCAAAATTGATATCGTAAATCAATGGCTGACAACAGTGGGAAACGGCTGGGGTTAGAAATCAAGTCATTGTGATTACAAAATGGTGAATAGAATCTATCATAGTGCTCAGAGGATGAACCAGCATTCTTGCACAACTGCTTTCTTTCAGACCATTATCTTCGTTTAAGAGAAAAAAAATTTTTCGGAGCTATATTTTGATTTTAGTTCATTTAAAGACCTGGAGGTGTGGGTAACCACTGACATGCAATAAAAATTAAAAAAAAAAAAATCTCTCCTCCAATAAAGTCTTGACTAATGTAAATGACATCTTGAGAGAAGAAAAAACTCCATTCCAATAAGGTCTTCATTAATTCTTTGAGGCACCTGTCTTTTTTCTCCCACTCTGAACTACTCTGCCATTTGTTGAGTAGCCTGGATACTAACCAAAATGGTGGGACAGAATTTAAACTTCCGTGCTCCTAGATATATGAAGATCAAAAGATGGTATTAAAAAAGATAAACCAAACAATTTCTAACACTCCAGAAGTGGGATGAAATTTAAGCCACAAGACTTCAAAGAGTCTATGTGAAGTTTGGCAAAAATTGAAGTAGGGGTTTAACATATAAAAAGAACAGGTCATATGTATGGCTAGATAAACAAGTTGATTAAACAGTTGCTACTATAATATTTGATATGTGTGTGAGTAGTATCACCCACAGTAAGTGACATTTAGAGCCTTCATATTGACATTATAAAATTGTCCTACGTTTTGTACAGAAAAATATCCTGTACAGTTTGGCTACAAATCCAAGACTTGCTGATATTTCCCAGTCCTTATTTGTACAAGGGTATACATTGGTTTCATTACATAACTGTATAACTATTTTGAAATCTCATACGGATTTTTCAAAACAGGTGACTGGGATCACACACCCGTTGTCAAATCTCATGTACTGAAAATCACATGTCATCACTAAATCTTTTCCAAAATAAATTTTGTTGTAGCCGCAAGAGAACCAAATGAGAGAAAGATGAAGAGAATAGGTCTTTAAAAAAATAAGAAAAAATAAGCGTGAGCAAATGATAGACGATAGAGGAATATGGAAAGCTCTAAGTACAAAACAAAAAAAACCAATGTGCAGATTCATAGGATCCATCTGGCAAATGCCCAACTATTTCTTAAATGCATGTTTACATATATTTACAATTAAGTAATAAAATCATGATGTAAATTGTTTTCTGTCTCTTTAAAAAATCATTTTATATAATCATATTTGCTGCATCCAAGTAAATACCATGGATATTGCTAAATGTAAGATTCTAACCTCTGTCTAATCACTGCAGTCATTTTGTTGAAGGGAGTCATTAACAAGAGATCTCATAATATATTCCCTTGCATAGGATGTTAAACACTTTTAGCAGAGCAATGTTTTTTTTTCATTGTTTTGAAATCTCATTAAAATTTTTCTTTTCTCTTTTTATTCAACTCTTAAATTCAAAAACCGCTTGAAACTGCTAGTAAATAGCATAAAAAATAGAGGAACTCCTCTGTGAATTGGATAAGACAAATGAAAATTTCACCAAATGATCAATAATGGGAGATAATTTTAATCAGAACTTATTTCCTTTGAAATTGACATTCTGTTTCCTTTGTATGAATTTAAGAGTTAATGGATAAGGTAATGAGAAGTATAAATGATTTTGCTGTAAAAATGCATAGAAAGTAAGGAAAAATGGATTTGTTAGTGGTCATGAATTAAGGCAAGCTTTATTGACAAAACATGACTATGTATACACACACACACATATATATATATATATATATAGTGTGAATGCATTTTAAACGATTTTACCATACAAAAGCACAGCAAATAATTTCATGATAGAAATGCATTAAAAATAAGTTAAATGAGATTGCCAGTGATTAAGAATCAATGTATGCATTACCAGCAGAAAAGGGCTATAATTATAAACTTGAATTGAGGAATTGGTTGGCAGAAATATCAGTTGATTTTGATTCTTAGTTCCCCTTTGAAAGATACCAGAATCTGCATCCTATATTTAGAATTGAACAAGAATTCAAGACGGCAACTATTTCAGGATTCAATAATACTCACTAAAAACCTACTCTATTCTCAGCCAGTTCCTGCAGAAGGCCTAAATGGAACATTTGGATCATATTTAATCTAAAAATCCGAGAGAGGGGATTTCACAAGAAATTTCAAGTACTCACATATTCTGGAAATCTAGATTTTTCCTAGGATTTTTCTTTGAAATATGGAAATCTTGAAACCAGATTGTTTGAAATATGGAAATCTTGAAACCAGATTGTTTGAAATATGGAAATCTTGAAACCAGATTGTTTGAAATATGGAAATCTTGAAACCAGATTGTTAGAAATACCTAGATTCTTATTCATTTCATTTGTACATAAAATATATACATAAATGTGTGGGTAAAATTTCTCTTTATTTGACCACAGGAAGTCTTGATACAATTATTTCCTCTTGCCTTGAAATTAACAGGCTTTCTTTATCTAAAAGTTTAATCTGCTATCACAACCAGTAACCAAAGGTGTGGTGATCAAACTATTACAATTATTTTCAATAGCCACTCTTATAGACACAACACAACTTGTTTTCAAGGAAACAGTTATATCTAACCTGCTAACTTGATGGACGCTAAGTACAGGTCAAGTTTAGCATTATACTCACACTGTAAATCCCTTGCTAAAAACTTGAAAAGATTTGGAATTTCAAAAAACATATATATAAAAAAAAAAAATGTCTGATGTACAAATTAAAACTTGGACCAAAAGTAGCCTGTAGAATTTGTACAGTGTTTTATGACAGTGCAGTCAGTGACTGCACTGTTCAAAAGTTATTCAGGCTTTCAGCTGGAGAGGAGTCATTCAAAGATTCATCTTATAAAGGACGGCTGGTAAGTTTTGATGATGACCAACTGAGGACTTGTACTGAATCTAATCCTCTTCAAAAGTGTCAGATGCTTGCATTAAGTAAAACTCAGTTAACAAAAAAATGGAAAAAAAACAAAACACACAGTCTTTTTGGGTTACCTGATATATACATATATATACATATATACAGATACATATCTTTTAGCCATAAAAATTTGAATTATATCACTTTTAATCTCACTTAAACTTCACATGGGGAATTATTCTGGATGGAGATAAATCAAGAGGAGAATTCACTGATCCTGCTGTGGATGGAGTTTTCTATGAGAGAATGCAGTCATGAAATGTTAGGGATAACCAATTGGCACAAGAAAGGATACAATATCGAATTTCCTAGAATACTGATATTGAAAAAATAGAAAAAGATCAATTTATTGCTATTAAAAGCATATGAGTAAATAAATCAAATCAGGCAAAATTGAAAGAATATTAAAATATATCGGAGAACAAAATCAGCAGTAATGTAAACACATACACACACATATGTATATATATATATATATATATATATATATATACATATATATAACTCGACCCTCTAAGTGTTAACAATGGGTATAACAGCTTTTTTGCAGTTACTGTCTGGGTGATAAAGTTGTTATGGGAGAGTAATTTGAGTAATGTAAACACATACACACACACACACATATATATATATATATATATATATATATATATATATAAATATACAACTCGAACCTCTAAGTGTTAACAATGGGTATAACAGCTTTTTTGCAGTTACTGTCTGAGTGATCAAGTAGTTATGGGAGAGCAATTCGTCTCACTCATTCACTCTATTCTCCATCAATCAGAGAGGAGATTTTTATGTCACTATATGTTACAGAGACAGATTCATGCCTTAGTACACAAGCATACATATCTGCATATTTAAACAAACATATGTCTATATGCCCAAATGTTTTTATCTACATTACAAAGTTAATAAGTTAAAAAAACAAAAAACAAAACCAAAAGCTATAACAAAGCTCTAAGTGCTTAGTCAAACACCCTACTAATTTTCTCCAAACACTGAGAGCAATAGAATGTTTTGAAAACAAACCAATAACTGTAAATGTAAAATAAATCCTAAACAAGAAAGGAATTCCCAATTCAAAAGTATTCAATCAAACCTGGAATGGTCCCGTCTAACTGGATTTAGCCTATGAACTGCTCCCTCTTTTACAAGCCCAGCTAGTAATAACAATAACTTGAATTTTCTTATTAGATGAAGCATTGTCAACCATTATTAATTTTTGACTAGTATTTCTGTCATCTAATCATATAACATCAGAAAGTATGGCACCGAATGTTAGAGAAAACCGGGCTTCCCAAGATGGAAGGAATTTGAGTTAGAGTCTCACTGAAATCTTATTAATCACAGCTGCTGGACTTGGGTTATCCATATATTCTTAGATTTATATGTATCTATATATCCAGACTCTGACCATTCATAGTGGAAACTTGAAATTTTGTACACACACTCCCTGCAATAATCACTGATAAATATTTTTTTTTGCTTTCTGACCCCCCTCCCCAAATAGATTTTCATTGTGGGTTCAATTTACAATGAAACTTAATGCCAAATTGGTCCCTCAGTTTGTGTCCAGCAGTAGTTATGTTTATCTTTTGGAAATTTGTACTTTTTAGTGATCACAGCCCCCAAAAGGAAAGAAAACTAATTAATTCATTGATCACTTTATTTGGTAACTAACCAAAAGTGTTGCATCCATTTTAATCAAAAAATTTATGCTCCAACCTATACTGGTAGAATTTTCATTGAGGTAACTAGATTTTACCTACACCAATGCTCAATTTACAAGGTAAAATGCAACATATATGGTTGGCAGTAATTCATAATTTGTTTTGAAATGCTAGCCCTCTATTTTTGATCTGCACTGTTCATTCTCTAATATAGACTGATGGTCCGAGTAGTCGAGAGGCAAAGCAACTAAAATGAAGATGAAAGAAATACTAGTAAAAATTCATAATGCTCTATAAGCGTTTGGTTATTTGCTAATTCTATTTCAAAATCTTAATGTGAAACAGTGATCACTCTGTACATAACACCAAGAGCTCCAGGAGACAAATTTTGTACAAAGATCTTTCAGTTTTATCTGAGTAAGAATTAAAACCTGAAACAACGTTTTGGTGCTAATCCACCAGAGTGACCACCACAAATAACTTGTAGATTGACAATCAGTAGAAAAGTTAAAAATTAAATTTATATACAGCGCACACACACACACACACATATATATGTATATATATTATCATATACAAGTATATATTTTTAAAGATACACACGTGTATGTGTGACAAACATGCGGAAACATGAGTATGTACAGAGGAAGCTGTTTATTATAATCACGGATATTGTTATCAAAATCAGTCAGTCTCAAACACTTCATTTAAAATGAATTAAAAATTATCCACGTACTATGATCAAAGATTTTTATAATGTAAAGTTGTTTATAACAATAAATTTAATAACATAACAAACGAATTTAAATTGAAAAAACAATGAATATCCTTTGCTTAATGTTATCAGCGAGTTATAAGTTATCACAATAAGAGATTTCCTCTGTATATATTTTTATGGGCATGTATGATGTGAATGTGCATACAAGCATGCAGAAATATGTATATACGTTTTTGATAGTGTGTGTGAGCATGCATATGTGTATTTATAAGGCTTTGTTTAGTTTGGCAATTGATGTGGGATCAAATTACTCGGCAGTTATGATCTGTGATGCCTACTTTCAAACCTCTACAGGGGTGACCTTGTGTGTGTACATAAATGCAAGCATTTATGCAAAATCTTGCTCAAATCATTACCTTTCAGAAAGCAAAGCAGATTAAAAATGAAGACAATCGTTCATACATCTTAAATCTTCTGCTAGAATTATCAGAGTGACAATTGAGAATTCTTTCAGAAGAACAAGGCTGCTCCTACTCCAAGACAGCCATTGAAAAATGAATCTTAAGTAGGATTTTATGGATGGGACAGACCAAGATGTTATGCTAAGCAGCCCTTATAGAATTCACACATTGAATTAGATGCCTGCATCAAAGATTACATAATGTTTCTCTTATCAGTTCCACTATTACAACTAATAGATAATCTATCCAATACAAGGATAATTCTCTTATGCAGGTTCCTTTTTTATTGCACAGTTTCCTAAATTCTCTACAATAGGAGACTTAAAGCCAGTTCTAGGTTTTCTAGTGATTGGTGGCATTGATTGGGCTTTCGGCTTCTCTCCTGTAGAACCATTTTCATTGCTTCCTGGTTCCGTCTTAACGGAGATTTTTTTGTCATTTTCAAGTTTAACAGCAAAAGGAGGATTTGCAGCATTTTTTGATTTTTTCACCATGGAAGTTTCTGAATCATTTTTAGGTTTCTCTGCAGTCTTCGGGTTCTTGGCATTTCTTTGGTTTTCTTCTCTGAGGTGAATTTTTGAATGTTTCACCAAGTGCCCACTTTGCGAGAAAGCTTTTCCACAAACTTTACATAGATAGGGCTTTTCTCCTGTGTGAGTGGCAAAGTGTCGTTTCAAGTGTCCACTTTGAGAGAATGCTTTCCCACATATCAAACACTCATATGGTTTTTCTCCTGTGTGTACATTCAAGTGGCGTTTCAGCAAAGCTTTTAGAGGAAAACGTTTTTTGCATACTTCACATTCAAAGGGTGTTTCCCCTGTATGAGTCACCATGTGTCTTTTTAACTTACTATTCCGAGAAAAAGCCTTACCACACACTTGACATGGAAAGGGTTTTTCTCCAGTGTGTATTTTTATGTGACTTTTTAGGTGACTGTTGTGCACAAAAGATTTTTCACACACTTCACATTTGTAAGGCCTGACCCCTGAATGTATCCTTAAATGCAAAACCAGATGAGACCTTTTCATAAATGATTTGTCACATATTTGACAGTCAAATGTTTTCTTCACAGGTACTGCATCCATTTTCTTTTTTCACAACTTTCAGGTGACTGGCTTGCCTTTAGTAAATTTCCAAGAGTAATTCTCAACAAGGAAGAATTACTCTAAACTGGAAATCTGAAAACAAACAAAATCGAAATCAATAAAAATATAAAAATTGTTATTTAGTCAAACGTTGACTGAAGTTCAAAGATTGAGTATTGTCATTATCCCATCAAGTGATATTTCCCTGTTTGTAGTTTTGATCATCGTGTTATGTCAGGTGCATTTTGTGTTGCAAATGTATTTATCTTTTCCATTTGAAGAAGTATTCTTTACTGTATATATTAGGTATGTATATGCATTCACCGCAAAAAATGGTTTTCAACAATATATTCAGTATCTAACTTTAGGAAAAAGCACTCTAAGCTTCATTGAAGTATTGTGCTTATTCCATGAATTATGTGAATGAATAGCCTAATCTTTGGTGTTTTGATCACCACATTCCAGCTGGTATGCTCACTGGTCTTCCTCAGATGTATATCACATCCAGTAATTTGTAAGGAGCTTTAGAGAGAATCCCTCATTTGAATTGAATTTTTTCTCTCAACTTATGCCATTCTATTTTGACCAAATGTAGTATAAAATTTTGTAACACAAATCTGTGAATTTGTCTAATAGGAGAGTCATAAGTTGAGGAAAACCCAAAATTATAAAAATCTAAAGGTTGTTCTTGAATGCCTCCTGATGTGACTTACACTTTGAAATAGCTGGGAAGCACATCGGCCAAAACTTGGGGATTCAAATGATTCAGATTCTTGTTGAAATAGTATAGAAACGCCTCGAGAAAACCTGGAAAGCACATAGAATCACTTTAGAATCACTTTAACATCTTCCCTCCTCGACTGGTTCAAAGGGAGAGAACCCATGACTGAAAACATGTTCCAAGCTGTCAATCTTCCTCTGCTTGTGGAGTACCCATTAATATCTATCTGATGGTTACAACAAAAGATCTTTTTAGCGCATGACGCAAAGTGTGACTAGTGTGATGAAACACTGAATTGGATCCCAAATTTATGTATTCATACTCTTTAACTAAAAAATAAAGCATTTTTTCCTTCTTAGACTCTTTGAATGAAGAAGATGTTCCACTGCAAAAACTTTGGGAAAATGATGTTTTAGTAACCACTCAAGAGAGAAAAATGTTAAAATTATCTCCAACATGTAATGATCCAAAAGACAAAGTTCAGAATTTCATTTCAGAAACTTCAGACAACACTAAGAAGACTGGGGAAAGTACAATGTAAATAAATATATACAGGAAATAATAATTCATCCTAAAACTTTTATACTCTAACAGAAGCACCGGATGAGATGTAGTGATCAAAACAAAAACAAAAATTCAAGGAGTAATGTCAATATTTTTTGCGAGAATCGTAAGTCACACCTGTTGAATAAGTACGGACTTAAATGATAGGAGAACGGAGAAAAACAAGAAAAACACTGAATAATTGATTAAATATTGATATTCCTATATAGTTATACTCATATATATCCCAGGATAAATTTTCCAATTTTAAACAGTCACTATTATTTTCCAATCAACTCTGGGGACCAATATTTGCTTGTAAAGTCATGTGTAAATTAGGTGTGGACATGGACAAAAATTACCAAGTCCATGTGACTAGTGTCAGAAAGGCATTAGACATGTCCTTTCGGCACTCCTCTTATAGAAGAAATGGTCGGGAATCCTTAGGACTGGATATTAAATTTTTTTTGTGGCCACGCGACAAATAATGTTATCGGTCAGATTTTATCTAAATTTGAGGTGTAGGTGCAAAAGTGTAACGTATTTGATGGCATGTAAGACCTCCATCCTCTAAACAAAAATGATTCAAAAGGTGAACGTAATCTTCGCTGTCCAGGTCTACAGTGGCCAGAAATTGAGGGTGGGGTTGTTTTTTTATAAAAAAGCAAGTGAAATATCAGGGGGCTTCAAGAAATGCGTTTTTCCCCTTAATAATAAAAGTACAGTGCACAAATGTCATCATGCCTTTAAATTCGATATTTGCTAACAAGCATGCAGTAAACACCTCTTCACTCAAACTCAATATAGTCTCAACTGAGGCATACTCTGAAAATGAACCCAGACACACGCAAACGAACTAAAATAGATTATTTCACTTCGAGTAAGCGGTAATTCCGATGAGATCGACACTTCTCACAAGAATAGACTCTACAGGAGATGTTCAATCGTAGGAGACTGTTTTTTTTATTTAGATCTCAATCAAAATTTCTATACAAAGACAAATATACCAGCATGAACGATCTGAATAGTAAAGCCTTCCCCTCAAAATGTTTTTGTTGGGCCATATCAGTAGAAATAGAGAAAAATGAATAAAAGACTTACGCAAAAAAGATTCCATTTTGACGTTGACTTCTTTTTAGGTGTGCGATAAGCAAAATTGGTGACTGAGCGGTGTGATAGGAAAATAGTTCCTTATGAATACATGGGAATTGGTTTATTATAGTAATCGACTAATTTATTACATTGTCTTCATGTGACTGGTATTATTAGAAATATCGTCAACCAGAATTAACTATTAACATAGGTTTCTTTAGTTTTAAAGCTGATTTGGCAGGCTATTTACGAATAAATCAACTGTACAGTACATTGAAGCTAGCAGGATAAAAATGTCAACATTTTTCAGTCATAATTATGTCTAGTAATAACGTTTTTTTTAAAAAAAATAATTTTCAGGGGTGGAGGTTGATTTTACAATTGAACTACCGTAGCCATCAAAGATGACTAAGGGTTTTACCCTTTTTTATATGTGCATGGGTTTGTTAGGGTTAATTAGGTTGCTTGTTTGCTTGCTTCAGTGCCCCTGGCCATACAGTTTTGTCTGAAAACTTAAAAATTGGCATCGGTACTCCACTAGACTCTTTCTAAATACTTTTTTTTTGATTTTGGGGATAAAAAGAAGCTTTTTTGAGCTTTTGGAGACCGTATTCTAATGGGTTTATCAGTTTGTGAGTTCCAGAGCTCCTGGCCATACCGTTCTGTCTACAGACTTGAAAATTGGCATTGTACCTCAATAGACCACTTCTAAAAATGCGTTGTTTTTTTTAGGGGGGAATGAGGCTTTTTTGACTTTTTGGGGGGCCTTGTTCTGGCAGATTTATTAATAACAATTAGATTCTCCAGAATCTACATGTCTTTTACTCTATTTTAGATTTTTTTTTCCAGTGAAAATACCAGTGATGATATAAATAGAATTTATTCTGATCATTCTTATTCTTCAATGGATTTTTTTTTGATGAATTTAAATTTTGACGCTATGGTTGTTCAGTTATTGACTGTAATGGCAAGTCTAAGTGTTTCCTAAATTGGTCCATTGGTTGTTTTTTTCAGTGATCACTGACTATTAAAGGTAAGAGAAGTAATTTATTCATTGATTATCTGTTTTCCAATTTTTTAGTTGATCACCTTCAACACAGAATGCTGCCAAAAAACATTAGTAATGTGAAAGTTTCTACTGAATGACTATCCAGACCTGTTGTTTTATTTTTCCATAAGAAATAGAGAACAGTGTTTTCTGCAATACTCGTATACTCCAGGCAAAGAGTAGTTTGGAAAAAATTAGAATATAATTATTTTCTCAAAAAGGCATTTCTGTGAAGTTGCCAGAACACTGTACAAAAAGTCCCAAGAAATCCTAGTGGAAAATCCAAGATGGTGGCTATTTTTCAGGATAGCTGCCAATTTGACCCCAATAAGTTGTTTAGGGAAAGAAAACCCAATGTTTTTCCAGATAACACGATATTTAGTTGGAAAAAAAACATGAGGTTAGGTATTCCAGCATACACTGTTATTAGTCTATTGGAAAATGGAAGTTTCATTGGGTAGAATCTTGGTAAGCAGATTGGATCATATCTAAAAAAAACAAAAACATCCAGATAAGAAAAAAACAGTGTTGCTAGTTTTTCTATGAACTTTATGGTTGGAAAATTTGAAATTTAAAATGGACAACTGGGAATGTACATGTATCCCAATTATGACTTAGTCATAGTGCAATCAAAAATCATTTCTAGGATCCACCCCAGATTTAATCACTTCTTACTTATAATGTGACACAGTGTATCACAAAATTTTGTTTAAATTCATCTTGAATTTCAGAAGATATCATGTAGACAGACTGTGCCAGAGTTTAGGGAGGGATGAATTAATAGATAGATAGGATAAAATTGTGCATGCATCCCAAATTGAATTCATTGAGAACTTGTAGAGAAATTGTATAAATAGACAGGAGAGTATATGGGAATAAACGCAAAAACATCTCTCAATTAAAAATAATTTCCTGACCCCAAATTCAATCACATCTCTCTTTATCCGTACCTCATCCTTCATCAAAATTTCATTGAAATTCATTGAGAACTTTGGGAGATATTGCGTGGACAGACAGGGGTGATTAAAAAAATGTGTGACAGAGAAAATACAAAAATATCTCCCGATCTAAAATAAATTTCTGATCAACCCTCAAAATTTGATCACTCCTCCTTCACTCTGTGGCCCAACTTTGCACAAAATTTTATTGACATTCGTGAGAAACTTTTGGACGTATCATATCAACTGATGGAGGCAAATACAGCAAATACAGCAAGTTAGGAAGAAAAAAAACAAAAAACGTTTTTTTGGTACATTTACTCATGTATTCAAAACAAAAAAAAATGGAGCTGCAACAGGAATCGTCTGTCTATGTCTGCTCTATTTATTCCTGCAAAAGCCTCATTTTCTCTAATTGTTTATTCTTTTTTGGGCAAAATGATACATTCACTGTGTAATACATGGAGATCATTTCAGATAGAATTTTGAGTTTCAAAGTAATTCAATGCATTTATGATTATTTCTGTTGGATTATATATCCCTTTCTTGATTATATAATTGTCTGTGTTGAGAAACAAATAGAGCAGATATAGACAGTAAATGTACAAAACAAGATTTTGGAGTCAAAGCAGTTATTTGGGCGTTTACTTTATGGTGACAGTTCAGCCCAGTGGTAAGAGCAACGCTATGTTGAAGTGATTACCTCATTGGTTTCAGGTTTAATTGCAGCAGAAATATTTTCTTTGTTTATTCTATTTGTGCTGTCTCGGCCAAATTATACATTCATCATGTAATAACAGGAGATTATTTCAAATAGAGTTTCAAATTAATATAATGCACTTATAATTATTTCTGTTAGTCACTTATTTCCCAATATCTATCAATGAATTTACTTGATTTTCATAAGTGTTTATTCCCTTGTTTTGCATATACTTCGTTATTATGGTACCATGTATAAATGTTTTCTTGTTAATATCATTTTATTCCACAGATCATTTAATTTTGGAACATGTCTTACTTATGCAGGTTACCTGAAAAACATATTTAACAATAAGGGAAAAGATACAAACAAATATGTATATAGATACACATCACGTATCATATGTATGGATTTAAAAAAATTTTTTCGTCTTATTTCCATTGCTTTTATATCACAACTATTTGTTCGTCATTCTATGATCCTAAGTAAATAGCACAGATGGGAAATAGAAAAAAAGCCTCCAACAAGATCTATACTTACATCCCTTTCCTTAGGAATGCCTTTCTGGGGAAGCTGTAGACCAATAGGGTACAGCAATTCATACCCAGCTTTACAACCTTTATTTTCCCCAATTAATCGATTCTTCGCCATCTTCTACATATACTCATATTAGATGCCATATTATTTGGATTTTTTTGATTAAATATTGCCAATTACTATAATTGATTAAGTAGCATCACAAATAAAGAATAAGCTTCCAGAGAGACTCAAACTCACATCCCTTATCCTGATGGGTAAGTCAGCAGCTCCAGAAAGGCAGGCTCCCTACAGGATAAGGGATGCGAGTTCAAATCTCACCAGGACCTTGCTCTTTATTTCTGAACCATACTGCTGATTAACAATCATAGTATGTCAGTCTGAGAATTGCAATAAAAATGCAGGACTTAGAAGTAAGAAATACTAGTCAAAAAATTTACAGTAAACCCTTGCTATAATGAACCTCAATATAATGAATCCTAGTTCTGTGGTCTAGTTTTTATGGTCTTTAGATCAAGATCAAATTGTAGTATCTGATCATCTCACAGCAATGAAACAGCATTAACTTCCCATTTTCTATTTTAAACATTCTTATGGTTGTATTTCAATTGTTTTCAACAGGAATTTTAATTTGATTATTATATTTTTCAATCAACAAAGATGAAAATTGTCATAGATCTTATTTATTCTCATCATTGAGAAACATTTGACTTGGCATTCTCATTTGAAATTTTAAAGTTTATCCCTCTTGTGTTTCACACTGTGAAAAAGTCAAGTAATTTGATTTTACTGAATCAATTAGTTTATTTTTATTCTTCAAAACTCTTTTTAACTCATTAATTGTTGATCATTTTTTTTATTATACTAGAATGTTGTTTGTTTCATATTTTTTGCACAAAGATTATTGTGTGTTTCGTAAGTAAATCATTGTTTTATGAAATACAATCAAAATATGACCATTTTGTTGCTTTTGTCATTTGAGAAAAAACATCGAATTAAATTTAACCAAAATTTATGAAGAAAGCAATGTAAATACAATGATAATATTTAAAACTGAAAACAGGAAGTTAATATTATGTTTCATTGATGTGAAAAAAACAGAGTTTCCATTTGATCTTGAACTTGAACTAAATGCTGCAAAAGGCTGGACCATGAAACTGGGATAGGGCCATCAACTATTTTATTATTATCATTTACCAACAATGTAAGATAAAATCAAGAATAAAATGATAATGATAATGGGCAATTGCCTTTGGATATACCAAACTCCTTATTTAGTGAATGTGAGACAACCATCAGGTATAAAAAAAAACTTTGGGCTTTAATGACACCCTCATCTGCTCAATTAGTTTGTTATAGTGGGGGTTTACTGTAACACCAATTTACAAGCCTAGCTGCCACAGGGTCAAACTCCACTTCAACTTCTATTTTGACTGAAGATGATTACTGCAACTTTTATATTGTATATATAAAAAAAAAATATCATAGCTATATAGAACTTATCAAATTAGCTGAATTGGTGAGAGAGCCGCCTACCAAACACTTGGTCATGATTCCAACTCATGGCAGAGAAATTTTGATTTTACATATATGCTTGGTTCAACATGGTGTGATAGTCAAACAGTAAAGAGTTTACTTCCCAAAATTAGGTGAGTATTGTTCTTGTTGTTTTTGTAACTGGGGAAAAACCAAGTCAACTCTGACTTGGATTTGAGTTTGGTGAAATCATAAAACCGAAGACAAACCATGGATATTTGTTTCAAAATTTATTGAATCAAAATGGCTTACAATAAACACAAAACACTGTCACACAATGCGCGTCAAGATAAAATTTGAAAAGGTAAGCAAGAATTTAGATAAAATTCATCATTAGAAACTTATTACTTGAGTGACAAGACATCATACCAACAATTAATGTAATTCACAGAAGAGTAAGCTTTATCATTGTTATTGGATGAAATATTGTAACATTATCTTTTTCTATTAGATTTGACTAGTTTTTACTTACATCTTGACTCATGGCCCGAATTGAAAGTTTTATGAAAATAACTTAGAATTAAGACGATAGTAAAAACTAGTAAAATTTATTTAAAAATAAAAACAGAGTAACCTGATCAGAATGTAACACAATCACTTGCTTCAATTCAAAAAGAGTTGATGGATTGAAAAGTACAAACATCACATAACAAGTCAAGGATTGTATGTCTCTTATGAGCTTCAATAGCATAATTATTTTCTTGCAATACATGGTGTTCTGTTTTTGATTTATTTTTCTTCAGTGTTCATTCAAGCCATTTTCCAACTGGTCCAGCCAGCAAATTAGGATCATTAGATAATCATCAATTGGTATAGTTATATAATTACTATTGCATAATGAATACATAAAAAAATATCAATGTTAATAATATATTCAGTATATTAAATATATATGCATCCAGACCTCTATTGCAACATGTAGTATATAGGTTTACCCCTCTATACAAAAGTAGAGTGTTCCTATAAAATCTTATGTAAGCTGAAATGGTGTTAAGCAAAGGAGCAATAACCATTAATTTATATGGGAAAAATTTTTGTGCGCTCACAAACCTCAAAATGACGATGATGATACATTAGGCTGAGTCATCAGAGGTTGGGATGGTGGGAAGTACAGGAAACTGAAGTGTAGGGGAGAGAGGGTGCATGGTGTCTCTATAACAGCTTGCAGCAAAACAAATGCTGAACACCATTTACACTTTTTTTCTCTCTTTTTCTGTGAAAAAGTGACATGAAGAGAACTTCTAAAAAGTTGGGGGTACCTATATCTCTGGCAGTAGGTTTCAGCAGAATTTGCTTCATTAGTTTTCTAGACAAGTGGGAGACTTGCCACAGAGCAGTGGTAAGCGGGCTCATTTTAAAGACCCTTACAATAGGAATGAGTTCACCTAGTGCCCCATTCTTGCAGCCCTGTGCCTGACTAAGTTGAGTATAATTATTAGACTAATCATATGATGTCTCAGTATGTCAGATAATACTGACTACAATCGATGATTTGTTGTATGAATTCCACTACAATATCTTGCAGGAGTTGGTTAATTAATATAATTGACATAGCAAGGTAATAAAAAAGTATCCATCTCTTGAGAAACTACACCCATTAGACGGACAGTGACGAAGCCTTAATTTCCTTTGCATGCATCTGTTTAGTGATCCTTGCAGGTTTCAAGTCTGGTCGAGACCAGGACTTTTTTTGGTAGGATGCTAGGAAGGGCTACCCCCATCCTAATCACATAGCTTTGAGTGTACAGGGAAATTTGTCCTAATAAAGAGTTTTCCACACTCTTTGTTCATACTAGGAATCGAACCTAGGACCCTCTGCGTTTGAGTCAGATGTGCTAACCATTACATTATCTTTTCTAGATTGTGTTACTTAATCGAATCTATATTATATTTTGTAAAAGGTGATTGATAAACAATGTAAACAGTGTAGGATATCACATTTTTGTTTCAAAATTTGATCACTTTTTGTAGGAACATCCAAGCAATATTTTTTAAATTGTTTTTACTGGATGACTTGAAATAATGATTGTAACTGAACAATGATAGGAGACAAACATGCACATACACACACACATATTAAAACCAGTTCACAGTAGTATCAAAAACATGTAAAAATTATTTCACAGATCTTCAATAATGCTTTATTTACAAACTTCACAATTATTGAATAAACTTTCTTTGTGTGAATGTTTACATTTTAGCATGAAAGCACTTTGAGTGAATATATTTTTGCACACATCACTTTAATCCAGTTATTCTATGAGGGGAGTGGTGAAGTCATGTTCAGAGCTCTCTAAAAAGGAAGGTACAATATGAGTTTCTGGCATTTCCATGATAAGAATGTCTGTATTATTTTTTGACCGTCCTGCAGTCTGTGATATGTGACTTCGGTTTTTTTCTTTTATAGAGAAATTTGTCTGGTTTGCAGGTTTTTCTTTAAAGTGAGTATTCCTATGACTTTTTAAATTGCCATTTTGAGTGAACCCTTTCCCACAAACCTCACATTTATAAGGTTTCTCTCCTGAGTGGGTATCAATGTGACGTTTTAAATGTACATTTTGAGAGAAGGCTTTGCCGCATATTTCACACTGGTAAGGTCTCTCCCCTGTATGTACAGACATGTGGCGTTTTAAAAGACCTTTCTGCGGAAAACCTTTCTGACACTGTTCACAGTGGAAGGGAGTTTCTCCTGTGTGAGTTCTCATGTGCCTTTTTAATTTACTATTTCTGGAAAATGCTTTATCACAAAGACTACATTTGAAGGGTTTTTCTCCAGTGTGTATGCTTATGTGACTTTTTAAGTGACTGCTTTGAAAGAAAGCTTTGTCACACACCTTACATTGGTAAGGTCTCACTCCAGTATGGACTCTGATATGTAATGTTAACAGTGATTGCTTCTTGTAAGATTTTTCACAAATCTGGCAGTTAAATACTTTCTTTTCTGAGTTTCTCCCTCTTCTGACAATTTTCTTTTTGCAGCTATCAACTTGCATTTTGGACCAACCAAAATACCTCTCTACAGTTGCTGCAATGTTGAAATCTGAAACAAAAATATAACAATATTATTGATAATATATATGCAGGTTCACCAATTAGCCCATTGCCAAATGATAAAAAAAAATCCACTTATTTTACACAATAAAACCTCTTCCTTTGTCAATACACTTGACCCAACATTTCTTCACAGATCATATAGATTGAACATTATACAGTGAAAGTTTCAGATCAAAACGTAGCTAATAATTGTGTCTGACTATGAACTTACTGATCCAACCATGTGGTATATACAGTAATAATAGAAATGGATATCTGATCCGGTAGAATGATTATAAATTGCGTTATTTTATTGAAACTCTAATTTGAAATGATCTTCCGTTATTACATGGAGAATGTATCAATTACAGGTTTGATTTCTGCAGCAGCCAAATTTTTTACTTTGTTTATTCTATTTAAATTGTCAAGGCCAAATGATACATTCTCCATCCAATAATGGGAGATCATTCCAAATGAGAGTTCCAATATAATGTAATGCAATTCATAATCATTCTGTTGCATCATATATCCATTTTCTAATAACATAACTAATGCAATGAAAAAAACAAATAGAGCAGATGTAGACTAAGAATAAATGAAATCAGAATTTAGAGTGAAAACAGTTATTTAGGCCTTTGCACTACCGGCGACTGTTTAGCTCAATGGTAAGAGCAGAGCTGTGTTGAAGTGGCTACCCGGATGCAGGTTTAATTCCTACAGGAGTTCCCTTTTCTTTAATCGTTTATTCTATTTACGCTGTCTAGGCTAAGAGATACATTCTCCATATAATAATGGAAGACTGTTTTAAATAAAAGTTTCAACATAATATAATTCAATTTATAATTATCTATATACATACATATGATGAAAAAATGGATTTGCTACACAAACACGTTTATGTTTCTGCCCTTTTGGGCTTTCTCTGAAGAACAGATTATGATCGAGAATAAATGAAAAAGCCCAAAAGGGCAGAAAAACAAATGCATTTGTGTAGCAAATACATTATTTCATCATATTGAAAGCTCTAATTTAACTTAACTGAATGTTGAATGTAATTAGCACATCATGAAATACACCCATTACACATCAGATATTGAATTACTGATTTGTACTTTGGTTTATATATATATATATATATATATATATATAACTGAGTTGTCACCTAAAAGTTCAGAGAGCTTGAGTTTGAATCAAGAAACAGCTTTCTCAGGGGAAGAAAAAGTTGATAGAAAATGAGATTCTTCATCACCTCGCGGAGTGATTTAGAAAAATGAGTGAAACGTCTTGCAAGATAGAAGGGGAAAAGATAGCTCAATCTATTCAAATTCCCCAAACTTTTGGGCAGCACCTTGAAATATGTACATGTAATATTCATATCTTGTATAAATGAATCACCATAACCAACGCATGTACTGGAATTAATTATCTAAAATCATCTTGAAAAAACATTTTTTCTACCTAAAATTATCTGAAAAATAATAGCATAAGATTTGCTCATGGTTGGAATAAAATGATAATAGAGACCCCCAAAATCACTTCTTTGAAAAAGCAAATACATTTCTAGATGGTACCTAGGTGTGTATTCATGCAAATTTTCAAGGTTGTAACCCCCAAAACATCACCAGGAATGCCAGAGAGGCACTCACAGATACACAAATAGAGATGAAGCTGTAGCCCATTCGGCTGGCCATCAATGGGGCTATCGTGATTCGATTTATACATATAAATATCCACTATACAGAGAAAGAAAGAGAGAGTAAATATTGATATCCATGTTTCATTCGATTTGGCACAGGAAAATAACAGAAGGGTTCCCAGTTAAGATCAAATTTGGTACACTACCAATGATCGGTCAGATAAACTCATAAACCATTATTCAGTGCCAGGAACGCAGACTGCTAAAATGCAAGGAATTTAGGGTCCTCAGGTTACACCCTTAGTTGACTTAAATAATGGGGTTTACCATTTCAGTTTTGCATTACATTTGGTAAGTTTAGTGCTAGATGAGTATTTATTCAGGTTTAGGTATTTACCGAGTGTAGGACAGTTTTGGCTAGAAGCCACAAGAATGAGGCACCCAGTGAGGAACAAACTCAATGATTTGCAGTGCTAGCTTACTAATCATTACATCACAAGGAGCTGCCCAAAGGTTAAAGTGTAGTAGTGCAATTAATGAATAAATATATGAGGAAAAGGTACAATGTTGCCAATTTAGCATGTTTTGCTCAAAATTCAGCATGTTTTTTATTTTGGCAGCGCTCAAAATAGCAAGTGGCCTAGACTTACTATTTTTATTAACGTTCTTTCTTTTTTTTCTTTTTTCATAATAGTGTTTAACATCAAGAGATAGGTGGCAGCGAGGCCTAATATTGAATATTTTTTAAATTTCTCTCCTTCCTCTCTCTTAGCATGTGTATGTGTGTGTGGGGGGGCCACTTGCTTCTCTCTATCCTGGTCTCTCTTTGCTTCATATTGCCACGTCTCTTTCTCTCGCCCCGACCTTCAAATCTACGTCTGTGCCTTCACTCTGGTCTATCATATTCTCCTTAGTGATTTCTTTACCAAATCTAACTGGATCTCCCTGAAACAGAATCTACCCCTCCATGTAACTTTTCATTTATCCTCCTCGGTCAGAATTGACAATTTTTTTCTCCTGTTTATATCTAGTATTATCCAAGTTTTCATGCCATTTATCAAGAAGATATTATCTTATTCTTTAATAATGTTGGAATAATTCTTAATATAAAAGAATTGTCACGATTGTATGATGAGGGACCCAAATTTGACTCGCTTGATACATCAACATGACAATCTTATATTTCATTCATATACTTCAGTTTTTTTTATATTTAAAGAGAACAAGGAGAGAGGAAAAGTGTATGATGAAGGGTGAAACAATTTCAAGTGCAGGAGAGATAAGGGGATAGGGTGGCCAGACAGATGTTTTATGCCGCACAGTCTGGCTTTTGAGCAGGACTTCGGTTTGTCCTCCTTTCTAGGGTTCAGACACAAAACAAAATAAAACAACTTACATAAATTACCTTGAAAGCTCTGTCTCTCAACAAGCTTATGTATCCCCGGTAATACATTTGTCCCCCCCCCCCGTATTCTGCAGCCCCTAGATTGGGAATTGCTGGTATACAGAATCTTTTTTTTTTTTCTTCAAATTTGGAAATGGTCACCACACAGGAGTGGGGTGATTTCCAGGGCCTGCCTTGTATATTTCATTTATCAACACACATTTTTGAGACACTTAAATGAAGTCAGATTATCTCACTAGCTAATGAACAAATATACCAAAATAGTAGTAACTGCAGTAGGGTGCTTACTACATTTTGAGCACTGTTAGATCTTTAAATTATTTTATAATTATTTTATAATTATATATATACATATATATATATATATATATATATATATATATATATATATATATATATATATATTCATTATATTTTCTAAAAATGTGTGGTGATCATTGATTTGAACTGTCCACAAATATAGTTGGCTAAAAAATGGCTATTTCTGCTGTGTTTTTAACCATTTTTTAGTGATTTCCTGACCACTTTCAGCGGGTTTTTTCTCCATTTTTTGTGTTTGGGGCAATTTTGGACGTTTTTGGCCTTCTTTTAGAGCGCTTTTCTGTTTCTTTTTCTCCAAATTTAGAGATTTCTAGCAATCAAACGCGAATTTTTTTTTTAGTTGGCAACTCTTACTGTAATGTCTGCTTGAAGAGCGAAGAAACGGAAGTTTTGTGTCATGAAAGATAAATACATACATAGATACAAAATAAATTTCAGGGGCATTTGTGGTACACAAAAATACACAGAGACAAATAAAAACAAAATTTTTAGAATAAGGAAAAACGAGCAGTTAAGATATTTGTGCCTGAAATCAAAGTTGAAGTAGATCTGATTTTTATTTGTGTGTGTGTATCGCACAAATCCTTTTACCAATACCCGAACACCGTCTTCTGATGCCAGTAGAAAATAGCAAGCAACTAATCAACCAACCAACCAAGCCCCGTTTTCCCTTCAACAAAATAAAAGAAGTTACAAATGTGTCTATATTTTCCTTATATTCTCAAAATATCTGGTTATAACGTTCCTTGAAGTCACACATTGACTGACACGATGACACATCGCAAGCGTGTCAAAGTGTCAACAGTTATTTCTGGGTAAGTGGGTATGATTAGCAGTAACACAGGTTTCACTATGCCACGAAATTATTATTGTTTCTCACGATTAAAATAACACTCTTCCTTGAAAGCGTTAAGAGTAACCGGTTTCTGAACACAGTACACCAAGTTATCACGTTTTCTACAGGGCTATTCATCGAATTTGACAACAGAAGATCAAAGAATGGTTTTCAGACCTATTTTGAGATATAGACGGCGAATAACCATATGGTATGAAATTTATGAAGAAACTATTTGGATGAATTTTCCAAACACGCTCCTCCTCCGTTGCTACAATATCCGATTATCCGATATTTTTACGGCATTAAAACGAACGTGACCATTTGAACGTTACGTTTGCAATCGAGATTTTTCATAGATTACCGAAAATTATTTCGAATAGATTTCAATAAACAATAGAAGAATCAGACACATAACAACAGTTTTAGATCTGTACCACTTAGACAAGAAAAAAACCAGACAAGAGTTCGCAAATTGCAATTCATTCGGAAAATGGGTTGGTATTCGGTAAGCAGCTATTTATTTCGTGGTTAACAAATTTATAGATGAAAACACAATCTTGTGCAAGCGTAGATTTATTAACATTAACATATACTAAAACTACAAATGTTTTTGACGGAGAAAATATTCCCCATACCAAAAGAAACACGGAAATATATGTTGAAATTGATTTTGAAAAATGAACTATAAACGTAAACAAGTTTTATGACACTACCGTTACCTTTGTAGGCAACAGAACAGTAACCTTTTTTCGGTTGAAAATAAGATCTTCTCAAAATGTATACATAAAAGACAAGTAAATAATTGAACTTACTTCAATTAATTACTTTTGGGGAAAATATTAGCTTCTTTGGTCGATATTGGTATACAATTACGAGTAAAGGAAATATCCGGTGTCAAGTAAAATTAATTCACTGTGAATGGTGGTCACATCGGCTAGAGGGAAAAAAAGTAATAGTTAGGCAGAACCTGGATCAGGGTTCGCTTCGCGATATGAAGTTTCTTTAAAGGTGGTTTTAGGTAATTCTTTACCCATATGAAAGATTCCCTCCTCCTATCCTTTGAGCATTTTTCAGGTTAGGGGTCACTATCAAATACTATAAAGAAAACTAATGCTTGTTTCTACGGTTTTTTTTTTGTATAAACTTCTAAACGGTTGCACTCTGCGCACTGCAAAATTTGTGTATCCGGGTAACTTGACTCACTGATGAACATAGAATGGGGGGCGTGACCTCTTGTGACCTTTAAATGTATATTTGAGGTCAGGTCAATTAGGGCATTTTCAAATCAGAAGGAGGCGACTGCACACTACTGGTTAGAAATTAGTGTACAAAGGTAACTTCACCCTAGAATGAAAATAAGATAGGTGGTGCTTACTTTTAGTGACCCTTACAAGTCGATTAAAGATTAGGTCAATTTTGGTGGGATCAGGTCAATCATTACATTATGAAATTGAACAGAAATGATTGCATCCTAGAGGCTACAAAATTGTGTACATTGGTAATCTGACTTCAGGATAAACATAAGATAAGTGGCTCTGAAGTCTGTTGACCTCTAAAGGTCAGATCATGGTCAGATCAATTTTTGCATTTTCAAAAAAGGTCAATTTTTGTATTTTCAAACTACCTGAAGGGTAGTGACCCTTTCTTTGAGAGGCTTTACATTAGAATTTACTATATGGCCTTTCAATATTGATTTCCCTTTTGCCTGGGGCAATGTCGAATACCCCATCTAGTATGTACATCAAAATAGATTGATTTTTTGACGTGACAAACTCGAATTTCATTCCTCTGGCAATCTTGATATTTCAATACCTGAAAATATAGCGTGGGAAATGTTCTGAATATCTGTGACCCAATTATGAAATCAAGTCAAGTAAAGTTTATTGATTAGCATCGATTAAGATAAAAGCAATAAACACGTGACAAATGAAAAAAACGTAATCATATGTACTGACACCATCACAAACTATGCTTTTATGACTCATGCTATTCCCAAGGTGTTAACAGAGAATAAACCTATCTTCAGGCAATTTGTGTAATTTTAATCAAACCTACTCAATATATCTGTGCTTGTATTGGAAATTGAGGCTCACTGATAGAGTTATTCATCCACTTCTTCCTTCTTGTCAGAATGTTACTTGTATAATTCGTTTATTGTTACAGAGAAGTATGGTAATACAACCTGTTGATATCTCAGTGGAGTTAAGGCCCTGGCCTGTCGCAACTGGTTTGCTCTGATATATTCTAGGAACTGTAGCTTGTCACAAGAGTGTTTACTATGATCTTCATGCTGCTTCTTATCCTCTGAGATGTTGATAATTTGCTTTTGATAGAGAAGTGGAGAATTGGGAGAACTGACCCTCTAGCCTTGTGAGCTTTGTGCTAAACTCAATGTTCCTATCAAACACAAGATAAACATCTGTAATTCTTAATATTCTCTGCAAATAATGTTTGGAAGACTCCACATAGTCATTGACAAGAACTTTGGTTTGACTCAATGCTAGCCATGGGACAAGCCCTCCAGAATTGTATGATCCATCTGATCAGCATTCCTCACAGACACCTCAACCCTTGTTCTCTTCATAAAATCTTCTTTGGACTTGCAGATCCTCATTATCTCTGAAACATCTGTAGCACCCCTTATATTTTGATACAAAACCCTTCTTTTACCTAGATATCTAAAATGTTACTTCCTATGATGACTCCCTATAAAAGCCTTGAACATACATGGACAATCACCTTTGTTACCCTAGTTTTGAGCCAGTTACCTTATCTTCCTTTCCCTCTCTCTGAATTTGCGGCCGGCATAGTTTCTCTTCTTTGACCATGACTATATATATATATACTGTCTTGTCACTTATCTTCCTTGAAGTGAGAATTTGCAAGAATTTTAAAGCTACTAAATGCAAATTCTGCAACCACCATTTTTGGCACAATGCAATCGCTACGCATACCGTTTTGCCCCTTTTAGCTCCTTCTTGCACCTAACCTGAACTAACTGCCCTTTCATAATCTAGCTTGGTCAACTATACCACTCATTATAACAGGTACGACTCATCAGGCTCCAATTGATAGATAAACCAAATGTCATTAGACCCGTTATGCAATCTGTACCCTGAATACTTATTCCTTCCTATATGCCATTTTTATGTTCAGGAATAATCTAAATTAAATAGACCTCTTCTCTTCTCTTCTCTTCTCTTTACACGATTGAGTGTATTTCATTACATTTCATTTCATTCTTTATATGTCATGTTATGAATAAAATGTACCTTCTCACTTATTCATCTACATATTTTTGTGTCTTTTTTACTCCGCTTAATACCTGCGTCCAGATTCATACTTAGTGTGCATATTCTCTATACATCTCTCTTCCTCCTTCAACTTTTCCACTGACTTCCTCGTGGGCTCACAAACATAACAGACACTCATTCTTCAAATAGAACCTCTCTAGAACCATCATTCTACAAACTGGTGACCTTCCGACATAAATATATATCCTACACATCAAACAGAGCTTTCGGGATGGGTGTTCGCTCATAGCTTGGGAATCCACATTTGTGGGGGTAACCTGTGATCTAATACCATGAGAGAAGGAAAGTTCTGTATCATACACGACTTTGCCTTCTCCTTACAGCCATGGTCATAACTTTTCAATGTTATTCTGGCATTCCTGAGGTGACAACTTTTCAGATTAAATTACCTGCTCCTTATTGCTATGTCAACATCCACTGACAGCATATGCATCCGGATTGAGAGAGAGGATGCGCATACCAATATTCTTTTTGATTCAGTCTCTCTTTATCTCTCTCCATACGAGTAACTGTCTCCTCCTTGTCAGTCTTCCGGAATCTGTCACCATCCCTGCGTTCTCTCATTTCGGCCAACTCCACTTTTAGTTGACTGCACATGATGGATGAGGGGCCATGTTTTCAGTGTTTCTTCTTCAAGTCTGACTCCAATGATTCCAGCAAGGATCAGATCAGCAAATTTGTGTATCTTGACACAAGCATGAACATTGGATAGGTGACAATGATTCCCCCCCCTGATGACCCATAATTACTGGTTTCATGTAGTTAGGTACATAGATGATATTTTGGGCTAATAAAAAAAAACGAACTTTGTCTGCCAGACGATGATACTTGTATTCAATTCCATGCAAATTATAATTATATTTTTTGATCAGAAAAGTAAACAGGATGAATTTGTAGAGAAAGTTATTATCATTCTGGAATGACCATGATTTTTCAAGTTGTTTATTTACAATTCTTGCCTGAATGTTTTTAAAACAAAATATAGATGCTGTATTTATTTATGTCAAAAAGTCACCAATTATAAGTGGTTTCTATAGTAAGTGAAAGAGAGTAGAGATAGCTGTTGGTTTTCTGTTGCAATGAGATTGTGTAGTTGTAGAGAACAAATTATTTTGTCTCCACGTGTTTGGTTTTCCTTGTCACATACTGATGTCACTGGGAATGTTGAAAGAGGAGGGTAGATAACAGTCGCCATGACAAAATGGAGTATATGTCCGTAGGGTATGAATGAGGACACAGAAATTGAATCGAGTATGGATGATTGTAATGAAGACATATACGAGTATTTAGATGAACAAATAAAACTTACGTTTAATAAATAGACTTTTATAACTGTACAAGACTGGAAATGAGATAAGTGAAATATTTACAGTCTTTGCATTAAGTAGCTCTCTGAAGCTCTTGTGGATTCTCTCATCATGGGAGATTAGTGATAAAAGACAAAATATATAGTCACAGTAAAAGAATGATAACTTTGCCAGTTGTGAGATCTGAGAGCAAGAAGAGAAGAGACAGGGAGGAAGTAACTGACTAAGAAAGCAAGTGCAAATGAATGAGTTAGCATGTTCGTTTAGGCCTTTTATTAAGAGAAGATGGTGAAGGTGACATTTTGTATATATAGCTAAATCTAAGGTTTTGTAGCTAAAGCTTATACTTATTTACTTTTGTGATTAATTTTAACAAAAAAAAAGGAGCCGCTTCAAAGGTACTGTAAGAATTTATTTTGGTTCATTACTTTGGACTAATTTCCTTGTTCTTTCCCCTTTTACTGTAACAAGGTTCCAACCCTTATCCTGTATGCTCGGTTGTCTGTTGTGGGTTTTGGAATGTCAAATCTTGTTCCAAAACAATAAAACGATACATACTCAAGGGAGACCAAAGAGGATAGCAAATGGGGCATTGTAATAAACAACCAAGAAAAGGAAATTATTTGAAAAATGAACAAAAATATCAATTTCTCACATAGTTTATTCTCCAGTGTTGTTTTTCCAAACAGGAGCAAAGAATTGAGAATAAAGATACAATTTTTTTAAGCCTTGAATGATGACTAAGTTACGATCGGGCATTTTTCATTGGGGTGTGTTTACAGAATACATATTTGCCTTCCCACAGGGGCAATTTTAATGTGGGGCCCCACAAGTGTACATGTGGGTGGCGATAGAAATCATCTAGTTCCTCCCGCACTTATGCTTTTACCTCACTCAGGAATCATCAGGGATTGACCCTGACCCTAAGTGCAATGGGCCCCCTCAAACTAGATTTTTGTTCATGCTTTCCCATGACAAAGGGGGATCAGATACTCTACTTTGATCTTAGTCCAAAGGCTGAGAAAGGAGTTTTTAAAAAAAATAGTTTTTATAAACCTTTTCAGATGGAGTTTGTTGCTGTTATCTATGTTGCGGAGAGTTGGCCAAAAAGTTACAAGCTAGGGTAGCTAAACAGCGGGCTTCATGCAGGACAGTCTGACTTATAAGTAAGGTTGCCAGATTTGTGGAGATAATCCTAGCTTTGTTTCAGAGATTTACCCTAAATAGGCATTAGAATAACAGTGGAAATCAAGCAAGTCTGGAGGCAGCGGTTGCAAATCAGCCTCTTGAGGTGGGCCCATCTACTTGCATGATTTCTAAATTCAACAATATTATAATGTCTGTTTTGGGTAAATCTCTACGATAAATCTGGGATAATTTTCCCATCTGGCCAAAAACTTTTGAGCACTCTGTCATCTGTCCAGCACCACTTTGAGCCAGATATTTTTGGGGTCTGACTAAAAAACTTATATAAATTACACCAGATATACATATAAGAGTGGGAACTTAAAACAACCATCAACGTATTTTATAATATGTAGTTGTTGTCAGCATAGCTGATGAGCCACACTGTAGAGTTTTATTGTGAATATGTCTCAATATGTTAGTCAAGAACAGTGGTTCCGTACCTTCCATTACCAAGGGAAATTTCTATTTAAATAGGTTGTGAACTGTAGGGTTAGAATGTACTCCTTTTTAGGAAATGGCTACCCTATTAACAAAATGTTCAAGTCCAGATCTCACCTTAGTTTGTGTTTGTTTCACACTTAGACCTTGGGAGAAGCATAGATCTGTTAACGTCAGGTAGGGGATCATTCTGTGCCGCTAGTTTTGTGTAATCTGTTGCATGTTAGCTGAAGAAGAATGGGCACTGCCAAGTAAACATCACTGCTCCAAGAAATGCAATGAATAATTTAGTATTGCACCTTAGCTATCTACTAGGTCATGGGATCATGATTTGATTCTTTATTTCAATTGTATATCAAGACATCAAACTTAATTTAACTTATGCTTATCAGACGCATTAGTAGTGGTTACTTAGTTGAATTAATGAAATCATTAGTATCTGGCTCCAATAAGATACCCAACTATTTAACCAACTACTATTGAATTGTAAACTTACTAAACTTACAGGGTAAAATCAGTAGTAGTATCTATCACAAAAAAGGTAATTCTTCATGGTTGACTGCTGATTATGCTTTTCCTTATTCTTTCATAAATCACTCTGTATTTTGCATCTACTCTCTTAATTCATTACATTTTGTGTGTTTTGTTATTGTCAAAAATGTGAAAAAATGATGCAACTAACCCCCATGAAAAACAATGATAAGAGAAAGCGTTTCTGTTTATTTAGAGCACAGAAAGTTGAGATATTGGAGAAACCGGAAAGAGGCATTAGTGTGAAACGTCTCCCAGAAGAATATACAGTTGGAATGAAAATAATGAAAATGAAAAAAAAAAAATGGCTTTTAAGATAATTCATAACTTCTTTTTTACAATACATCACAAAAAAATCTCGTTTTTTCTATACAATCCAACTGATAGAAGATGAATGTAGATTGAGAAACCCCTAAATTACTCCAAATATAATAATATAAAATATTCTGATATCCGAAAAATTCCCAAATCTGAAACTCTTCTGGACCTAGATATTTTAGATTAGGGGTACCCAACTGAATATAAAAGGCCTTGCTAAAGCAGATATATAAAATTAATGGAATCCTACCATGATTTGAATGTTAGAAGGTACACAGGCAAGTAGTGTATCCATTTGGCCAAGCTTACGCTGCTTGAATATTGAGTGAAATTAAGTTATAAGTTAGTAACTGACCAAGCAAGCTGCAAGCACATATTGTTGCTGCTGATTACAGCTTTACTCACTTGGTGGCCTTCATTTACATCCAAGATGTAGTGCTGCAGAAAGTCAAATGGAAGGAAATGGGAGTCAGAAAGGTGTTTTGCACCAATCCATAATCCATGCATAGAATATTTCTGTCATTTTTTCCAAGAACAATGCTAGTTCTAATATATCCTTCCAACATTCCATCCATCATTTATTTTTATTAAACCATGTTACTGAATATATATTACTTATCACTAGTGGGATCAGTGGAAATTTTATAAATATTGCCAATTATGAAATTTGTGAGGTAGATGTTTCCAGTATTATCTTGATATCATTTTTATTGTATGAATAGTCACAATGAAAAGCAACTGAAATTAAGATGAAAGATATACTAGTAAAGAATAATAGTTTCCAGCATTTTTTTTTACGAGAAAACTTGGTATCAATATTCAGTCATCAAAGTATTTTTTGACTTTTTATGACCTTATGCAAACTTTCAGCTAAATTCTGTATTCTATCATATTACGTTGATGTGAAAGTTCAAAGCATATTTACACAAAATCTCTTGCTCATATAAATTCAGAGCATCACTATTCAGTCATCAAAGTATTTTTCTGGGTTTCCATGATCTGATGCCACTTTTCAGCTAAATTCAATTAACTTTTTGAGGAATTTTTATGATATTTTCAACTTATTGGAACCACTCACCAGACAAAGAGTATCACACGGTACAACACAAGTCATCACCTAAAGATGACAGGTCTGGAGAATATTCAACAAGTAGAACTTCCCATCCCAGCTCCATAATTGTTTGCTGTATCATATTTTCAATAAGAGGATGGGCATTTATGTTACATGGTAATAGTCTGTCCAACACCATGCGATCAAGAGCTCCCTTTGGATTCCACACAGAAAGTTCTTCAGCAGTAAATTCAGATGATGTTGAAAGCTGTCTTGGATCTAGTCACAAGTTTCCTCATTTTGGATTTTTGTAATAGATTCATTTTTCCTTGTCAGTGACTGGATCAAATTTGGTTTCAATACTAGAAAAACTTATAAGAAAACTGAGTCACACCTTCTGAAATCATTAATAAAAAAATAAAATCAATTTATTTTAAAAGTGTGTTAAAAATTTATTGAATAAAAATAGTGCATTATAGAAAAAAGCATATCACATGATATTTCAACATAAAATCATTACATTCTCAATTTTTAAAAATAAAGGCCATTTTATTATCACATTATCAATTCATAAAATGTAGTCTGATGTACATTAATTGCTCAGTGTATATCACATATCAGCTTTCAATGAAAACAATTGAATCTCTTTCAAAAAGTCCATTCCAGCAAGCTATAACTCCATATAGTCACAGGCAACAAACATAGACCTCTGACTGTGTAAATTTTGAAAAGATTCTAAGCTTGGATGCTTGCAATGTATAAAAAAATTAGATTATTTACATCTGAAGATAAAGACAATGAGTATTCCTCAGAGGAAGCAGATCACAAATAAAAGCCTAACTGCTTTTGTTCTATGCTGGACACAGTAGGACTTGGTGCAAACATTACTTCTGCAATATATAGAAAAAATAGCCATAGAGCTTATCTATATTAAAATACAAGCAATCTTCAGAGGGAGCAGATCACTACTATTTTTATATTAGTCAATATCAACATTTTTTACTCCTTTGTGAGTAGTCATGTGTCGCTTGAGTGAATGATTTTGTGAGAAACCTTTACCACACATTTCACAAAGAAAAGGTGTTTCTCCAGTATGGATTCTCATATGGCATTTCAAGTTACCTTTTTCAGAGAAACCTTTCCCACAAACTTCGCAGGAAAATGGAGTCTCCCCAGTATGTGTTCTCATGTGCCTTTTTAAATTATCACCTTGAGAGAAAACTTTCCCACAAATTTCACAATGAAACCGAGTTTCACCAGTATGTGTTCTCATGTGACTTTTTAGAGTACCAGTTCTAGTGAAAGCTTTTCCACATACTTCACAGTTGAATGGAGTCTCTCCAGTATGAGTTCTTGTATGTTCTTTTAAAATGCTATATCTCGAGAAAGATTTTTCACATACTTCACACTTGAATTTCTTATCCACAGAGTGAGAATGCATATTTCTTTCCAGTGGTTTTTCAGTTGCTTCTTTTCGCATCAATACAGAGAGTTTTGAGCTGATTTCTGAAAGTATTAATGAGAGGAAATTACAAATCATAAAAAGAATTATAAAATATTTCAATGTCTCAATCAAATGAAAAATAATAAACAGTACAGCATACCACAACTTAATGAGGGTAACTATTGTGAAAGAAATTGTCATTTACCAAAATTATAAGTGATCTGTTGAAATACATTGAGAGCCAAGTTGTTATCACAGCATTGAAATCTAAATATTTAACATGATAGTTGAAAGATGTATAGGGTTGGTCCTGAAAGTATCCAGCCATTTGATATTAAGAGAAAAATAACCTAGTCTCCTTCATAGCACTACCTCTGGGACCTCACTCACTAATCACTGCAGGCTGTATATTTTTCAAAACAGTCTGCAATCAGTTGCCTTATTGTGTTCTGCCCAATCATGACCAGGATTTGAAATATTCTACTATTCAATGGCAACTTCAGTTTGGGAGAAAAGCCACAAAAAGTAGGGAACCAAATTAGGACTGTAAATAGTGGGGCTGACAGACCCGAGTGATGAGATATTTTGCCAAAAACCCAGCACATCGGTAAAATAGGCAAGTTTTATTCATTCACTGTAAATACAACACACAATTGCACTCAATGGTGTCTCACTATGCACTGAGAAACTGCATTGGAGAGTGTGTGTGCTTATATGTGCACAGTAAAGACCCCTCTGATTGATTGCCAAGTTAGATGAAAAGCTGGAAAAGTACCAGGACCTAGCCTAGCAGCTGAGACGGATGTGAACATGAAAGTAAGGTTGGTGCCGATAGTGGTTGGTGCTCTGGGAACCATACCAAAAACATTGAAGTTAAGAAGAATGGTTGAGACTATGCAGACCACGGTGCTGCTGGGATCTGTGAGAATACTAAGAAGAATATTGAAAATTTGGAACTAATGTCTTCTCAGTCTTCAATGATTACTAGACATCAAGAATGAACATGGTAGAAGAGTTAGAAGAACTGGGGGGATGTCACAGCTGTACAAACTACAGCATTGCCGTGATCCTCCAGGGTGCTGAGAGGAGGACAGGAGACTTCAGGAGTTATGCTATCATTCAATTTTCATTCATTCACTAATTTCCATTAGATATGAAAACAATAGATAAGATAAGCATTGCATCATAGCCAGAGGTATTGAATTAACTTACTCCTAAATTCTTGAGATAGCCAACACACTGAAAATATTCAAATCAAGTGTTGAAAATCATTTGGATCAGCCTGGTTATATTTGTTGCTTTGATGAGTGATTTCCATAGGAAAACTCCACTGGAAAATATCTAAATATTCTGTTCGTGAAACGAATTGTGATGGGTGATTGAAAAATAGATACTCTTCAACAAGAGATTATGGAGCAACTGAAATGAAACACTACTATCTCTACCAAAAGACAGTGTTCAATAAAAGAGAGAGATGCTGTGTATTTGATAGGGATGGAAAGGAATTTTCTACCATCAGCTCCTACCAGAAAAGCAAACAATTAACTCAAACAAGTACTGCTCCTAATTAGAACAATTGAAGTCAGCAGTCGATGAAAAAGATCTGTCGGGAATAAATAAAGAGAAAAAGCACAGGAGAATGCTCAGCCATGATGTCTTCAAGGAGCAGCCATTGTTACTACTTGGCTTGGAAGTTTTCATTCATCTGCCGTATTTACTTGATATTGTACCTTTGAGTAAGTATTTATTACAATCTTTGCAGAATTCTCTTGATAAAAAAGTCAATTCCTTGGAAGACTGCAAAAAACACCTGAGAGATATAAGTTCTGGAAGGATGGAATAATGAAGTTGCCTGAAAGATAGCAGCAGATAATAGAACAAATCAATACATTGTTCAATAAAGTTTATGTGAAGTATTTTCAAAATTATATCTGTTTAATAGACCAAACTTTTTGGCCACCCAATGGTTCATGCTAGTCTGATTCTCACTGGGTGCTCTATTGCATCCTTATGTTAGCCAGTGGTTCCCAGCTGGGGAAATTTAGGTAGTCCAAGTGGGGAATAGGGATATGACATAAAAAATTAAAGTTGTGGTGAATGTTTTTGACTAAAAGATAATGGGGATGTATTCCTCACTAATAGAGTCAAAAATCGAAGAACTAGTCGCAAAAAACAACAAAAATCACATTGATTTGTACATATGACCGCAGAATTCTTATAATTTTTTGTAATAAACTCGAGTCTCAAATGATGCGTTTCTAATCACTTTCACTTGTTTAAGTAACAAATACACATCAGCAGCAGCACAATTATAAAATGCAATATAAAACAATTATTTGAAGTTATTCTTAGCTGCAACTCAAATGGATGGGGAGTAAGACTTGTAGTCTTACTGACAAAAGTGAGGAATGACCTTGAAAAAGTTGGAAACCACTGTGCCAAACAAATATCAAATCAGTAAATATATACACAGAAAAAAGAAGTGTTCACCAGGAGCTCAAATGAGTTATCTTGTGCCACCCTAGGCTAAATTTAGTCAAGTGTTTACATAAGAAACAATAATTTCAGTCTTATTAATAGGAACAAAGATTGTAGAAAATTCTCACATAAAAATCATTCCTGTAAACGAAGTAGATCTGGAGATATTAGTGCTCAAGAACTTGTTTACACTGAACGACTTTTCAAAATCTCGAGCAGAATTTGAAGATTACCTCCCTTTGGTGCATGAAAATCATCTCAATAATATAAGACGCTAAAAGTAATGATAACCGCAGACACATTTACTCATCAATAGTATTTTCGCTTCACGGTTGTCATAGGGGCATAGGAAATCAAAATTCAGGAAATTAAATGAATTCAACTCGAATCTTAATAACTTTAACTTACCTCCGCTCCAGATTTTTTCCCTATTGTACTTAATTTACACCACAAATGATTCTTTAGATTTTTTCCAAGGTAAATTTTTGTAAACAACGTTAAGAAGATTTCAAAATAGATGCAATTGTCTAAACACTTAGGACCGGGGAAATAAATCCTCATACTAATTGCATAAAAGCGGAAAAAATACAGAAGAGTTTAGTTAGTAGAAAGATGTTTACCGTTTAATCCGAATATATTCAAGGAAGTAAGCGGTGTAACGGAACAGGCACTCAAAAGAAAATATTTTAGTACTCTCTAGTTTGAATATACTTCTATAAAGGATAATTCACGGTGGTACGTTGCTGTTGTTATCCAGAGGCCCGATTGAATAAGAAGTTTCTTTGCCTGAGTCTATCGGAGGAAATACATTCTTCTTGTCTTTAATAAACATAAAGACAGGCTAATCGAAAAGTCTGTCATCAGTAAATACTCGATTCTGCGAATATAACACGAACAGCAATATTCCATTTTAGTGTGCGATGTATTTCAACCGTCACAATTAATGGAAAAGTTGTCCGTGAGCAAAGAGACGGTGTCACATTAGTACATTTCCTTCTGAATTAATAATCGCTGTATGTTTGTTATTGTTGTCTTGGGGGCCAACTGGAAGAGATTAGAGTATGTATTTTTACTTTAAAATTGATTTCTCGGTTACCTAAAAACCTTATCTCGAACTCATTAATTATTTTATCACCCAAGTGATCTCTGCAGTGTTGATGAGTGGAAATTGATTTCCAACTATTAAAAATTAATGTCATCTCTGTGCATGACGTCACAAGTAATTCGGATGTCAACATTCCTGGAGTTGATTCATTATTGATGTCATACCTTTAAAATTGATTGATTTTTTTGTGTCATTGAATTTTGGAGAAAAGTTTTGAATGCAATTTTTCATAACATTTTTTTTACGTAACAATAACAGATATACTATACTTTTCGCATTCCGAGATTGACCGGTTTCGAAAGGAACATATTTTTCCACGACACCGTATGACGTCATCGAAGCGGCTGCCGTGTTACCAATGTAAACAAATCACACGTGTTTTCGAAAGTTACTACCCTCAGGAAAACGAGTAATTTTTTGTGCTTTCAATCTTGAAAAAAGTCGAATAAGAAAGAAACAAGTTTTCTTTCTTATGTTTCAGAAATTGCTTTCCAACAGGAAAAATGCCCCATCTTCTCTTGAAGGTAGTTTAGAGGTAGTTAGAAAAGAAAAAAATTCTTAAAATTATCAACCCTCTTGGAGAAAAAAAAAAAAAAGGAAAAAGAAGGAATGAAAGAAAAAAAAGAAAAGGAAAGGAGCTATTTTTGTGGTTTGAACCTGGTTTCATAAAAAAGTTAAAAAATTGATGGAAAAGGTGTTTTTTAAGTTCTGAAAGTTACTTACCACCAGAAGACCTTTGAAATATGGTTTTTCTCAAAGCCGATTAATCTACAGAGGTAACGAAGATTTTATACGTTGAAAGCTCGGAAAATTTTTTTTCAGAATAATCAACTTAATCAAACCTTATGAAGAATTCTTTTTGACGATTCCAATAATAGCTCTCTATTGCTTGAGTGTGAATTTTCTTTTGGGGATGAAAAAAAAAATACAAATAAATAAAGAGAACGATTTGCTGTCTCATGAAGAAATCCCAGCTATTTATGTTTTTTTTTTTCTTTCTTCTTATTTGACTGTTTTGGATTGAAAGCATAAAAAAATTACTCATTATTTTTAGGGTACGTAACTTTCAAAGTGTATTAGTTGAAAAAAAACCTTCGATAAAAAATAGATTTTTTTCTCCTTGGTGGCAAGTCACTTTTTTTTTTTCTTAAAGACTGCATCTTTCTTTTTTTTTTCTTGTTTGATTTCTTTTAGGATTGAAAGCACAAAAAATTACTTTTTTAAAAATCAAAAAATTACATTCGAAAACATACATGATCTGTTCACGCTGGTACACGGCCGACATTCTAATGACGTCCTACGGTGTAGAGTGGAACAGTGTTCCTTTTTCAAACAAGTAAATTCCGGGATGCTAAAGTATATTTCACACTGTTCATTTTATAAAAACTCTCTGGTTCTATTGTTTAGTCGTAAAAAATTAACAGCATATTTTTTCCCAAGCTTTTTTCCGTAAGAAGAAAATATTAGAAAATCAAGAACATAACCGTGGACACTTTTTAACGTTTCTAAAATCATGTGTTAATTTTCCAGTGAAACTTTTTGTTTATGCCAGCCACGAGCATGTGTTTACAATGTTGCTTTGTACCGGATGTTTTTGCTGGAAGCCTAGGTTCTAGTTGCTCGTTTTCCAAAGTTTACTTCTGTTCCATGGGGGAATTCAATGGGGTATAATCAAATATTGATGTAACTGGTCCTTTCTTCAACGCAATTTTGCAAAGTTCCACTGATTACGCGGCTTCTGGGTCCATTGTGAAACTGTCTTTGATGAAACGACGATTGCATAACTTGAAGTGTTTGGAGGGCCAAAAGTTCACTTGGTTTAACTTCTCCACCAAGCTTTGCACAATTTGCGGTCAATGAAGAAATTGTAAAATCTAACACCTATCCCATCCTTCACATTACTATTTTGAGCGACGCACAACACCACAATTACGAGCTTTCTATAAATGTTGTTATGTAAACAAACATGGATCTTTTGCTAGGACTAGAAATTGTCCTTGGTGATGTCATAACGGATCCCCATTAAGAGGATGCTAAATCAAATCATCCAATCAAGATATCAATAATGTCCCAAACCAATGGTCCAAGTACATAATGTCTATTGCAAAACGTTCAAAATGCAAATGCATTCAATCTTATAAGATCTTGTAATGCAAAAACGTCCAATGCAGTAAAGTTCAGAATTGTAGATAAGTCCGATGCAATGAGGTCCAATGCAATTATGGAACCAGGGTTATCAGTGTTCTGCTTGCAGCAAGGTTTGTGAGGCGTTAATTGAGCTCCTGCAGAACCAACTTGCAAGCCATTCTCAGAAGTAGAAAATTGCCTAACAGAAAGACTATCTAAATCACTGAAAACACATGGAGATTTTAAGCCTTGTGTGCTTCCCGAAGCAAGGATAATATAAGATATGGAAGATGAGAGAAAGAGAGAAGATAACCGGTTGGGAGTCAGGGCTAAAATCAACAATGAGTAATGGAAGTGTGTGCCTTTATAAATAGGTGCTAAAGAAAAGTGACATCATTGAATATGTGGCTAGCTTTCAAGTTTTGTAGTTACAGTTCCTATTTATTCTTGTACTTAATTTTAACTAAAAATGGCATAGTATCACTACCCTCCTCTACAGTGATGGACTTGGCCTAAAATTTCTACCGAAAAAAAAAAAAAAAAAACGTGTGAAAGGCCCTACTAATCCTAAAATTTAGTCCATAGATCAACCCTTGATTTGTAGTCACAAAATCATTCATTTACAGTATGAATCTTTCTTTTGGTTCAGTATCTTATTAGTATTATTATATTTTACTTCTTACTAATATTTCCACACATACCTTATAGGCTTATATGACAGCAATAGATCATTAAATGTGTAGCTTCTTTATAGCTTTAAACTGTTAAATTCAACTGCGACACAGATAATATATTACATTATTCACAAATTTATTATTACTATTGATGCATTTTTCTATAGTTATTGGCCTTCTATTTTGGTTTCTATTTGGGTTTTTTTTATCATTATTAATGTTGTCCATTTTTAACTGCATGTAATTTAAAATTCAATTCATTCTATCAAGTTACTGTATCATTGTAGCAGGCTTTGCAGAACCAAAATCGGAACAAGTTAAAAATGAATTATCATTTATCAACAATAAATAATCGTGTATGAGAAAAATGATTGTTAGAAATGATAAAACACATTTCAGTAAACAAGAAAAATTGTAAAATCAGTTTTTAAGTGAACCATAAATATTCTACCATCAAAGAAAGACCCCAGGAGATTTGATGGTCCGTTTGCCACGAGCTGTAAGGTAAATTTTCCCTTCTCTCTCATTTCCTGGTTCATGATATTGTATTGAAACTTTTCAATATCTGCTTCTAAAAAAATGCCAGTCCAGCTCAGTGATTGATTTACATAACTGAAATAGGATTCCCCTCCTCCTGTTTATAACAGATTCATAATGAAGAATTTAATATGATATTACTTGAGCCAGGGAAACTTTTGATTTTACCTGTCTCCACTGATTGTTCTCTTGATCATATACTTTGAATTTGAATGAGTGCCTGCCATTAATTGGCGATTAGAGACCCAAGACCTTGCTAGCAGTGATTTCGATCCTCCAAGTGTGGATTCAAGTTCGAGAGATCATTGAGCAAATTTAAGGGACTTCCAAAAAATCAAATTTGCGACATTTAGAAATTGATGGCAGAAGAGTTATATCCTGCACGAGGTCCAAAATATCATCTTACAAGTTCAAAATATGCTGTAGTGTAACTATAGAATTACACGTACATTTTCTCTATATCCCCATACCTCAACCCTCACATCATCCAGCAAATTTGAATAAAATAATAATAAAACCAAGGCAATGACCAGTTGGATATTTATAAAAGTTCATTTGTATAATTTTGGGTGATTATTTTTTACCTGAATATGCGAATATATTTCACATGCACTTACAAGCAAAAAATCAAAAAATGTTGTACATGCTCTCAATATCTGTAAGGAATGTGAGCAGTAATAATGATTTTTCAAAAATCAACATTTTAAAAAATTATTTTGCGGGTGTGTGCATTTTTGCTAACATTCAAGAATAGAAATAGAAAGATAATATAAGGAAGTTTGCAGAAAATAAAGAATACATTAGAAATAGGAAAATCTATGATTTAAACAAAAGGTACATATATATATATATGTATATATATGTGTGTATATATATATATATATATATATATATATATATATAAGCAATGCTCCCACAACTCTGGAATGGAGCACTCTGGTAGATTGTGGATTATGGGTAAGTAAATATATCCTTTGATTCAGTCCTACTGACTGTCCAGTTCTGCATAAGGCAGGGGTAGAGCATCTGTCTCTGAGTCTAGAGTGAAGGTTTTGATCCTACCCTAGCGTTACTGGAAGAGAATTCGAGTTTATTGCCATTATGAAGAGTTATACAACAAAACTGCTGACTGTGGATGACACAATTATTAATATAAATATGTATTTATAAGTATGTGTGTATGTCTGTTGTAGTTCTTTAAAACTTCTATTTTCAGGTTCTTGTTAGAATTTTTTAGATGAGGTGATTTACTCATTATTATTTGGTTCATTCAGATTAATTTCCCTGTCCTGGTTTTTATTACAGTGTTTCAACCAGTATACCCTCAGGTCTTCTCAGGTGTCTGTTGTATTTTGTGACATCGAGTCTTGTTCTGGGAGGGCATGTGCTTCCCCTCCCCTCTACACACACATGCAAAACCCAGCACCACTTGCCTTGTGAGTTTGAATATCAGATAAAATGTAAATAAAAAAAAGCAAATTTATTCCAGATATATCAGCTAATAATAATGTCTATTTTCAACATATCCACCATCTTCTTGAATTCAAGTGCACTGTAAACAAATCTATATTTGTTATCCTTATATGAAATTTTCATTATTCTTTGTAAGCAAACTTAACATGTCTCCAGTAGAAAAAGAAAACAATACTTAACAGATATTTCAATTGCATAAACAGGAAAAGTATTAAAAAAATCTTAAATGTACAAGGACTTTATTGACACTTTATATATTATTGAAAGGATACCATAAAACATACATAAATTCTGGCCTCTGTAAAGGAAGCAATAATATGTCATAAATATTTGGTAATTAGAGAATTTCAAAGGTTTAGTCTCTTGAAACTGGCTGATGATATATCATGGGAGAAATTTCTTTGTTTTGGTGGCAATATTTATGCCTACCAATCATAAATGTTTAAGGCAGCATTAAATAGATAATATACAGGCATTGAAATGCAACAAAATCAGAGGGAGCAAAGAGTTGAAAAAATAAACAAAACAAAAACACCATTCCCAAATCGTTGATAAGTCTTACGCTAATAATTTTAGTTTTAGTTGTCATCGAACTTATAACAAACAAGAATCAGAAATCATAAGTCATTGTTGAGCCTGACAGTGTTCAAATTGATCATAATATTTGTAGTGTTCAAATTTATCCCAATTTTCCTGATGATAATGAAGAAAATATTGTTCAAATTATGATTTTATTTAAATTAATCATAATATTTGTGATAATAATTGAGAAAATAACATTAAAATCATTTACAAGATTCTTCTGACCTAATAATAATTAGTTTTAATATTAGCAAACTCACATTTTATTGTGCAATAATCAAGGACAAACAAGTCTCACACGAGAAGTGTTTGCTTTGAGCATGGATAGTGAAGTGTGTTTTAAGGATAATCTGCCGTAAGAAAACCTTGCCGCCGACTTCACACTCTAATTTCTTTTCTTGCGTGTGGCTTAAATTGAGCCTATTCAACTTTGGATGAGTGATTTCCCACGAGTATTACAGCTATAGGGCTTGGTTTCAGAGTCTGGTATGGATAGGCCAGTCCCAGGGGTGATAACAGTGGTTGAAAAACAAACTAACATCTCTTCCTGGTGGGTCATAGGATGGTGTCTAAGGTGAGTGTTCAAAGAAAAAGTTTTGCCACAGATCTTGCAGTGAAATGGTTTGCTCCGTGTGCACAGCTCGGTGGTGTATCAAATACCCACTCTGTGAAAAAGCTTTGCAGCAAACCTCACAGCTGAAGGGTTTTTGTTCTGTGCACATCCTTTTGTGGATCTAAAGTCACTCATTTATTGAAAATGCTTTGCCTCAAATATTGCATTTGTACCTTTTCTCTTTCAAGTGGCTCTTCATGTGCTGATTTAGGTGGCCAATTCGGGAAAAGCTTTGGCCACAAATGCAGCATTTGATAGATTTTTCCTAATTGTGAATCAGTTTATGAAACTGGAGATCTCTCTTAAAGAGGAATACTTCACTAGAGATATTGCATAGGTATTAGTTTGCAACTGTCAGGATATTCTGGCTTGTTGTTACCAGCATATCACTATTTAGCTCACTGATATTGTCAAACAGATTCCCCCTCTGAAAGTGGCTGGGAGGGCTCGATTTTAGAAAGTGCCTTTTGCCAAATATTGACATTTGTTAAGCGTTTACCAAATTAACTACTTTGTATGTTTACACTCGATTAAAAAAATACTTTTAAATAGATCCATAACGACAAAAGTTGACTCTTAAATGAATAATTTAGGTGAAAATAAACCAGTGGACAACATTTAAATACATATAAGAAACAAATTTTTAATTTTTTGAGAGTGATTTAAATAGCCAATGAGCAAATGAATTTAGTTCCATATTTTTTATTTGATTGAAAAACATCTAAATTGGCAACACAGTATAAAACATTGCAATATTGCAGTAACATGAAAAATAATACTTTAAAAATACAATTTCTTTCTGGCGCTCATATCCAGTTCAAGTAACCTCTTCATTTCGATTGGAAAAAACACATATTTTGAGGAAACGTTAAATTTCAGCACAACTTGGCAAAGGGGGTTCCGATTTGAATTCTGAGTGTGAATATTTTGCAGCTGAACACACTCGATGTTTAAATGGCAACATGAATTAGAGAATAAATGAAAGGAATAACAGATGTAAATACTTTATAGATTTTCGACAGATCGCATGTCAACGTGACGTCTGCTGAATTCCAATCAGGATTATCTTCACCAAGTTGTACTTGAATTTCTAACCATAACTGGAGTGCATGAATAAAACATCACCTCAAATAGTTTTGCATTCAAGAGTTGTTTCCCTTACATTCGTTTGAATTTTTGGTTTTTTTTAGACAAAAATTTGGTCTTTTTTCCCCAGCAAAAGCAAGAAAAAACTTGAAGACAATTCAAAAGAATCAAAATAAAATGTCCTGAAGAAATGAAAAGAAAAAAAAAAGGGGGGCCAAAAATGACCAGAAAATGGAATGTGGCGAAGCCAAAACGTTGGTGGCCAATTTTTTTTAAAAAGACAAAAAATAAAATATTACAAAAGCAAGTTCATGGTCAAGACAAACGCTCTTCAAAAAAGCCTAATTTGGCCAAAAAAAAAACTACTTTTTGTTCCTGTTACTCAGTAAGACGTCGGAAGTAGAGAACAAAAATCGTTATGTTAATCAAAAATTTCAAAAACTGTCGGCCACAACTGTCAACATAGGTTTCTTCAGTTTTTGAGTTGGTACGACCAACTGGCTATGTATCACTCGTACAGGGCACACTAATCGAGCTAGAGGGCAGAAATTTCAAACATTTACTCCTTATGTCAACAAAAAGTTGGGTTTTTTTTGCCTTTTAGAAATTCCCCTTAGATAGGTCTTTAGTGTGTGGAGAGATTCAATTTGCAATCTGAGTTCATGCTAAATTGGTATCTTCTTTGTATCCAGTAATGAGAATGAAAACATGCTGTGTTATTTTACGTATTTTCTCTTCATGAGCCGTCGTCAGATCATCAGCAGATTTTTAAGGAGTTTTAGGCAGTATTCATGAGTTAACAAAAATGATCATTAAAAAAAGTGTTCTTGGCAAAAAATGGATTTATCTTTTTCTATCCTTATTTTTATTATTATCATTTTCTTATGTTTCTTTCGGTCCATTCTTTGAAGAGAGAACCAACTAATTCTGGAGCAGAGTTTTTTTTTCCTTTCTTTTTCCAGTTTATAAATCGGTCGGATGAGTGTCTTATTGTCACGAAACGATACGATTCAATTCTCAGTGGCACTGAAATTGACGTTTTGGATGGCATAGCCGACAGACTTGTTATATCAATAAGACAATGACATCATTTATTCAATGATTTGAAGAAAAAATTATCAGCGATTCTTGGTTTTATGTCAGTAAATTCAAGATATAAGGGGAAGCTACTCCAACTTGATTAATTACAACCGATTTCTTGTTGTCTACGCCAGTCCGCCTATATATTAATTCTAAAAGATATAGTAAGGGTACGTATTTTAGGAATAAAAATTAAGGTAACAAATTACTGACACATTGTTTACGACTGATAATAGTGTCTAATCCAATCGATGAAATCCATAAACAAATCGTCAGTAAAAACTCAATGAAAAACAACTCTTAATTGTAGATCTGTGTAATGCCATACGACGTGCCATAAATGTTTCGGGATTTAGTACGGCGTTTATATGCACAGTTGATTTGGTACAGGCTGCTCGTGTTACTTTAGCACTAATGAAAATTAGAGCTTACATAATGAAATGATACAATGATAAAAATAAATGTAAATAAAAATTCAAAAGTTATATAGTATATATTCAACAAGTGGGAGTAGCTTCCCCTTATTTCCTGAATTTATCACAGTAAAAGGAAATTTATGTACTTTTTCTCCCTTTTTTTCTCCAATTTTGCAATTATTTTCCAGTTTGGGAGAGGTAATGTCCATACCGTATCATAATCTAAGAGCATTACCGTAGTTTTGAATTTTTGTCATTTAATCAAAATGTAATTGTTCGAATTTTCTCAAAGTTGTGGAAGAGGAAAATAATTAAAGAGTAGGGAGGAGTATGTCAAGGAAGAATATATTGGGGAAAAAAATTATCAACAGAATTAAATGCAAATGTACGATTGAATTTAGAATTGAATATAAGATTGATAAAAATCAATTTGATATTAGATTCAAGTTTAAATCTTGATAGGCAAAATAGATAATTCACAATTCTTTATCTTTCTCAAGGTGAATGTGTCCAATGCAGAGGATTGTTATTGTTCTAATTCTGCTTATAATCAAGTCAGTGGGTGATATCTGGCAGTCATGGTACAATTTGCTGACTTATCCTGCTCCATTGTACATTCTGAATAGAAAACGTCAGTTGAGACAACAAGCTCAGGGGAGGTAATCTATACCTCTCACCGGAGAGGAAAAAACAAATTCATATCGTCAGCGTTTTTGCATTAAATATTTGCTCGGCTAGAACAAAAACCACTAATGGAATTCTGAAGTTCCAAATAAGAAAAGAGAACACTGTCCTTATTGTCTTTGCTCAACCAATTGAATCATAAAATATGATTGCATCATTTCAGTCCCTTTAACCTAGTGTTAAGTATGATATACAGTTGAAGTGGTGTTTGTAAATGGCCAAGTGATATTCTCCTGGCAATGCATGAAATTTTAATACAGTTCAACACAATCAACAGCGTACCCAAAGTGTTGCTCAGCTAGTTAACACAATATTTTCTGTAACATTTGGTACATTTGCCTTGCCAAGTGTTTAGAAGCCAAGACTATTGGGTTTGTCCTTCAACATGTATTTCATGAGTTTGCAAATGACCTGCTCATAACTGAACTCAATCATATTTGTTTGAAAGTAAAACTTGAACAGTCAGTTTCAATCTTCACAGTATAATAAAAAAAGATTTTCAAAGTACAGCAAACTGAGAGATTCCATTTTGTTTCAGCCATAATCCCTTAAAAATCTTTCACTGTAAAAAAATATATATGTATATTATTGTTACAGCAGATAATTGTGCCTCATCCAAATCCTTTTATTTTTTGTCTACATTCCTTTCATTTGAGCACTGTTTTTAAAATTGAGAGAGCAAGTATGAGAAATTGTACAATTTTATATTAGGAAGACATTCCCTACATTGTGCCAAAAGACCTTTTACTGTCTGTTGCTTTTTACAGACACAAAAACATTTTTCTCTTTTGTGCATCTGTAGTCTATTTTGATAATGCTTAAAAGTTATAAAGACATAAAACGAAAGTTATCAAGGTGAGATTTAAAATTCCGCCAAAATAGAATTGAAATCATAGAAATTCGATTAAAAAAAAATTATTTGAATTAATGGTTGACTAGATTTGGGGAAACCATAAACCATACTTGGTGAAATGTTTTGTATGTAATAGAACAAAAAAATAATCAAACTTCTTTTTAGCCCCAATGCTATGGCCTATGTGATACATAGATAGCAAGTCAGGCAGAACCACTTGAAAACTGAAGAATTCTGTTAACAATTTCGGTTGATGGTTCCTAATAGGGATTTCTTGATAAGATTCACTTGATATAAAAATTGCAAACAAGAACGAAAATTGTAAAGTCAATGAAATCAGAGAACATAAAATACAAATATTTGAAACCAAAATTTTATTCCCACTTGAATGTACATTTGCAGTGAGAAAACAGAAAATTTTAAAAAGGACAAAAAAAAAAAAAAAAAAAAGATTAAAAAAATGTTTTCCTGGTGACACTTGCTGGCATGAACTCCAAGACAGTCATTTCAAATAACCCATCAATGGTTCGATGATGTTCTTCACTCATTGCATGGCAAACTTTTTCAAAGTTTCTGTCATTACAGTTCATTGAAGGTCAAACAGATTGTGGTTGGTATGCAAGTGACATTTCACCATGTATGAAACACAAATACCACTTCAACACTTGTTATTCCTCAAGCTTTTCTGTTATCGGCTTCAGCTGCAATTTTCCACCCATCAAGCGATTGACTTCATGCATTGACCTTTTTTTTTCTTCATCAGCAATTGTGGAAAATTGTCAAATGTGATTGCAAACAATAGAAAAAATGCCACAGGAAGCAAACAAGTCAATCCAGAACAGTGTCGACTCATGACACCCAGCAGCGCAACATTCAACTATGTCCAGTTCATGTCTGCATTCAAATTATATTTTTTGTGGTACAGAGAGACTAAACTTGAAATCCAAAAAGATGTATCAATATTCATCATAAGAACAGCAATATTGGTTTTGAGACAGGTATTACTGGAGGAAGCAAATGTAGCTTAAATAAAATTATTAAAAAAGTTCCGACTGATATGTCACATTCTTTTCCATCAAGTTCTCAGGGTTTATCTTGGTGGTAACTGCACAGAAGTAATACAACTGTCATCACATTGATAAAGAATACAATTATTTTTTGAATGATTTTTCTTTTTCATTGGTTAAGCAAAACATCTAAAATTTTTATTATGTCACTCATGTCAAAGTTTCAAATCAAGGAATTTAATTTAATTAGTAGCAGCTTATGTTGAGATGTCTAATGCAAACCTTTCAATTTCCCATGTGTAGGTAAAGCAATACTATTTTATGTTAATATTCTCTCCGCTTATCTTCCCCTCACGCAATTGAAGATTAGGATTGATAATTATAAACAAATCTTTTTTGGGTGTAAATATTAAAATAATCTACATATGTCACAAGATGGTTCCTCTTCAATATGTGATTGCATGCGCATTTTTTCAAAATCCAACTCAATGAAGTTGCTAATCTCCAAGTCAGATTTCCTCACTTGCATGTATTTGCATATGACTTTCAATTTCAGAGCTGGATGAAAATGCCAATTGACAGATTTCACATAGATATGGTTTCTCTTCAGTGTGAGTTTCCATATGGCTTTCAACTTCCGAGCTGGATGAAAATGCTAAATGACAGATTTCACATAAATATGGTTTCTGTTCAGTGTGGGTTTGTAAGTGGCTTTCAACCTCTGAGCGAGATGGAAATGCCAACTGACATATTTCACACAAATACGGTTTCTCATCAGTGTGTATTTGCATGTGACTTTTAAATTCGGAGTCCGATGAAAATGCCAAGTGACATATTTCACACAAATGTGGTTTCTCTTCAATGTGTGTTTTCTTGTGACTTTCAAATTGTGAAATTTGCGAAAATGTAGATCCACACACTTCGCATGAATACTGTTTCACTTGGGAGTGTGTTCGCACATGTTTTTTCAAAGTTGAACTCGAATAAAATGCCAAGTCACATATTTCACATGAATAGGGTTTCTCTCCAGTGTGTATTCGGTAGTGTATTTTTAAACTTGAGCTCCGTGTGAACGTTAAATCACACACATCACAAGAATATGGCTTTTCTCCTGTGTGTGTTTGCATGTGATTTTTTAAATGTGAATTCAGTGTAAATGCCGATCCACAGACGCCACATGAATAAGGCTTCTCTCCAGTGTGTGTTCGCATATGTTTCCTTAAATTTGTCCTCAGTGAAAATGCTGAATCACACACTTCACATGAATATGGTTTCTCTCCAGTGTGTGTTCGCATGTGCATCCTCAAACTTGCACTCACTGAAAATGACAAACCACACAGATCACATGAATAGGGCTTCTCTCCAGTATGTGTTTGCATGTGACATTTCAATTCCCAACTTCCCGAAAATGCTGATTCACACACTTTACAGGAATAGGGCTTCTCTCCAGTGTGGGTTTTCATGTGTCGTTTTACATGTGAACTTTGTGAAAGTGCCAATCCACACACTTCACAGGAGTATGGTTTTTCTCCAGTGTGTATTTGCACATGCCTTTTTAAATTTGAACTTGTCGTGAATGTCAACTCACATATTTCACATGAATATAGTTTTTGTCCGATGTGGGTTTGGTTGTGTATTTTCAATTTTGAACTCTGTGGAAATGCCAATCCAGAAACATCAGAAGAATATGTCTTCCCTTCTTTGTGTGTTTGCATGTTCATTTTTAAATGGGAACTGGGTCAAAATGCTGAATGACACACGTCACTTGTTTAAACTTTATCAGGTTTGCTTGTACATGTGTTTTCACCAATGAACTTTCTGAAAATGGTGAACCACACACTTCACAAGAATATGATTCCCAAATAATGTGTTTGCTTGCATATCTTAAAATGAAAACTCCTTTTAACTTATATACTGACTCTCTGCAACTGAATCCTGTTTATAGTGTCTAAAATACAAAAAAACAGATTTTACAAAAATGTCGTTTTTGTAGTAGGTGTTTTGAAATTTTCATTCCATATACAACTTCACAAATTCTATAATATTATCATTTATGTATTTTCATGTTCAAAACTGAATTGGAGATCACAGTTTCTGTGCACAACATTTACACATGGCCATCAGAGTAGTTCATTTGTTTTCCATCATAATTAAAATCTGTGAATGAAAAAAAGATTTTATTAAAGATCATATGCTAATGTGTAATTTGCAATTATAAACTATTATTCTAACTCTTAAAAACTTTCAGAAGGGTATGGGTTTCAAGATTACTACAAGAATTGAAGATAAACTCACATTCATCAAAGAGCAAGACAATAATAAATTGATACCAATCAATTTAACTTTTTATTTTGCTTCATCCCCAATTGAACCATTTTCTTGAAGATGATATCTTGTTTCCAAAGTACATGAACTTGTGCAGAAGAAACTCTTAGTAATACACACTCTATCTGTTAGGAGAAATCTTATTTTTTCTTGCAAAATATTTATAGGAAATCAAGTAAAGATACCAGTATTGAATAGTTTACAATTAAAATTTCTCACTAGTGCTTCTATTCCATCACTCAGCATATAACATTCATTTCATCAAATGAGAAGGGTCTGTCAAGATACCTGCCCTTTATAAAAATGAAACCTTTCAGGCCACCAAGGAGCCAAAATGATGAAACCTAAAGAAAAAAAAAATTTAGCTAAATTCTTCTTTTTTTTTTTTTTGGATACTGCATTTCATTTTTGTTTTATGAACAAAATCAAGTATATCATAACAATGGCAAATGTAAGCAAAATTGTCTCGGTATAAATTTAAAAAAAAAAAAATGAATTCTTTCCTGGAGGCATGAAGGATGCCACTAGAAGCTGCACATAACTGTAGGGGTGAAATTTAGCATTTTCCAGTGCCTGGACAGTAAAATCAAGAATTTTTCAATGCCCAGACAGCCTCATTTTTACGTTCGTTTCAAGGCTTGTTTGGAACAAATGTTAAAATTCATCTCTTAGTGCTCAGATGAATCAATAGTTTAAAAATGACCAGATATTGAAATTTAGCTGGCCTTTCAGCGCCTGGAAATTGGAATTTAGTATCTTTTAGTGCCTGATGGCAGCCATGGACAGCCTTTGAAAGCTTTTAGTGTTGAAATAAAATGTATTTTTGCAGTAGTGAGTAGAAATTTAACATAATTTATGTGGCTGAATGTTAAAAATAAAAGTCTTTCACTACTAGGATGTTGGAATTGAGAATATTTCAGAGCCAGAGAGGCCTCATTTTCACAGTATATTTGAGGTTGAAATGTAGTGCCCAGGTAAATGAGTATTTTAAATTCCAATATCTGACCACAAAAATGTTTTAGAATGATCAAACATAGGAATTTAGTCTCTTTTAGTGCCAAGGCATTTGAATTTAGCATTTTCTAGTGACCATATGGTGGAATTCAGCATTTCTAGTGCCTCTGACAGCTTTTAAAGTTAAAAACAACATATTTTTGTGGCCAAATGTTGAAATTTAACACATTCATGGTTTCAGCACATAGATGTGAGAATTTAACATCATCCAGGGCCCATACATCAGAATTTAGCATTATTCAATGCCTGGACATGAGATTTATCATATTCTGATACCCAGGCAGTGTCAGGGAGTTAACATTTACAGCACTGGCTTTGGAATTTAGCATCATTATCTGCCTGGGTGTTCAAAACAAATTTCAGTAAGTATAATTTATATTCTATTTTTTTGTTTCTTAAAAAACTTATCTTGGAACCTTAATCATTTTGTAGCTTACTGATCTCTGCAGTATTGATCTATGAACTTATTGTTCCTGTGCATGATGTTATGATTGACCACAAAATGGCAGCCTTTTTTTTTCTCAATGGGACCCTTTAGAGAGAAAAGAGAAGTAAAAATGGGATCACAAGTGCCTGAATAATGTTTTTATTTCCAAACGTCCAGAGACTAATCAAGAAAAGTAAACATTATGATATTAGAGATGAACAATTAATTCAAACATAGAATAATTTTTGTGTAAATTTTGATGAGTTGAATAACTACACACACCAAGCATGGCTCGGCTAGTTTATGATATATTTACTGACAAATCCCCACTGAATAGAATTTGATATAACTCCCTCACTGGTGGCAATAAAGTTAGGACTGTTGAGTTTATTCTTCAACGAGTATTTTATGAGGTAAGAAATAACTTGCTCATACCAAAATTTGATCATATTTGTCTGAAATTAGAACTTGAACAGTTAGTTCTAATTTTCACAGCACAAGAAAAGATTTTTAATGTATAAAAAAAACATACATATTCTTGTTTGGTTTGGACATCATTAACTAAACTTAATTTACTATAAAAAAATATATATATAAGAAGAAATGGTTAAAATCATATTTATAAACTTTTCCAGAGATGCAGAAATTGACCTGAATTGGGAAAAAATAGAATGATACGATAAAACTAAAATATTCTTTTGTAATCTTGATAATTGAGGTTGTTTTTTTAAAAAAAAATAAGATCTAGTTTTCAAGATTGTGCAAATGAAGAGATATTGTTCAAAAACATTTTATTTAAGAATTTTTTGCAATAACTCAATTTATGGATAAATGTTTTTAAATATCTAAAAAAAAATATTTACTCTCCCCCAAGACCTAAATGAAAGCACAAAATTCTTATTTTTAAAACATGGTTCAAAAAAGCAAGATCAATTTTTTAAAAATTTAGAACAATTCTTCAAAAATCTAGCCTGCATTCTTTTAAAAATGCTGTAAAATATAAAGAGAATTTCTAAAATTAATAAATTCCAACTGAGGAGAAAATAATTCATGCAAGCCCTGCTTCTGCACGAATGGCAGAAAATAAGGGTCTAACTTAACACAATAGTTACATTGTTGATAAAATAACCCTAAATCTAAGAAAATCAACTTTTTTCAAAACAGATAAATTCTCCAATGAAAAGGTCTTATGGATTGAAATCAGAAAAAATTACTCTTAAGAAGCCCAATTTTTCTATTTCTTTACATCAGTGGCGGCACTATATCTGACTGCATACTCCTGAAAGTTTTTTTAGATTGTATTCCAGATTTTTCAGGGTTGCTCCAATATATGGCACCCGAGATCTCGGCTAACCTCTGCCTCTGCTTACATACATACATGGAGCAATTAGTAAATATTTCAGTTTTCCTAGTGAAGAGTGACATCATAATGTCAGGGCTGATTTGTATCAATTTAAGGTTCCTACTCTAAGAGACAAATCTCGTAGAAGAAGGGCATGCTATACTTTTTTGGAAAGCTTAGAGCAAAGAGGAGAAAAAAAGGTTTATAATTCTTTTTTTTCCATTCTATAGCTTATGAAATGTCAGAAATTCAAATGTTCATGTATGGTAAGATGTAATGCTCCAGGTTTGAAGGCTGAAAATTTTAGTAATAGATCAAGAAAATGATTAAAAAAATGAAATGTTTATAATGATTATTTACCTGATTTGGGCAATTTGTAAATCATTTTCAATGCCGACATATAATCAAAATGAGCAAATTCTCTATGAATAGTCTATTGGAAAGTGGAACTTATTTTTTTGGCAGGTAGCAACTAGGTTAAATCATAAGACATCCAGATTAGGAAAAAAAAATTGTTGCCAGTTTTTTTTATGAACATCGAGGGCGCCTTTTCCAAAATTCAAAATAGATAACTGAATGTATATTTCTTACAAATATGACCTCCAATTATAATTATAAAAACTAGGAAATCATTAGACTCACGAGATTTTGAAGATTTTATTTTCATCTGAATATAGATTAAATCAATTATTATTAATACACAACCTAATTTTATACTTTCAATGATACTTATCATCTTTTCATACATGAGTTATAGATGTTTTCATACAGTAGTACACACCATATAGACAAATACCTGGATATACCCCCAAATTCAATCACTCCTACCTTAGCCCGCAGCCCATTCTTCCACAAACTTTGATTGAAATTCATTTAGAACTTTTAGAGATATTGTGTGGACAGATATGAGAGGAGACAGAAATATATGAAGGAAAAAATGTCTCTCAATCAAAAACAAATTCCAGGATCTGCCCCTGAATTCAATGATCTCTTCATCAACACATGGCGTACTTTCTCACAGAATTGTATAGAGAACTTTTGGAGATATCATGTGGATAGATATGAGCAACAAAAAGGTGAGAAAAACAAAGAAACATGAATATAGATCTCAATCAAAAATAGATTCCTGGATCCACCCCCAAATTTGATCACTCCAACCTCATCCTGGGGTACACCTTTCCACAAGATTTCATTGATATTTTTGAAAAACCTTTGAGGATATCATATGGACAGACAGAAGCAAATACATAAATATAGAGAGAATGGTAAAATATCCCTCATTCAAAAAGATTTCTGGATCTGCCCCTAAGTTCAATCATATCTTCCTTGTAATGTGCTTTAACCTTCCATGAAATTTCATCAGAATTGATTGAGAACTTTTGTAGGCACCATGTGGACCGAAGTTAGTAAATACAGATATTTATAAAACATTAAAATGGAAAAATATTTCTCAATTTAAAATGAATTCCTGGATCTGCCCCAAAATATAATCACTTCTTCCTTATGCTGTAGCTTACCTTTTCATAAAATTTCATATGAAAAAACAAAAAAAAAAACAAACAAATACACATTTTTTTTCAAAACCATAAGTGGCGTAGTTATTAATGACAGTAATTTTGGTCTGGTTTGTAAAATTTACAAATACCATTTAAAAAATTGTGAACACTTTTATTGTGTTTGCTTGTGGCCTGATAATTGCCCCTACAAAAAATTAGAGTGGATTACAAATCTTCACTAGATGACCTTAGGGTTTTAGGCTACCAGCTAACTGATGATATAGTTTTAAACTTTCGTTACCCCCCCCCCCCTTGAAAATATTCGCCCTAGTAATGATTAGTAGAATTCATTTTTAATGGCCCTCTGACTGCCTAAAAGAAAGAAGGCTGTCGTGTTGAGATGAGAAGATTTAAAACTGGGAAGACGCCCAGAAAACAGTAGGAATAAAAATTGTCGGAAAATTCTGAAGGTCTTCTTGAAGAACCCCTGGATCCACCCGTATAAGATTAAAATACATTGACTGAAAACAAAATTGTTCTTACGTTGTGTAACGATTGTCTGTTAGATCATTTCGCCTCACTTCTCAAATTGAAATCTTTTATGAATAAAAAAAAATCATAACCCAACCCGCCCGTTAAACTAAAAACGAAAATAGCCATTTTTATTGCTAAACTTACCCGAAAATAGCCATTTTATAGCTAACAGATTTGAAACCCATCGGAACAAGGATAACTTCAAAGCAGACAAAAATATTTCATACTCTTTCCTCTTTTAAAAAAACAGAAAATTTTCAATACATTTTGCTTGGGTCTAAAGCAGAATCGAGCATTCTTGTCGTTTTTATGTCGATTATAATATAATGAATCAGGCCATCATTAACTCCCTCAGAACTTATTCAAGGGCTTTCACGAATGCATTTGTGTATTATTCAGATAGCCAACATGAAAGAGTCAGCAAAACTCCAGAATAAATAAAAACTACATTTCATTTCGCAAAATTAAAAGGCATGAAAGCAGTTTAAGGTGATTGAATTCATTAGAATTTAAAATGATCGAAGTTTTAAAAAAAGGAATTGCCTGATTCCACATCATTTTAGATAGCAGATAAAACATTAATAAATATTAAAAGATTTATCGTCATAAGGAGAATCACCGTTTCTTTCTGTTCTTTTTTCCCAATAAACACCAATTTACGAAATATGTGTTTAACAGTGCTATGTAGTCATCCGAAAATTCCGGAACCCAATGCTTATTTTTGCAAATCGATGAATAAAAAGAGAAAATGCTTCACTTACTTCTTTCTGTCTTCCGTCTGAGTTGTCTATCTAGGTGGAATGCAATTAGAAAAAAACGGGAAAACAATTACATTTTGGATAAACTAAATATTTCTGTTAATTCTTCGAGAAACAATAAGCGATTGTTTGCGGTCAGAAAATGACTTCTGAAGAGCGAAAGTCAAGGGAGGTAATTCTCAGGGTTTTATTTTAATTATTCAGCAGTAGTACGACTATTTTGCTGAACCTCCTTTATAGGGTAAAGTTTTCTTTGCTCTATCTTGTAGCTTGGGGGTACCTTTTCAAAATAAATGAGGGTATCAGGTGATATTACTTGAGTATTTTCAGATATTAACCTAATAGGCCTGAGGTGCCAGAATCTAAGAAAAATACAGATTTATAAGATTTCATGCGAAATACTCAAATCATACAGATCAAATTTGTTTTAGCCCATGTTTATTCAAAAAGGAGGTCATGTACAATGTATTTGATTGCAAATTAATGACTATTAACCCTTTCATGAGCTGGCAGACAAAGGTTCTTTTTTGGTTAACCTTGCATGAGGGTATTGAATTTTTTTTTCATTAGCCCAAAATATTGTGTGTATGAATAGCTTCATAAACCACTTGACGGTCAGCTGTTGGCCTTGAGCAATTCTCTGTGCAGTAATAATGAACAGAAACCCTGATTACAAGAATATGATGAGAAAATCTCATAATTAACCCAGTAGGCAATATTGACCAAAATTCCAGAAATTTTACAAAAACTAGAAGTATTCTAAGACGTTAGTGAACTAAATATGTTGAGATAATTTTGATAATTCTCTTTAATCCCCATGTATTAAGGACAGCTTGGCCCGGAACAAATGGATGAAACAAAGGATGCAAGACCTCAGTTTTTGTAATAAATCCCGATCTTTTATTTATCAGAGATCAGGAAAGAACAAAGAAATAGTTGAGGAAGAAAGGTTGCAAAATTAGCACTTTTGCAGAAAAATCGAAGTGTGTTTCCAGTCAAGAGTCTTGCGTAAGTGTGGTTGAGTGAATGTGTAGAAGTGAAAGAGTTTCTTATGAGATTTTGTTGTTCATAGAGACAGAAGTTTTTTTTGTTGAGTTCTGTGGATGTTGATTTTTGTTGTGACCACTGAGTTGACAAATATCACCACATGTTATGAAAAACTATGATGTTTTTGTCCTTGAGTGCATGCAAAATGTAAATCGTTCTTAGTACGAGTCCAGAAAATGAATATTTAGGAAAGGAAAGTCCATCAATTAACAAGAAGATTCTGTGACTGGTGAATTTGGGCGAGGGACTGCATTATATGGACTTTCCTTTTTCACAACCAGGCTCCAGCTGAATATGTGTTTAGTGGGTCCTAAATGACCAAAATATGGAGGGTAAATTGTTACATGACTGTCCCCTACTATGTCCTGCACTTTGTTCAGTTGCTGCTGATTTTTCTTTTCTCTTTTTTTACTGTAGGTGAGCAAAATTTGAGCCTTTTTTCAATGGGATTTTATCCTCTGTTTTGCATAATCTACGAAGGCCCCAAACAAACACACATATAGCTAACTGGAATAGATTTCTCCTTTTGAACTTGAATTCTTCTATTAATCAAATTGTACATAAACCTCACACTAAACCACAAATATCTGATATCTGATAATTTTATTAGCTCAGATAATCATCACTTTACTTACCACATGCTTGATCTATCAACCAACTTACCCGCTACAAACCCACAGACCAAGTTTATAAACACCTAATTTCTTGTACATTAGTTTCTTGATAAAGCATGGAATGAGCAAAACTTCTGATATTATCATTTTACTTTGGTACATATATATATACATATGTATATATATAGAATTGTATGAATGACAAAAAAAGGGAAGTAAAGTCATAAAAAGGCAGGGATGTAAAAATGAAACAATGACTAATTTACAATATCAACTTCTATTTGGCTGGAATCAATGACTTCATATAACAGACACCTGAAAAGATGTAAGTGTCAGAAAAGTCAAATCTAGTAGTTTATTCTTGCAATTTAGATTAGACAGACATGTTTCTGAGTCTCCTATCAAAGAATCAACAGTATGAGAAAGTGAGGAGTGTATTCTTTTTTTTTCTGGATCAAAAAAAAAAAGGGAATGTTGAACAAACCCACATTTAGGGTTAATTTTCCAAAGTTTGTAAAATTGTCTCTGTATAAAATTCTACATCAATTATACACAAAATTAGAACTACTTTGTCTTTTGTTCATGAGTGTTCATTTGTTATTCTCCGCATTTTGTTTCATACACACTTATATCATCATATTGAATTTCCCTCCTGTCTCATTATGTTTCATGCCTTACTATATCAGTTTTTCTGTCCACAATTGACAAATTTGACAGTAATGTGCTGAGCAGTAGTTATTGATCCAGTGCCTGAGGAGAACTACTTGTAGGTTCAACTGCCAAGTAAAGAAGGAGCCACTGATCCATGCAGGAGCAGTCCAAATAATGGACATTATCCTGTGTAGCAAGATTAACATTGAGGAAAAACACTTTAAGCTTCAAGGAACATTGGATAAGAACAATGAATCCACATTGAAATATCATAAAAGTAGTGTTTTAAGTTACTCAAAGACTCATATTAGATATCACAAATGTCAGAGGGTCAGAGATATTGGTTCAAATGTTACTTACAAGGTGACCAGGCGCTCATATTCAGAGGGCTTGACTGAACCTTTAGATTTTCAAAAGCACTTTCTACAGTGAATTTTGCAATCTTGAAATCAACAAGAAGAACCTTTTCAGATAGAGGGCTGCATTTTTATGTCATGATTTAGAGGCCAAGAAGTATCTTTTAGAAATGGGAAGTGAAATCATGATGTTGCAAAAAGTGTTCAACACAGTCATCAGGGGGCATTTAATGATTTGCATACAGCAGATGCCCAGTACTCTATAGATTGCCGACAAATATTTGTCAGCTTTTGGTCACATCAAGGACAGGCCACTACTTGTAGAAGTTTAGATAAATGTTTCTTGTGTAAAATAAATGCTTGTTCAACATTAGGCTACAGACGCATTGATGTACCCACAAACAAGGAAAAATTCATTACAAATGATTAAAATGTGAATTTTAAAAAGAGATATTGCGAATAACTATCTCGAGAAATCCATAGTTTTTAATCACTTTTTTAGGTCTCTTAACTGGGTCAATAAAACAGTTATTTGTCAAAACCTTGGTTTTTTTTCGACATTCTTGATACCAGATGATATACATTAGTACCTCTTCAATGTATTAACCCTTGGACCTGGCTCTTGCTGAACCATATAAAATGCTGCAAAACAGAAAGTGGTTTATTGATTTTTAAAAAATTTTCTAACAGTGTAGGAAACAGAATGATATATTTTCAATATAATTTATGTAATATGAATTTTATTACAATAAATGAAAATCATTAGTATTAGGTTATGCATCTTAATTGGTTGAATTAAAAAATTCATAATATTCTGAAAAATATCAATAAATACATCTAATCGTTAAATTTTATGCTAAAATAAACATTGGGAGTTGTCTAATTCAAAATTCTTTGATTTGATTTCCAACCACGGCTAGGTTTTCATACATTTGGTTTGATGATTTGGCTTATAAACTGTTAAATTATAGATCAAACTGTGGTTTGAAATCGAATCAAAGAAGTCTAGTGGCAGATCCACAAACTAATGGCCCACTTGGTGCCAGTTCAAGAAGTACATTCTATATACACCAAAAGATTTACATAGCAACTTGGATATGTGCTTCATTACTTTCTAAATAATATCCCAAAATTGTTCAAGCTAAAAACAATTTGAATAAAGCATGAATTTGCACCTTTAACAACCAAATTGATAAATCAAACACATATTTCAGCAAGATTTTTCCTTCTTTATCTTGCTTGCTATTCCATCCTGCAAACGATATAGTAATTGAATTTCTTGCGGTATCACAAAAAACTGCTTTTCTAAAAATTGAATCAAAGAGTCAAGTGCCAGAAAGGCTTCTTCTACTGTCATTGTCTCTGAATGTTTTCTTTTTTCTCCACCCTCGTATACAGCAGCTCTCTCTCGGGTCGAATAGTTTGGATCCTGACAGTCTGGGAGTTCTTGTTCTGTTTGGGTACTCTTGTTGACATTATGGATCCAAGGAGTTTCAGTTGAACACTCTTGTATGTCCACAGTAGATAATAGGATTTTTTGAGCTGAAAAGTTTTTGGGTGATTCTTGGGAGATGAGACTACTGTGCAGAGATTCTTTTGATTCTTCTTTGACACTACTGCAACACTCTACTGGTGGATCGCCAGACGTTCTTTCCAGAATCTGACTATCTTGGACCAACTTCTGCAAAATCAACTCTGTTTCTTTGCCACTGCACACCTGAGTCACTTTCAAGCTACAACCTGAATTTTCAGCTTCTACAAAGTCATTCGGGCAGGGATTCAAATGAATAAAATCAGCACTGTCAACCAGAGGTGTGAGAGCAGGTCTTGAAACTGGGAGGTTTGTATGTGGGTATTTCAAATGCCGGATGCCGTGCCGATTCCGAAACTTCTGCAGCCATCCAGATGAATATTCACAGTCGATGCTTACTTTGAGTTCATTGTGTAGCTGCTTTGCCCGTTCTATCAGCATTGATCCAGTCACATGTACCCCCTCGCAACAATGTTGACAGAACCACTCATAGAGTAACTTCTCAAGTGCTGCATTTTGGGGACCCCGAAGAGTTTTACGCTTAGCCATACCCAAAACTGAATCACTCTCTGTGTAGAATTTTAGGATCTGCTCTTTTTGTGTCCGTAAATCATAAATGGTGGTCTGGCCAATTCCATATTGTTCTCGTAGTTTGGCTATGCTGACCCCGAGATCAAGTTTCTGAAGTACTTCAACTTTTTGTTGGATTGATAAGACTTTTCTCTTTCGTTTTTTGGAAGTATGAATTTTTTCTCCATTAGAAAGACTTTGGCTTAGTTCTAGCTCCGATTCAAACCTTTTGTCGTTAGCTTGATTGAGATAACCATCAGTCGGCTCAATTTTGATGGATAAACCACAATTTTTTGCATCATCATCTTGGGAAGCAAAAACAGGGAAATTTTTCTGCATGCTTGTCATTCTGTGATATATTTATGATTTTATTTATGAAAAGCTCATCTCCTGCATCTGATTACATTCTCTTAGACAGAAGAAAAAATTACTTGTTCAATAGAAAATCTTTGGCCTCTTTAAAGTTCACAGAAACATTACAGGAATCTGTCGACAAGGTTGGAAACATCAAGTTAAGAATGAACAAAATGTGTTCAAATTTATATCTTCTTCTTGGAAATTTTTTCTACAATATCCATTTATGATTTTTTTTAGACTTCTGTGAGTCTTTTATAAGATGAATTATAAAATTCACTTCAGAATTAGTAACTTATTGTTTATAATTCCCAATTTAATCACTTATTGGAGTCCTATTTCATCACAGGCTTCAAGTGGTAGTTGGTGTCATACCGAGCAGATAATTGAATCTGTGGAGCAATTTCAACAATAAAAAAATTAAAAATTAAGTCTTTTTTTTTTTCAAACGTTCAAAAATATGAACGTAAATAGTTCGAAATTTTCGAAAGAAAGATAGAAACAATTGAAAATATTTATCCTCTGCGGCGAATTTTTAGTAGTAATGACTAAAATTTATAGCGCTCGTATTTTTCCGGATAGTTGAATAATTTCGGAAATACGATCTTCGAGATTCCGATAGCCTCAACTCGACGGTGGAGGCAAAATATAAAACGTAAACTTGGTTTGGCGAAACGGTCATTTTCCCTGTGTTTTTTTCCAATAAACGTTTAGTCAATTTGAATAAAAAATACCAAATTGTTTCTTCTCCCTATAAATAATAATACACTAACTAGTTCTCAATTTCTTTTTCATTACCCAAAATACCGATAAAATCTGGTGAAAAAAGCAAAGGTAACGAAATCTTTGAAGTTTCTACATGAAAATTTCGAAATTTCAAAACATCTAATTGTATAGAAATCAACTGATGTTGAGTAACTATCCTCATTTTATTTGTCATCTTATAGCAAATTAAGTTGTTTTCGTTTCAGTATTCCCGGACTTCCATTCATTATTGCCTGCCAAGAACAGTAACTCTTTCGACGGCATGTTCTATCGGCAAAATCGATCAAAATTTATTTTGAATAATGAATTCTGCGTAAAATTATGAAAGAAATCTTATGTTCAAGTACTGAATTCGACTAGATAAATTGGAATAATTAACGATAAAATATATCTGCATAAAATCAATTATTTTGAGTAGTTTGAATAATTTCACTTGAATTTAATTTGAATTTCTATCTTTTTCTTTAAAGCAAGTCGCAATGAAATACTTAGAAACCATTCGTCAGAAATAGTTGAAAAATGTTCATTGTTCTTCACAGGTTTAGCATGTTTCCTTTTCTTTTTTTTCCAACATGAATGTGCAATTGGGGGCACATTCAACTCCAGTATTAATTGGTTTCCATCTAAGTAGGTAGGTTTAAGAAACAACTATCTTTTGGTTATAATAAGGCAGAAAAAAGGATTGCCTTTAATTATTTAGCTGCCATAATATTTGCATGCGATGTCTCATTGACCAACTAACAACCATATGTCACCTTTGAGTAAACATTTGCTCTATGTGATGTTTTATTGAAAATGAAAATTCAATTTATCTACAAAGTGGAAATTTGAATGACTTTCTATATCAGACAAAGATAATGGCCACTATCTCGTACACTCTTTAGTCCTGTCTCTTGCAGTCCTTTCACACACAGACACACATGCACAGAACAACAAATATATATTCATATATATTATAATATATGTATGTGTATGTGTCTGTATGTGCATGCATTTCTCTGAATCAGTGTGTGTGAGTATGTATATAGAGGAAACTGGGGAACAGTGGTTCAGGAGCACAATGATTTTTTTCAAATGCAAGCACACAACAGGACAGTTTCTACTTCCTAATCTCAAGTCAACACATTCACCATCTTTTTTGGTTAAAGACTTGCCTGCTTGAGCATCGCTGTATAGTGTGCAAGCTAAGGGACCTAATTTTCAAGCTCGAAGTGATATTCAGAAGTACTTTAAATCTTATTGTAGAGCGACAACTATTCAGAATTTTCTGTCCGTGCTGTATGAGGTGAAATTAGGATTGTATTAAAGTTATTTTTTTTCCCGAGCTTCAATCACTCTGCTTGCTGATTAGAGTGATGTATGGTTATCTTTCTCAATGGTATGTGTGGGGAACAGTGGATCACTTCTGAGACTGAGCCAATGTGCTCTGGTTAGTGAACCAATGTATCAAGTATAGGATGTAGTGTCTCTTGTTGAATCCAAACAGCGATGGATTGTTGAGAGACAAAAAATTTAGATCCTCGTGGGGTGATGTGTAGTGCGCCGTCCCTGTAGCTGGGTAAGGAAAAGAATGCTGTACGAAGGGAAAGGAATGGAATGCACGCCAACTATGAAGTTGGACACGCATTGAAATAAAGAGGAATGAACACATACAAGAATTATGGCCAGACAAGAGACGTACGTTTAATGCAAGAATAAAGATGAGGTACATGTACGGGTAACGTTAATACGATCGATCGTGAGAAGTAATGTTAGGAGAAGAGATAGTAAAAGGTGGTAGTTTTCTCGTCTTGATAGTGCTGACGTCGGAGTTGTAGCGGAGTTATCTGATTACGTGGATTCCGTATGGTTGGATTTCTCCCAGATACGTGGAAACCGGGTTCAGTGTGCGAGCCTTACTACCAAGTGAGTTAACTTGGGGGCTATTCACAGACGCTGTAAGACTTGTGATGAACAGACTACGAAAGACATAGAACATGAAAGAAGGAAAGAGAGTGGAAGAGTAGCCGGCCGCGAGGGCCGTAGCCAGTTAGGAATACTGGCGCCAAGGAGCATTGGACCAAGGAGGAGGAAAGAGAGAGAATGGCTGGGGCTAGAAGTGTACCCAGCTAGGGGTGCTGGAGCTAATAGGCATTGGACCATGTGCGTCCAGGGGTTTTATAGGGGTTGTCAGAGGAATTGACGTTTTGGGTATTAAGCTAAAAGGAAAGTTTCGTACTTAATTCCTTACTAAAAGTATAGGGGGCACTACACAAGCTTTGAAATTTTGCTCTCAACATGGGTTTAGAGTTGAAAATTTAATTTTAGTAGAACTTTTTGATTATCAAATTAATGGAATGTGTAATGAGAGTTTAAATCAGGTTTCATAGAAAAAGAATAACAAGTTCTTTTTTTAATAGTTTATTACAAAGTGTGCAACTGCCTCCAATTAAAAGTCATTGCAGAATTTCTGTTTGAGCAGATAGTTGGAATCTAAGAAGAACCCATTAAAAAAAGGGTCACACAAAAATAATCTGTCAATACATTTCATGAAGTTTGAAAGGAAACTAAGAAAGTATTTCAATTTATCATTTTTGTCTCTTTTTATAAATTGCTTTTGAGACTGTGTGAATTTGATTTTGCACTGAATGTTTGTTCTGGAGTGCCTAACTTTTGCCAATGGATGTTTGATTGATTTTTATGATCACTTTCTGTAACATATTCTACAATTTAACAATACTTTGATAAAACGTGCTGTTGGTTTCACTCAGGGACTCCTTTGAATCATTTGATCTTATGTTGTTCCCTGGGGGTTGTTTCTCTGTTTACTTGGGCTAGGGCACATTGGATCAAAAATAAAATGAAAAATAAGTGCCTGTCAGCTGCCAATTTAGAGAGATATTACTTTCCTATCTTTATATAACCTATTTTTCCACAGTCAACAGCCCATCCAGAAGTAAGCGTTCATAATCATCAGCTGAATTTCCATGTTCTGTTTTTCTAACATTTGGCCCAGGCACAAACTGGTGAATAATATTCATATAATATTCGAGTTGTTTCAAACATGCATCTAACATTTCTAACCATTCGTAAAACGTTTTTCGACAAAAAAGAGCAAAATCATAAAAGAGAATTTTTTAAAAATCCATTGTTTATTTCAAGTTTGAATACAAAAGTCGAATGAACATTGGTTACAATGAATGTAATTATCAATGTGAATGTTATGCTTACATGAATAAAACAACTGAACAACTTTGATGCATTCCACTTTCAGCAAAAAAATTTATTGTAATTGTATAAACTACAAAAACAGCTAGCCAGAAGAAGCTGGACAATGTTGAAATAACAAGGTTAAGATAAATGTTGTATCTGTAGCAAGCCTGCTTGTTTAAAATTAACCTCCCTCTTTCCTGACCAGCAAATAACATGTTAATACATCACTGTCCATCCTTTGGTCCTAATACCCGGGAATGACATAATAGTGTGAGCCATACAATATGGAAAGACCCATATATCATTTCTCCACTTGGGGTATATACTGACTACAACATTAAAATTTAGTAAGTAAAAATGATGTGAATATTTGTGCTTGAATTTTGCCTCTGTTGTATTTACTTAAAAATAACAAATAACTGCTGATCGTGAAACTGAATTCTATCCCTATGTATATGTGACACTAAGGGGCCAGGAGTCCCCCGTGTCCTGAAAATTACGAAAATTACTATGGCTGTTACCAAAAATTACTATGGTTATTACCAGTAATTACTATTGTTATTACAAAAGTGAGTTATCTGTGTTAAAAGGGATAATTTGTTTTTCGAGATAATATAGGAAGTGCGGGCATCTGCAAATTCTCAATCTAGTGTCATCTGTCAAATCCTGGGTTGCAAAAACAAATGCTTTTGGAAAAAGGTTTTGTTCCCGAATCGATGACCATGTCATGGGAAGTTGAGTTATCTGTACTTTTTCAATCTAGTGTCATCTGTCAAGTCCTGGGGTTCAAAAACAAAGCCAGATATAAGGGCCAGTATTTGGAGTCTAGAGAGAGAGAGTAAAAGCTTATGAAAGAAAAGTTATTTGCAGAGTCCTTGGGAGAGGGGGAGACTAATTTATGATATTGAACAGACCTGCGTCGCGAGATGAATGAGGGTCAATGTTTTGGGTTTTTCCGGAAAGGTCGAGATGGCAGGAGAGGGAGAGATAAGGGAAGTCGGTTTCAAGAGATACAGTGTCGATACCAAGGGCTTAAATAGGAAGAATTTTCGTAACAAGCAGTCAGAGTAAAATTTGGATTTGGAGAAGAGACTCGCTGCCAGGCTCTCTCTCGTGTCAGCCGTCCGCCCTAGTAACCGTCAACCGCTGCTACCATTCAGTAGACTACCGTTCGTGATATGAGAGACCAGTCGTCATTTTGACTAAGATAATAATTGGCCTCCTCTCTTTTCAACTGCGAATAGACATTTCCCGTCTCCAGAGATATTGATAATCAATATTCTATATAAAACATATAAACGAAATCCCGTCTTGTTGCCTTCTTTTACTAACCCAGAACCACGGCTGGGTTAGTATAGTTGGTGAGACCTACCCCAACGGCAAACACCCACATATATATGCATATCTAATATTACAAGGAATTTATTGAATCATACAATGTAAGCTATCTTGTTTCGCTCCACTGGGATTTTCAAACGAGCACCAAACCTAATTTTTCTTTGTTTTCATAGTGAAAGTAAAATGGTTTCCCCCTCTTGGAATTTTGAATTAGAAATGGCTTTTGTTCTACAGTGTGTTTACTTACCTCTTTTTCCTTTACCAGATGAAAGAATTGAAGAGGAAAGAACTCTATTCTGTATCTCCTCACTCTTAAGTCTATTTACCTCTCATCTGTATTAACAGAAGGTATGCCTCCTTGACTAACATGTCTTCTCCTAATGCTTTTAAATCTAGGTTTCATAATTTTCATGTGATTATTGAACTAGATTCTGTGTTTTTTTAGGTTTAGAATGAATCAACTTCTTAATAAAAGACTTCAATAAATTGTTTACCTGTTATATTTTATCTGTTTTTACATGTTATTTTTTCAAAGTTTGTCTCATTATTTCTTTACTACTAGCAATAAGTTGAGTGTAGAATGAAAGAAGGCAGCCCACATTGTATGAGCTGATGAGTTCCTTATGATATTGATCTGATTGCTCTATGTTGAAGTATTGAGCACTTCAAGAATAAATTAATTACAAAAATATGCATGAATTCATTCATACATACACACATATAAAGTTCCATTTTTATTGATTGCTTTATGATTTTGACGTTCTGTTAAAGTTTCCTTTGCTGAGATATTATTTTGAATGATAGTTAACATGTTTATCTCACAAGCCATTACTTGTGAGTTCTGTCTTCATTGATTGCTCCATGATGGGCCAATGTTTGCTTAGTTGAGAAGTTATCTTGAATGATGCAAAGCATCTACATCTCAAAAGCCGTTGTTTATGAGTTCAGTTACATATGAACCACTTGTCAAACACTTATAAAAGAGCTCATTAGAAACTATCAACCAAGACTGTCAACACAGGTTTCTTCAGTTTTTAAGATGGTTTGGTTAACTGGCTATGTGTATATATGTTACGCACAAGCTGCACCAATGGAGCTAGAAGGACGGAAATTTAAATATCTACACCTTTTAACTTGAACATTTTTACTGATCACTGTCCACCAAAAGGTGAGAGAAGTAACTTATTTGTTGATCATCCCTTTTTCTAATGATTTAATTGATCATCCCCAAAAGGATCACGTGGTGGTTCCTATTGAGTGGCTCATCACACCTATGATTCATAAATTCTCAAAAGCAGTATTTGTGGATATGTAGATATTTACTAAGTACCACTTAGTCCAGCACAAGACCAGGTGGGAGTAAATGAAGGAAGGGAAGATGTACTGCACCATTCTTCTAAATAAGAAAGAGCCAGCCAACTTTGAAAATGTGCATTCTAATCCTTACCTGGGCTCAAACACTGAACACTGGAGTTAGAAGATAAATGTAACCATGCAAGCTGAGTTTTAGTAATTTTATATGTAATGATGCAATTCTCAATGGTATTTGTTACATCTTAGACTATTAGTTAGCATTTGTTATACCATATACTTTATAATAGGCATCTGTTACCTCTTACACTTTATAATAGGAATTCATCTCATCATACACTTTTAAATAAGCATTTGTTACATCCTAAACACTTATTAGGTATTTGTTACATCCTACACTTTTTAATAGGCATTTGTTACATCCTATACTTTTTAATAGGCATTTGTTACATACTATACTTTTTAATAGGCATTTGTTACATCCTACACTTTTTAATAGGCATTTGTTACATCCTATACTTTTTAATTGGCATTTGTCACATCCTATATTTTTAATAGGCATTTGTTGTATTCAACACTTTTAATAGGTATTAGTTACATTGCACATTTTTAAAATAAGTATTTGTTACATCCTACATTTTTTTAATAGGCATTTGTTACATCCTACACTTTTTGATGGGCGATTGTCACATCCTACACTTTCTAATAGGTATTTGTTATATCCTAAACTTTTTGATAGGTATTTGTTAGAATCATACTCAACCTTGCATGGAGAGATCATGAAACATTACAATAATTCAGAGAAAAAACAAGAGTACGAGAGATTGTAGAATCTATTAGAAATCTCAAATGGCAATGGGTTGGTCATGTTGCAAGAATGATAGATGGACATCATAACTCACAGCATGGATTTCCAGAGATCAAGGCTGGCAGAATACAAAATAGTGAGACAAATTAGTCAAGTTCAGAAAGTATTATCTCTGAGACACCCATGATAGAGAGCTCTGGGCAATCCCGGGGAGAGTCTATGTCCAACGACAGACAATAAAAGACTGATGATGATGATGACACTTTTTCAGCAAGTATTTGTTATGTCTTTTTTTCCACAAAAAAAAGGTACAAAAATATTTTTTACAAAATTTTAAGAAGATACTTACTAAATTTCTCCGGAAACTGAAGAAAAAACAACCCATGGACATACATGCTGGCATCATTGCAATTAATAATATTATTTCCATGTTGATGTCAAGAATTATAATTACATGGCTATTAATCATTCCACCATTGCGAATGCATGTGTTACCACACGACAAAAAATTATTCTCGTCGATAGCAACTCCACCAACCTGGGCATAGGATACTGAACACTGATGTGGAATGTATGTGCTTAAATTCTTTTTTAAAGTTGAAAAAAATAATTCTCATTTTCCATAGAGACAGCCATTTTAAACTTAACATCATTTGGAACATCATCAGACTCTGGAAATATGGCCATCATCCTGGCTTTTGTCTTTCTGCTGAAAATCCCGCAGGGTATTCCGACGGATAATGGCACCGGTAAGATTGATTCCTTGTTTTGTGAGTTATATTTAAACCAGAAGAAAGCAAGCAGCTGGTCCCTAGAGGAAAAAAAATCAAATCTCATCATGATACTTTGATATAACAGCCAGAGATAATACTCAAAATCTCAGATCATAAAAAGCAGGTTTAATCAACGAATCAGAAGGAAAGGGTAGTTGATTTTTGAAACCGTCCGTCAAAACTGTCAACACCCACATAGGTTTCTTCAGTTTACAAGTTGATCTGCTCATCTGTCAGGCTATGTATGTATGACACATACAAAGAGATGAGAATTTAAACATTTACTCCTTATCATATCTGGAAAAAACATTTTTTTTGTCTTCTTTTAGATTCCTCTCCAAAACAGGGGGTTTACTTTACCATGCATATCGATGCTAAATTAGTCCCTTACTCTGAGTCTAGCAGTGTTCACACTTGCTTTTTTAAAAAAAAAATTCAGTCTTTTTTCTTCAGTGATCATGCCGCCACAAAAAAACGATAGAAGTGACTTATTCATTGATCACCCCCTTTTCCCCAGTTTTTTGATTGATCACTCCTAGCATTGTATGCCGCCAAAAGCATGTCAGTCATGTGATAATTTCTTTTGAGTGACAAACCAGACCTTTTGATTTTGTTTGTATTTGAAAGTTCCTCATATTTCACAATCGTTTTTATCCTTTCAAAAAAAAAATGATGGAGTGTTTAATAATCATACTTGTTTTTTTATTCTCTTTCTTCGTGATAAAAAAAGAAGCTTGTAACATTATATGTATTAAGATTGTATAATCAAACAAATGTGTCTTAAAAAAAAACAAAAACAAATGCTGTTTAGTAGGATCTGTTTCTCAAACTATGCATCAGTGGAACTGGCTTTTTCTAATTATTTGCACAAGCTGGACTTGCGGAAATTCAAATGGGGATTGACAAATAAGATATCATCATTACTCTTGCATATATATTTTTGCAATTAACAGGAATGTAATTTTGTTAAAATAATTTATTACTTATATGACTCTCGTAGCATGAATAGGCAAATGATACTACTATATCTATCATAATGGCATTCTTAGGGTTGGTGTCACCCAGAGTGGTATCTCAGGGTGTTATCCTCACACTCTAAAACTTGCCCTTTTCCCAAGATATCTAGAATCTTGATTATCTTCTTGCTCTACAGGTATATGTACCTCAAAAGATGCATAAATTTCTTTTTGCATAAAATTGAGGGGAATCTTTTTTATGTATGCTCAAGAAATCAGAATTTTTAGTAGTAGTTGAAGTTTTTTTTGTTTCTTTCAATAAGGTAGAAAAAAAAAAAACCTCAGGCATATTCATCCTTAAAATTCCAAAACTATTACTGCTGGAGCCTTAATTTTTTTGCTCTTCATTGCTCTATGTAAATTGTTTCATTAACACTAAATATGTCAAAAATCAAGAAAGGTTCTTAGTTAATATAGGGTATTGAAAGTTATAATCTTATTTAAACAAGTTTTCAGTCTACTTTAAAAGATATGAAAACAGCACCCTTTTGATACCTGTTAATCATTAAATCATTATTTTTTTTGTTTCTACACAGACTTTCTGTTTGAAGTAGCAAGAATGAGATATTACTTCTTATAAAATACTAAACTTGCCAACTTAAATCCATGTTTTTACAGATTTTATGTGAAAAATTGTATTCTTATTGCCCATCAAAAATCAATATTTCCTGCCTCTGGTTGCAACAGAACATGAGGAAATGCAATTGTTAGCAGTTTTCCAGAGATATAAACATTGTGAAAAAGGAAAAACGATCAGTTTTGGATTCAATGTTATTTTTGAAAAATTATTGAGCAATAAGTATCTTTGTATCTTTTGAGATACAGTGAACCCTCGCTATAACAAACCTTGATATAACAAATACAATGACCATAAAAAACTTTCTGCTTATTTAACGAATGAAGTTTGATAAATGTGGTGAGTACAAGGACCATAAAGAACTTGGCATCATGCTAGTTTCATAGTCCAGCCTTTTGCAGCCTCTAGATCAAGATGATAATGTAGTATCTGTTCTTCTCACATCAACAAAATATAACACTAACTCCCACTTTCATTTTTAAGTGTTACTATTGTTGTATTCAAATTATCTTATTCATGAATTTTAACTAATTCAAGTAATTTTTCATTTGACAAAGTTTTTTTAAATCTTATTCATTGTTGTTACTGAAAACCATGCGACTTAGCATTCCCATTTTAAATTTCAAAGTTCAGTTCCTCACTGTGAAAACAAAACAAAGTAATTTGATTTTGTTGAATCATTTCGACTTATTAAAACTAAACATTCTTTTTTGACCTATCTTCAACTCATAAATTATCATTAGATTTTGAATTAACATAAATTATTGCTTGTTTTATATTTTTGTAATCAAATTATTGTGTGTTTTGTATGAAAGTTTTTGTTTTAATAATTTTATTATTGTTTCAATAATTTTATTCAAGGAAAATATCCAACAATCAAAATACAAACTTGACATAACTTTTGTTTCTTTTTGGTCAATTGAAAGGAAATTCAAATTAAATCAAATTGAAAATCAAGCAGAAACAATATAATTATAATAATGTTGAAAGTTGAAAATACAAAATTTAAGCTATGTTTTGTTGACATGAGAACAGATATTACACTTTATATTTACTTGCTTCCCCACAAGATCATAATGTAACACAAGCTCATTCTTAATGTGGGATTCAAGTTATGGGAGAGCTGCAAAAATTGCTCCAGTCCCGCAATTAATGTTGCAAAGGTGTCAGGGCAAGCCCAACCTATCTCTTTTAGTGCAATGAGACGGTACTGCCCCAGGGCTTACCACTTCCCCAATACTTGGCCGAGTAATTTTTGAGGTCATCAGACAAATCAAAGGCCTCTCGTCCTAAGCAATGCCAAACCTCAGTAAGCCACCATCAGCCATAGCATTGCATTAGTGCAAAGCCAAAGCATGTCTTGCAAACAGATACTACATTTTGATCTTGAGATAAATGCTGCTAAAAGGCTGGACCACAAAATTAAGATAGTGCCCAGAACTTTCTCATCATCATTTACCAAACAATATAAGGTTAGATCAAAAATAGAATGTTGCAAGTTACCAAACTTTTTCTTTGTTCACTGAATACCTTCCACCTCCAGATGAATTCCTTTTTTCTCACTTTGGCTTTGGTTGGCTAGAATTTTGACCATTTCACTAATGTCCCATTAGAAAGGCAAAGTACCAATATGGCCCTATGTAAAAGTTTTGAAGAATCCACAAAACCTTAAACTCAAGGTCTGTGGAGAACAAAGCAAATTATTGCACATCATTTCAGAGTTAATAAGTCCAAGTCAGTATTAATATATTAAAATAACAAATACATTAATTAAAAGAGAAATAAAAATTCAGACAGTCATCATTGTCTCACCCCTCTGATAGTGTCAACTGGAGTTGGCCACCTCTGCTCGTATCACCGGGAGCGGGCCACCCCTGATCCCAGTCAGTACGTCACTGGTCTGTTATTCCTATTATTGATTACTTCTGCTATCTGTTCATATTCCTGTGGTCTACTATTTTAATACCTTAATATTTAGTCTTGAAACTTGTGGGGTAGGAGTAATGAATAATTGACAAATGTAAAATTGTTATATTTATATGACAGTTGCAATTATTTCATTAAAGGGGTCATTATTTGCAGAATGTATAATGTACTTGGATAATTAAATACTTATGCTCAGCAGAAATTAATTTAAAAGATAAGATGATAATGATAATAAATAGAAAATGAAAATGGAACAGCAAACCAAATTTTCTTCGCATAGTTCGCAGTGATAAGACATATTTGTCCACAAAATGGGATATTTAATCCTGCTGAACATATTCAGACTAGATTTTCCCAATCTTTTTGGTCCTTCACACTGAACAAACAATGTGTGGGGCCCAACAACTCTCAGGGCAAAAACATAAAGTTTATGTTTCTTCGTTTAGTTTTATCCAATGAATTTTATTGAATTGTACTACCAGAAAGTGTGGCCATCTTACAGTTTTTTTTATGATTATATTACAGTGGCAATTATTTTATTAAAGAAGATCATTGATTGAACACTTTTGGCCTGGCAAAAATTAATTTAAAAGATAAGATAATAATGATGATTGTAAATAGAAAATAAAATTGTGCAGCAAATCAAATTTTCTTCACATGGTTCTTGGTGATAAGACATATTAGTCTACAAAATGGGATGATATTTAATCCTGCTGAAGATATTATTCAGACGAGAATTTATTTTGGGGCCTTTAGGGCAGAAACATAAAGTTAATGCTTCTTCATTTAGATTTGTCCAATAGATT
>OY735214.1:47353929-47391429 GCA_963457665.1 Thysanoteuthis rhombus | reverse complement strand
TAGTTACTACATAATGTCAATGTCACTGGTGTAATGTCTTGTTAGTTGATCAAAGACAATCATTGTTTTCATTGCCTTTATCGCCATCTTTAAAGTGTCTTGAAACACAATCTGGTTCATTGTTAGAGCAAGAAGAGCCATGGCAAGATTATTTCTTGTAAAATATCTCATCAGCCATTCTAAGACAATCATTGCTTCCACTGCCTTCACCACCATGTACGAATTTTCTTGATTCATCAGTCAAATCAATGCTAGTGCTAAAAGCCACAAGACAGCACAATACATCCGGGAGAAGACAGGAGTCAGAGACATCAAAGAATCCATTAAAAAGTCAAATGGCAATGGGCTGGTCATGTTGCAAGAATGGCAGACAACTGATGGACATGGTGAACCATGACATGGCCTGTAGTGATCACATGTGCAACCGAGGCCGGCAGAGTATTAGATGGAGAGACGACACAATTCAGAAAGTACTTGCTCCGCGATGCTCACGATAGAGAAGTGTGGCAAATCCTGGGAAAGGACTATATCTAATGATGGATGTTGATGATAATGATGATGATGATTCCTTGGTTTAAAAAATTTCACTTTGTTCCTCTTTGCTTTCATAAAAGACCCCAAGCCCCCATCGCTTTGAACTGTCTTTGTGAGCATCTGTGCTTTGATTTATTTTTGTGCATCTGTTACAAATGAGTCATAAGGTATCACTAAAGCCTGGCAGATATAGAAAAAATATTTTTGGTATAGTAAAGCCGAAAAATTTTTCCTGTGCAAGTTAATTGTAATTTCTTCTTTGTCTAACACCATTTTAGACAGAAATAGTTTTCATAGGAATGCTCTACATTCGTATAATGGATAGCAGGAGGAATCCTGTATATATTTCTGTAAGTAATTCATTCATAGAAATGACAAGTTTTGCCCTTCCAATAATGGTCAGAGATGAGCAAATTATGACCTGGAACAGAGGGTTGTCACAGCTCCCGCACGTACCCTTGTCACCGACTCTATTTACATACTTCAGTGTGAATAAATTGCCTTAACTGGGACAATGCACCTGTTTCTCTCCTATACCATCCCATACTGAAAACACAAAAAAGTAGGATTGTTCCAAGTTGACAATGTAATTTCAATAATTATAATGCTTTTCAGCAATTATGAAAACTTTTCCTCTCGTTATAATGCAAGTCTTTGGGACCGTCAGCACTCACTTTCCACGTGTGTATGTGGAAATGATCTGTTTAATTTCCTACGAAGAAATTAGAATAAATATGTTTGCTTTTCTTGAGCGTGGGGGGGGTTAATGAGGGGTATTGGCTCCTTGAGGATTCCGTTCAGACTGATTGTAAGTTGAACAAATATTATTTCATTATTTTCATTATAATTTATTACCTATCTTTCATTTTAAAGTAACTAGCTCCGTTCATCAAATTGATTATATCATTTTTAAGATCAGAAGTGTAAGTTTTGCATGCACACTCTTGGATCAATCTTACTTTTTGCACCCTGAAATTGACCACTTTGTAAATGAACACATACAGAAAATACTTATATTGTGTTAAATTTAGAAGCGTGACTTTTACATATACATTTTATTTTTATAATCGCAAGTCAAGTTGGTGAGCAGGTGCATATCAAGAAAACTTGCTGGATTTTCCAAATAGGAATGATAGAAAAGACTTTTCTTGAAAATTATATGAATTTTATGAATTTGCTTTGGAAAAGATAGGTGACTCTTTGATTCAATCTAGTTAAATTCTGTTCTTTGATTTTTAATGATAAATTAAAAAATGTAACCAGAATTTGTTCTTCTTTCCATTATTTCTCAAAATTCTTTTGCTTTTTTGCTACTTTTGTCCTGAAATAGAGACAATATAAGCTTGGAATTTAATATTACCAAGTTTTTAAAATTCCTTGGATCAGAATTAGACAGAAAAATTTGTTCATTTGTCTGTGTATGTTATTTACTTCACAAGTTATGCGATTTTCTTTTTCGTGTCCACTTTCAGAACTGCTCTACATGTCATATATGGTAAGAAATGAACATTATTTCAGCTTGGGAAAAGGCAGAATCAATATTATTATTATTAAATCTATTTAGACAGTTCAAGGATAAGGAAAAAAGAAGCTATGAAAAAAAAATTCTGTTAACCTACTTTTTCGACTCTACTATTTGTTGAACCCAAGTGTGAGCAGTGTTGAAGTGGATCAGAGTCAATACAAGTCCCCAGTTCATCATTATCAATGTTTATCAGTTGTCTTTTATGAGGCGGAATTTTTGAATGGTTCATTTTCAGTTAAAAACCTCCTGAAACACTTTTGGGCAGTATAGTCACTAAGTTCACCTTCAACAAAGACTATACATGTGGTTACTAACTGAATTTTATCTGAAATTTTCACTGTGTAATCATCAATATATGTGATTAATATTTACCACTGAACGAAGTATATTAATAAAGAAGGACATTATGTTGAAAAAAAATATTTGTTGTGTAGAAAAATACTTTTTTGATGATTAGGCCTTGATGATTTGGACTTCTATTTTATGGACCGCTTCTGTGTTACTAAAAATGCTTACAGACTGTTGCCATCTGAAGAGGTTATCCTTCTTTTCAAAGCTGATGAAATTGAGAACATTAAAACTAGCAAATGGGGTTGGATCAGTAAGTCCATAGCCTCACATGCGGTTATCAACAGAATTTTGATCTGTGTTTCCCCCTATATAATGTTGATTTATGTGATAATTTTTCACCTTTGGATCAAGCACATTGACAAGGAAGATGATTATGTCAAAAAAATGAATATTTGTTATTAAATATAAGTGTTTTTTTTTCATCAATGAGCTATTGACTTATTGATGTATCTATATGTATGACTGTGCATACATGTCCAAATATACATGCATGTGCATATATATATATATATATATATTGGTCACAAGTTCAGTAAAAGCACAAATTATGGCTTCTCTATTAATGAATCTTTTACAACGGAATTGAAGTTCAAAATACTTGAATGATAATAATAATGATGATGATGATGAGGAGGAGGATGATGATAATAATAATAATACATAGGATACAGTTGCTGTTGAAGTTTTGCTCTTCAAAAAGTGTTCAAACTATTGTGTGTAGATCGTTTGCCACTGCTGATGATAATTCTTCATCATTAAGAACAGGTTCGGCACCCTCAAGGTAAATTAGTGGTTTCTATATTTCCATACCTAAACATATTGAACCAATGCTGAACAGTTCGCACAACAATTGTGTTCACTCCAAATACTTTGGTGATGTTACCAGCAACTTGAGCAGCAATACGTTCTAATTTAAACTTGTACTTGAAAATCAGTCCAACTTTCTTTAGTAGATACCATGGCTGTTAAGGGTTCATAAATCTTTATTTACACTGAATCTGAAAAAAAATGCAGTTTCATTTTCAGAATTATTAGCTATGATGTATGAAAAAAATTGCATCTAGTGCATAACAACTGAATAATATCTTGATTTTCTCTCTATTCAGTCAATGATATTGCTATCCTGAAATTAAAAAAACCTGTAAAAATCACCAAGATGGTGAAACTCTTACACATGGCAAAAAAAAAAGATGTATTTCCAGTTGGCACTGATTGTCTAATCGCAGGATGGGGGCGACTCAGTGAGTATCTTCAGCTTTTTTTCTTCAAAAACCAAATTTTCTGAACACTACCAAATTTCTTTAACGATAATGTTGATGCTCGGCATCTAATCAAATCTTTTTTTTCACCAGGTCGATTAAAAAAAAAGCTGACTAACAAGCTTCACTTTGGAGTAATGAAGATAGTAAACCCAAAACACTGTCAGGGCAAAAGCAATTTCAATAAAGAACGTGAAATTTGTGCTGGAAAAATCCCAGTTCTTAAGCATATTACAGGAAAGGTAAGGTACATATGTTATTATGACTTTAGTTACTATTTCTTGTAATTATGTCAGTTTTTACTCTACTCAAATCAAGTATATGCACATATATATGTACATCAATCAGTCTGTAGCCTAAGGATGAAAAAGCATTTACTTTACACCATAAATATCAATTTTTCAACATAATATCCCTCCTTGTCAAGGTTCTTAATGCAGTGTGTCTTCATTAATTAAATAGATCAAACATTCTTCTGTAAGAAAAAAAAAATCAATATTGTCATACTAATGTCATCTATGAATATTTTGCTGCTTAGGGGATTGTATCCCTCCATTTTGCATGCATATCTGATTCATATGTTGGCCATACAACCACAACCTGTGGACTAACTTATGACTTGTCCTATCAGAGTATTATCCATGCTAATACTGATGAATGTAGACTGCAAGGTAGTGATGTTTCTGTCATGAGTATACGTCAAAAATTTGCTGATAATGTATGTATACTATACTATGTTAACTACAAAAAAGGTTTCAGATTTCAGATGAAGAATCCAAAGATGAATGAGATCTTCTTCAATCAAGACAGTGAGATTTTGAATGGATTGAAAAATTTGATTGATATATTCTACTCAGAGAAGAATTTGGAGTGGTATGACATCTCAACCTGAAAAGGCCCTAATGCTGAAATTTGAAAATATACATTACGTATATCCAGAAAAAAAAAAAAATAACAGAAGAAAAAATATCATATTCTTAAATTTAATTGATAAACAGGAGCAAACTTTGAAGTATATTTAACAGAAATACAGTAAAAGTTAGCTATGGTTACATAGAAAATATATCACAAATGATAAAAATATAACAAAAATCACAAACAACAAATGAACACCAACAACAATCACATGTAACTGCCGACAAAAATCCACATACTAATTAAGGAGAATTTGCCTCCAATTCAGTATTGTATACCAAGCCAACACCAAATCCAAAGAAGATACAAAAAAAACTTACATAGGAATAGCTGAAGGTAAGAATTAAACAAAGGAATTACCGACACAAACAATCATTTATGAACATAAGATACAAACACACCACAACACTATCAAAATATGTATTGGAAAATGAGAACTCAAAAGAAAAAATATAAAAACACTAGATATAGAATGGAAAGTAAAAGAATCTACACACAATATTTCAAAAAGATGTATCCTTTGTCAAGAAAAAAAATTAGCTATCATACATTTCCCCAACCCAAAATTACTCCTAAGTAAAAGATTGGAATAAATATCAAAATATTGGCATGAAAATAAATTCCTTTCATGTTATATGCCATAAGATTATGACTTTAATGATTAAAAACTAACTAGCAATGTAAAGCTAAAAGCTCGATCCTGAGAATACACAAAAAAAAAAACAGAATAATACAAACCCAACAGCAAATCTGTTTAATAACTAAATAAGTGAGAAATCAAAACATTAAGATTCCTCCCATTTGAAGCAACTGAAAAAACAGAAAGAGTTCAGCTACTACATAAGTAAAAAAAAATCAAAACACAAATACCATTCCCCAAAAAGCCAATAAACAAACACAAACATATCGCATATACATATATACAAGCAAAATAGACAATTTTGTTATAAAAAAGCTAAAAAACCTGAATCTAAAACTACACAAAAAACAGGTACATCAACACAGACCCAATAACCAAGAACAGTTTGATGACTTAACTACTGATAACTAAATTAGTACCTTGAAATTCAATAAATTTCATTTTATCCATAAATACTTCCCAAACATCCACACTTTATATATCAGAAAGTTTATGCCATACATGGAGTCTTTCATTTTATATAAATATGACAGACAAGGAATATTTTGTTATTTCTTTATTAAATTTTTCTTGTTTCCACACAAGAGACCATAGGTTGTCTAATGAAGGATTACTGCCAGAACTATCATCTGTTTAGCTCAACGGTAGAAGCAATGCTACATTGAAGCAGCTACCCTATCAGTTGCAGGTTCAATTCTTGCAGCAGCCTCATTTTCTTTAATTTGTTTGTTCCATTTACATTGTCTACGCCAAATGATACATTCACTGTGTAATAATGGGAGATGATTTAAATTAAAGTTTCAATATAATAGAATGCAATTCATAATCATTCTGTTGAATCATATATCCATTACTTAATAATATATTTACATATAATAATTGAATAATTGAGTCATTCCCGGACTGCTGTTTTGCTGTATAACAACTCTTCAGTGTGGCTATAGACTATCCATTATCCCATCCAGTACCATGAGGTAGCATCGAAACCTTTGTTTCAGACCCAGAGGTTGCCATTTCACCTCTGCCCTACGCAGAAGTGGACGATCAGTGTGGCTGAACTTAAATGATATATTTACTTACCTACAATGCCCCATCCACCAGTGCTCTATTGCAGAGTTAGAGGAGCATATATATACATACATACATACATATATATGTATATATATATATGAAAAAGGAAATATATGAAGGTGCTCTGAAATCAGTCAAAGACTGCATCTGCAGGAATCTGACATTCTCATATTGTATTTGGTGATATCTTGTGGTATTGTTGAAGTACCCTCAGTTAATGGTAAGGATATTTAAGCAAATCATGTCGGACATTATTACTCTTTTCAAAGCAGTAGTTATATAAACTTGTTGTATATATAATTTTGACTTCCAACAAAATCCTTTTCTCTGTAGATCCTTTAATGATGAAATCTTGGTTAATGAACAGGTTCACAAGGTCCTCTCAGTAGAATGGTTGTGTTCATTAACCTGTTCACTAGAACCCTTCTCAAAATGTCTCTTTGGATTTTTGAAAAAACAACTTTAATCTTTTTTAGGTCCTATTTCAACCGGTTCATTAATAACATCTAGATTCTCCAGAATCTAGATTTTCCTGGATGTTTTCGTACTCTATATTAAATGTTTTCAAGTTGAGAAAGCCAGTGATTTCATAAATTAAATTTATTCTAACCATTAATTCTTTGAAAGAATTTTTTTAATATGACTCTATTACTGAAGGTTTAGAATGGAGATGCATTGCTGATTATTTGCCATGGAAATGCATTGCCAATAATTTATCATGGAAATTCAATGTAAATGATTTACTATGGAAATGTGTTGCAGATAATCAAATATAAAAATGTATTGCAAACGATTCATCATAAAAATATACTGCAGATTATCTAATATAAAAATGTACCGAAAATGATATGTTATAGAAATATATGGCAGATTATTCATCATGAAAATGCATTGTAGATGAGTTACTATTGAAATACATTGCCAATACTTTCATATCAAAATACATTGCATGTGATATATTACAGAGATGCATTTTGATATGAATTACTATGGAAATGCACTGCTAATAGTTTACGCTGAAAATTCATTGCACATGATTTACAATGAAAATACACGGCAGATGATTTTTAGTAAAAATTCATTGCAGATAATTCAATATGAAAATGCATTACAAATGATTTATTCTAGATGTGCATTATAAGTTATTTACTATAGAAATATATTGGATCATTTACTATGAAAATGCATTGCAAATGTTATACAATAAGGTTCAAGAGATGATATTCATAAATACTGAAATATCAACAAAAAACAAGAAAGCACGAAGAGTATATACCTCAGTCAACACTAAGCACTTACTAAAAACTGAATGAAATGTCAAATAGATAAAGCTTGACTCACCTAATTGGTAGACAACTCTTGGTGAACTCGACTTCTTGGTAAATCAGCAACAAAACACACAAACTCGTAGATAAAAATGACACACTCATCACTTCATTCGTATTTACATCATACATGGAAAACCAATGTAGCGACCTATATTTTTTTTACTATCAGTGTTACCTTGCAAGGTGTCTTCCCTGTCCAAGGGTGATAACTCAAATATAACTAAATCTATAGACAGGTTGTTATAAACCATCTCACCTCATTTTTTTGTTTTGTTTTTTATTTTCCTGTTAATACTGCTTGTCTGCTGAAAGGAAAAAAGTATCTTACTTCTCTCAGTATCTTTTCTTCTTTTTTTTTCCAACTTGATCAACTTAAAACTGGTCTTATTTACAGCAATTTATACTCTGCATACTTTGCAAGGTTGATGGTCCTTCTTGGAAGGCTTAAAGCACCTTTCTTAGTGAGAGCATTAGCCAGCCAATCTTTTGCCTCTACCCAGAATAATTCCAATTCTCTCTTCTCCAGCATTTACCTCACTATAGCCACCTCTTGTCACTCAGTGGTTTTAGAGTATTGGCTGCTTGGAAGAGGCTTCTATTGTCTGTTCTACATTCAATGATGAGATGTGACTTTTTTTTATTGTAAATCTCAGCCAATAACTTAGACATTAGAAAAGCATTATCTGAGTTGTCAACAAGAGCAAAGGTTTCTGCAGCTAGAGTTTATTTGACCATTCTTCTAATGTTGTCTGCCACAGAAGTGAGCACGAATTATTGTTTGAGTCAGTAAGAAAAATGATGTCCAACTTAACTACCAACTTTAGGTAAATTGGCAAAACCAGCGTCTGTGTATAAATATAGTTTGAGATCTTTTGAACTCCTGAATTTTGGGACCATGATATATGAGTCATTATTTTTATCATGTTTCATGATCTTATTCATTCTAAGAAGAGACTCAACTGTTGTATGCTTCAGGTTAGAGCTGGCTTCACATACACTGAAGCTAATAGCTGGTCTTGAAATACCTAAGACCCAATTCATCTGTCCAATTGCACATTGCAGCAGTTGTTTTTTCTTCTTTCGTAAATAGTTCCATCTTTCAAAGTAGTTTATTTCTACTAAATGGGATAGGATTGAAACTCTTCAAATAATTTGTTTTGTTGATACTCATGAACATGTCTGCATTTTGATTCAAGTCTATACCAATGTATTTGAAAACTGTTAAAATCTTTGCTTATGTCAAAAGCAATTCTTAGCTTCCTAATGATCCTATGTTCAAATTTTTATGATACATCCCATAACAGATTGTCAATAAAAGAGACAATCATTCCCTCCAGATTTTGAGAACTACACCAGTAGAATTGACCTTGATCATAAGTACTCATTTGTGTTCCTGTTTGAGTTTCAGGAACCTTACCCTGGGGGCATCTGCTAGGCCATATACAGTATCCTTTAATTATCATATCATATTGCTATTACATTCTTCAGGAGGTCTCTGATGCACTTCTCTTTCTATTTGTTTGCTATGGAGTATTGCAGTTTTTAAATCAACAGAGTGCAATATCCAAGGGTTTGTAACAATCATACTGAGACGAGCCCTTACACTTTCTGTCATTTAGGTTAGGCAAAAATGACCAACTCCTCAAAACTTCCTGCACAATCTCACCTTTGTATACAAATTCTCATTGTTTAATTCTAGAGTTACAATCCATCGCACGGAAACACATCCCCGTCCTTTATCTGGTACCTCGTCATATACTTGATGTTTCATCCAACTATCATAATAGAACTATAATTCTCTTAGCATTCAAGATGGCCTCTCTCATTATCTCATTCAGTTGAACAAGCCATATCTCTTCCATTGTCTCACTACTCTGTGGTGCTGCCATATTGTCACTACTCTGAGGCAAAATTTCACGTCACTCTACTTGATCAAAGTCTAATACATATTGCCCTCCTTGTAAGTCCATTTTTGTTTTTTTCCAGCTATTGAAATCAAGTCTACTGAACTCCATTCTGCCACCAGTGTCTGAATTATTAAAGCTCGGCAACTCTTGGCACAATCGACTTCTCGGTAAAGAAGCAATAGACAAAACACACAAACTCATAGATAAAAGTGACATGCCTGTTACTTTATACGTATATGCATCATACATGGAAAACAATATGGCGTCCTTTATTCTTCCACTATCAGTGTCACCTGGCAAAGAATCTTCACTGTCCAAAGGCAATAACTCAAACATTAAGTAAATATATAGAGGGCTTGTTAACTGTAACATGAAAATCAATTCATGAATAGGTACGATGTTGGGGAGGTAATTATGTGAGTTTTGATTTTCCAAACATAAGACTATTGTTTCAACATATGAAAAATATCTCGAAATAACAAAAAAAATCCCTGGATTTGCCCCAAAATTTATAATTTTTTTTTTTTTTAATTCCCCCCTGAATAGATTTTTAGAGGGGAAGTTAATTTATAATGTAAGTTTATGCTAAATTGGTCTCTTAGTTTGTGCCTGGCAGTGTTCGCACTTGAATTTGTTTTCTCAAATTCAGAATTTTGTGTAGACATTGATCATGTAATGGTTTCTTTTGAGAGTCTAACCAGACCTGTTTACTTATCATTTTTTTTTCAGGGAGATTCTGGAACAGCCCTGCGTTGTTTTCGGAAACGTGATGGAAAACTTGTCCTTGCTGGTGTTGATTCAAGAGCTCCAACAAAGAACCTGACAATTTTCACCAAAGTCTCTTATTACAGAGATTGGATAGATTCAAAGATGTATTCGTTACAAAATAAAAATCATTTAAGAAAAAGAGGTGAGAATAAATATCATAAAACCTACATACATGTGGAAATCTTGAATAGAATATAGTCATGTGCAGGGATAGATGGAAAGAAACTCCCTTTTGGAAATAACTTCATTATTTACTGCTCCATTGTAGTCAAATTAGCTTTACATTGGACCATACAGTGGTAGAATCTGCCTGCTCTATCAAAATGTAACATGGCAATAATATCTGTAAGACTTTCTGTATGGGATCGATAGACTTTTACAGGAAGTCTGATGATATATTGGCTATAACATGTTGAATGCATTCTTCCGGTTGATCCAAAGATTGTGGTTTGTCTTGATACACCTCCCCATTTACACACTAAACAGAAAGATGTCATGAAAATAGAGCAGTATTCATAAAAGAAACATAATTTCTAATAGGGAGTTATCTCCTGTATATTCATTTATTAAATATATATTTGGTCTCGAAAGGTATAAATGATGTCTATATTCAATACTTGCACACTCACACACACATATATATATATATATATATAAATATATATATATATACATATACACACACATGCATATTCATTTATATAAACACATGCACACACATACACACAAATATGCATACATATGTGTAGAATTCAATTATATTGTAATTAATAATAAAAATTGAAATTCATGCTAAAATTGTGCTTGCGCTTTTTTTAATGTCTTACAAGTGGAATAGTTTCTTTTTGTACAGCTTACACATGTTTATAATTAAATATTAGTTATTACCATTGAGAAATTCATGGATATATCTTGTATTTGTATTGGATGATTTTTTCAATAAAAAGCTACATGTATATAGTCTAGAAAGCTTTAAACACAAAACATTAAAAAACTTTTTTTGTGTTACTTCAGTCACTTATTCCCAAATGTCTGTCAATACGATTCACGTAATTTCTTTCAATGTTTCCTTTCCTGTTTTACATATACTCACATATACTTTGTTATTAAGGTACAATGTATAAAATTTCTCTTGTTGGGATCAGAATCATCAGTTGTTCACCATGTAACCGTTTCGGGAATTTTAAAACAAAACAGTTATATTAATATGGCAGCCCAGCAGTGTTGATCAAACATCACTTCCCTTTCAGGTATATTTTAATATATAGCTTATGTCATACAAGTAGATTGTTATTTTATGTAGGGTATTATCATAATGTATTGTATATGGATATTATTTTATACTACATATCTAATTTTTGAAAGAGGCTTACTTACTTGGGTTACCTAAAGAACATATTTAATGATGAGGGATAAATAAGTATAACAACAGACATGACTCACTATTCATATCACTTCTATTAAGTATTCATCCATGTGAATATTAAATCCATTGTGTCAGTTTTAATCTCAGACTGCATGCAAACCAACTAATGATATCATCTTCAAGAATACTAATTACACAAAAAAACTTCAAGTTGATTCCCTTCCAACATACTTAACCAAAGAATTTGATAATTTTTTCCACTAACTCCGAAGTTAATTTCCCATGTCATACATATAAATATATATATTGTTCCATCAAGAAAAAATTCACAAATTGTACCATAATAATAAAGTATACATAAAACAGGGAAAAAAACCCTGAAAAAGTTTTTTTTTAATGTTTTAATGTTCAAAGCTGTAAAGCATTCTGGACTGATATATATATATATATATATATATATATACTAAATGAGGTTCCTGGCATTGTCTGGGGAAAAAAAAATTCAGACAAGGAAGCAAATGATATTTTATAGAGATTTTATAAAATCGAACAAGGAGGGAGAGTGCACCTTCCGCCATATTTGGGCCTGCACACATTCCCACTAAAGCAGTGCTGTGGAATTGAAATTATTTATTCACATTCTCTCACTCACTTATGCCAAATTACTTTTATCTGATATTTTATTAAAAAGCAACTACACTTGTTCCATTGGAAGAGTCCATTGTTTCAAATGGTAAGTAGGTGATATTTTTATGAGCAAAATATAAATTTTATCTACATGTATTACGTATAAGCTAATGAAAATATCTCCAACACACGATTTGAAACAATGCACTCTTCCACTTCCCTCCAAGTTATAGACAGAAAAACAGAAACAAACAGAAAAAGTCACACTGTTATTGAATCACCGTAGCTCCACAAATGTCCCACCAGACCAGATTCTTTTCTCTTTGCTCATCTGTGTTTATATGTGTGTGTGTGTCTCCCCGAGCACTCCTGGTCACCTTTTAGGGGATACAACCATTGGAATTCGTACGAGTACACTACTTGGCATCATCAAAAAATATTTTTCTTGGTTTTTGCAAAAAAGTGCTTTTTTTGGTCTCCAGTTATTTTGGGACTAAAAATGACCTAATTTTTGTGCTGCTATTTTTTAAGATAGTTTCAGATAAAAGATCTTTTTGTTTTTTTTTACATAATTTTTCAGATCTTCAGTTCTGGTATATGTGTAGACTATGGTGATTCATTATTATATAGATAAATTTAGCAATGTTTTAATTGCTCAATAAAAAAAAAGGAAAAGAAGTAACTTCTTTTATTTTTTCAATTTTTTTTATTTTCATAGAACTTTGATTGGATAAAAAGCACTATTTCCCTTCTTGACTATGTGTTGTTCTTGCAAGCAAAATATAAAGGAATTTGATGATAAAGAAGAGTCTGAGCCAATATGTCCAAATGGCAAATTCTGAAAGAAAGCTGTTTGGAGAGAGAACCAGTTACATTTATGAAACTCCATAAGATTTCATGCTCAGTGAACAACAAAAAAATAAAGGAATGGGATGCAAGTTCAAGTCATGTTCAATGCTACTAGTTTAAAAAAATCCATGATCCATGATACTTAACAGTTGTAGAATGTCTCTACAAGATGAATTTTATGATAACAAAAATGTAAATTTAGTCACTTCTATCTGATGTTACGTGTTGAAGCATTTTCATTAGCGAACTTTCTGATTTCATTGACATACAGGGCCAACAGAACTGGTAATACGTCTGGGCCTGATGTCAAATGTAGGCTCTCATTTCAAACTACTCATCAAGTATTTTTGAAATCAGTGCTAAATTCATATGATTCATGTATAGGTATATGCATGTGCACCTCTAGAGTAGGAACCCCTAAAAACTGTAGGCTTGGACCAAAATGGATCCGCTAGCCCTCCCCACTGCCTGGGTCAGCTGACATAAAATGAAGGATCACCAAAGATTGTTATACAAGTGGGTTTTTAGGGAATGTAAGTTGTAGTGTATGACTGTATTTTTTGAGAATGAGTATAATTTATTCCAAGGTCTTTTTTTATCGCCTGATGTAAGCATGGTTATATTAGTTTTTGAAAAAGTGGTCAGAGAGGTTCCAGGAACTGAAAGCCTGAAGTTACAAAGATTGTTATGAGATACCCAACAAATAGTACAAGAAGACACGGCAAAGATGTCAGTGACATTTAAGTAACCAAGAATTCAAGACCGCATTCAAAGGCGATGATATGGCAAATGAACTGAAGAGACAACAGCAAGCAATTTCCACCCCTGTTTAGTTTTTAAGAACAAAATGTAAGGGAGATGGGTGTACAACCTTTTTTGCCTTCATATGTTTGTTCATTCTTTGTTATATCTTCATTCACATCTGTGTCTCATTCAAAGGAACTGCAATTTCATTTCATACTGACTTGATTAAAAAATGTGTATGTTATGCTTAAAACCAAAATGATAAAGAAAACCTGTAAATAAGGTTGAACACAAAATATCAAAGTGCTGAGATACAGACACTGTGAGTAATTTCATTTGTCCGAGAAAAATTATTCAGATAAAAGTTCACTATTAGTTTGTAAATTCAATTTCAAAGGGAGGTAAGTAATTAAGTTGGCTTAGGCATCTGCTACTGACATTTGAAATGAATTAAAACTGACTTCTTGAACATTCAAAACTGTATTTTATTAAATTCAAATGTAAATTTTATTTTATCAAATTCAATGATAAAGGATATAATTCAGGATTAGTTTTAGGGTTACAAATACCAAAAAACATTTTTTTTTCATAATCATAAAACCGAAAAGAATATATACCGGTAACTAGCAGAAAGAATTCAGAAAACAATTCTTCAATCTCTGACATGGTTTCTCCAAATGAATTCATGTAAATAGCTGGTAAGAAGGTCCCCCACAGTGCCAAATTGTTGCTGTTATTTCCATTTAGCGCACTTTAAATGTTCAAGTCTGCTTTTGTTCATTTGTTAGGTTAGTAGCAGACACATAAGACAACGTAATAGCTTACCTCCCTTTGATATCGAATTTACCAACTGATAATAGTGGCCTATAGAGATGATTGATAGCAATTCTTAAAAATGGGAGCAATTTTTTTCAATGTGAAGTCACTAAAAGTTTGACACAATCATGTTTACACCTTTTTTTTCAAGTGTAGTCAACATAAGTTTTCAACCATAATTATCTCAGAGTTATTGTTAACGAATTATTTCTTAAATTAAAATTTCCAACAATATTTCCCCTAAATAATAACACAAATATTATTACTATAAAATTGGAGTGGTTTAGTGTCGGGCATGTTGCCGATTTTGTTTACAACAGTTCATTGACATTAATGCCTTACCTGCTTGAACTTCCTGAGTGACAAAAACCAATGAAAAATCACTAAAAGTTATCAAAATTTCTCTAAGTATAAACTGGGTGCCCTATACAGAGAGACTGTACGAAATTTCAGTCGAAATGACCAAAAGAGAAACAAGCAAAATTTTTCCTTTTATTATTCTATGGTAGAATCACCTAGCCTGGAAACGGAAGCCAGGCGATGATGTCAGGCTTTACCACTCGATTGGTTTTGTCATCATCTGCGTCAAACAGGTCATCTTGACAATATAAACTCGTCATTTCGAGACGGATAGCAAAAACTTTCGAAACTTCATCTTTCTATTAGGAAATATTTTTCAATTCGCACCGGTTTCAGATTTTCGTGGTTTTCCTTCGCTACTGAAGAGTTCCGTCTGTAACAGTTTGTCGGAGTAACTTCTGCTGACTTTTCAAGACAACTGACGGTCGAAAACAAAATGTGAAGTTTGTTTACATTCATAAAAGATTTTAAGAAAAGTTAAAGTGGTAAGTTTATATTTGTTAATTTACATTTTATTCTGCGCGTTGTATTTCGAAAAATTATTTTGAAAACTTTTTAACTAAAAAAAAAAAAAAAAAAAATGACGTTTTATAACTTTTTGTTCCACGAGTTGAATCAAACTTATTAACTCTGATGGGCACCTGCCGGAGAGCTATAATTAGCCAACTACTACTGCAAGATGATATTAGTGAGTTCGATCCTTACTGACATGAGGTGCTCTGGTGGGTATTGCTGCCAGTTGACACGTGCCACACTTGACTAAAACTTCGTAAATAAGTATTTGAAAAGTTTTTGTTTACTTTGTTTATTACTAGTCTGTTATCCAAGACTATTCTACCTTCTTAATAATAATAATGTCAATAATAAAAATAACAACCCAAAACTTCCACGTCATGAAAATGTGATTTTTACGTAAGGGTTTAAAAACCTGTTGATTTCAAATGGATGTATAAAATCCATCCACTTTTTGAAAAAATCCACGGAATTTCATTATCTGATTTGCGTAAAAAAACAACTTTTTATATGCATTTCATGGAATTAATATTTATTTTAAAAGGTTCCCCCGTAGCAATCATGTTGCTATGGGTCGCATTTTATCTATCAAGTTTTTTAAAGTTATTTATTTTGTCAAAATTATTTAAAATTATTTCTAATATTTTTCATTGTCTTGCTCTGCTAGGAAACTATGCATTTTTTTGTGTTTTTGTAATGTCGATCAAATTCAAAATAATTGATGAAATTCGTGAGCTTTTTGGTGACGTTATTTTCATGTTGAATTTTGGTTAACGATTACATGGGATTTGGGTAGAATGAGATTTTTCTTAACAAAAAATTCTAATTTATAATTTTTGTTGAAAGAAAAAGAAGAAACCATCAGGAAGTGAACCCCCAGCGACCTCGCCATATGAAAGGGGTGATTTTTTTTCCTCATCGATAGCTGATTCTAGTAAAAATAAATCAAACTTTTCTCATGAAATCACCAATTCAGCCGTGTAACCAAACAATTAACAAATGATTTAAAGGTAATTCCCCCGAGAAATAATTGCTATTTATTTTGTAAATAATGAAAAATTTTATTAGATGAAGTATTGTCAGTTATTATCATTAATTTTTTTCTGCTACTAGTATTTACTTTCATTCCCAGTTTTTGTTGCTTTTAATCGCAACTCTAGTAAGGCTGTTTCCTCTTTTGTATCCTCGTATTCTTTAGTCGTTGGACGTACACCCTCTTCACGATTCGCCACACCTCTTTATCATGGGCGTCGTGGAGCCAGTACTTCCTGAACTTGTCTTGTTCGTCTCTCCATCTTGTATTTTGCCGGACTCAGTTTCACGTGTGATCTCTGAGGATCCATGTTGAGAAACGGGATGTCCACCGGTTGTCTGCGAACCATTGGTGCAGCATGACCAGCCCATTGCCATCTTAGCTTTCTAATGGATTCTATGATGTCTGGGACTCCTGTTTTTTTCCCTTTCAGCAGTTAGTGAATAAATTGATGCATGAATAAAGAATGAGTTCCCGATGAAGATTGATCTCACAACCCTCAATGCCAGAGAGTGGCTCGATTAAAGTTGTTTTACAGTTCTGTTGAATTTTAAAAGTATGATATCGCTTTGTTTGCCAACTTTTCAGTCTTATTTGCTAAATCATATACTTTAAAATTATGATTTGCGGGAAGAAAAAATTAACATGAAAATTTTTCATCAAAAAAATTGAATGAAAACAATACCTGAACCTCTGCTCAAAAGAATAAAATAGTAATGTTGAATTAAAAAGGAAGAAAAAAAAAGGCTGCATTGATACAGAGATCTATTTGGTTTTTTTTTGGTAAGGTTGGTAAAATTTTTCCACTCACTGATTGACAGATAGGCAATAGAAAGTTTATATAGCTGAGGAAACTTGTAAAAATTGACTATAGCACACTTTGAAAGCCTATTTTCATGATCATGAAGTACTATTCCAGTGCTTTCATAACCAAAGCAAGGGATGAGACTTTTATACTTAATTTTATACCAGCTTTTATTAGTTATTAGAAAGGTCTGTCACTAAGATGTGTTGAAGTCATGGGTCAATTAAATTATAAAACACGAAGGATAATTCAAACAACTTATTTTGTGTGTCAAGTTTTGACATTTGAAAGCCTCTCTGAGAGCACATCAAAACAGCACTTGTTTAAATTTTGTATGTCTCTCATCCAGCAGATAGCTAAGTTTAGCTTGGATTCATGATTATGGAGGAGTTGAAATTTTCAGTTAATGTACAACTACCTAGACTGGTTGAGGAATTTTAAAACTGTAATGGAGGTACAGAAATTAACGAACTTACCCAACATCAAAAATGGCCACGATGTCTGAGTACTGACTGGCTTGCATCTTTGTGGCGGGATCATCAGACCATATTAAGCTGCTTCTTCGTAGCTCTTCTTGCATGGAGGCTATGGATATCGGCCAGCTATTAACCCTGGTTAGGGCAATATTGAAGGATGATACAGGAGTAGTGGGATTGGTGGTAGTGGCTGCTTGACGGGTATGCGATGTGGCAGGGCCTGTACCCACAGAACACCAAGATCATTTTTTATTAGTGTGAGATACTGTGTTGACTCAGTGGGATAAGTAGAGGATCGGGACCACGCAGAGAAATGCAATGCTCTTGCTGTTGTGGACCAGGTCGTGTTTTTTGGGAGTGTTGAGTTGGGGGGGGAGACAACAATGCAGTCTCCTCTACGAGCTGTAAACATGGTGCTATCAGTGATCAAGGTCCAGGTTCATGGAATACAGTGCACAGCTCTGGTTGACTCTGGATGTTTTGCTCAATCAGAGGCAAGGAAATGTGCCATTCATGTACGAGGGTTGATGTGGTAACTATCAATGGCGAGATTCATACATGCTGTGGAATCAGGATTATTGTACTGTATATATTCAATGGGAACTCTGTTGTGGTTGATTTCCTGGTAGTACAAAGAAAGGTATCAGGATTTGACTTCTTGGTTGGAATTGATACCATCAAAGTGTTGGGTGATGTTCTATTTATAGCGGCAGATATGCTGAATTTTCATGAAGGAAGCACCCATTCTGATTGACGAATCTGATAAGTGGGCAAATTATCAGACTCCAGAGAAATCGTGGAATAGTGTTTAAGAGAAGCCCATGTCCAAACATCATCATCATCATCATCATCAGTCTCTTAACATCCGTCGTTGAATATAGACCTTCTCTAGGATTCGCTACATTTCTCTATCGTGTGTGTTGAGGAGCCAGTACTTTCTGAATTTGTCTTGCTCTTCTCTCCATCTAATACTCTGATGGCCATGTTTGCACATGTGATCTCTGGGGTCCATGTTGTGAATCAGTTGTCTGCCATTCTTGTGACATGACCAGCCCATTGTCATTTGACTTTTTTAATGGATTCTATGATGTCCCTGACTCCTGTATTATCCCGAATGTATTGTGCTGTCTTATAGTCTCTTGATGTGAGGTTGAGCATAATCCTTTCATATGCATGTTGCATGGTTCTCAATTTGCGGGTCTGTCTCTTGGTTAGGCTCCATGTTTCAGCTCCATAAGTGACTATTGAGAGGATGCATTGGTTGTACACCTTTCTTTTTAGGATCAAAGGGATCTTCTTGTTTTTAAAGATTGAGCTTGCTCTGCCAAAGGCTTGCCATCCTAGGGTGATTCTTTGCTTGATTTCTTCTTTTGAGGGTTTTATGGAGATTTGTTGTCCTAGTAGATGTAGTGGTCTACTTTCTCCAGTTCTGTGTCCTCAATTGTGATCTTAGTGCTTTTATTTCCAATATGGTTGTTACACATGATCTTCATCTTGCCCAAGTTCTTGTGTTGGCTGACTTTCTTGTTCTCTTCATTCATTTCATCTAGAATTAGTAGGAGGATGTGTAGGTTCTCTGCAAAAAAGGGCAATGTCATCTGCAAATCTAAGGTTGCTCTGATATTTGCCATCTATTTTGATTCCTTTATTCTACCAGTCTAGTCTTCTGAAGATCATCTCAAGGTAGGCTGTGAAGAGTCTGGATGAGCTGGTATCACCTTGTCTTACCCCTTTTGGGGGCTGAAAGGGCTCCGAGTCTTTATGTAGTCTGACAAACGAGTTGCTGTGACTGTATATATGTTGCAGCACTTCTATATATACTGGATCAAGTCTGGAACAAATATAAATGCCAACTTCAAGTATGGATGGACAATAGGTGATTAATATCCTACTTCAATTCTAAAGATTTGAGCTGGCTTATGTCTGTGATGCCAGAAAATATGGCAAAGATATGCCTGATAATAGACTACAGAGAGCTAAATGAGCATGTTGATGTGTTCATGGCCAACGCAGATGTCTGTGCAAACTAATTGAAGGAATGACGACAGCAAGGCACAAATGTATCTATTTTGGACCTCAGGAAAATTTTTTTGCTGGTGCATATCCTTGAGTTCATGTAGCCATTTCAGACAGTCATATCCAAAGAGAGAGGGTACTGCCTTATATGATTGAGATGAGGTCTGTCATTAGTGCTGTGTTGGCTCACAATGAGTCTATTCAGAAAGCAATATAAGCATATATTGACAAGATATACGTCAAAAAGGACATAGTACACGAGTCAAAGAGTGTTTGTCAGATTTTGGATTGATCAGCAAGGACCCTGAGTGATTGAAAAATGTGGCCTGAGTGGTAGATCTGCCAATCTGAGGGGAGTATGATATTCTGTTAGAAGCGAGAAAACAAGGTTTTGGATATTCCTGATCTCATCACGCGACGAAGCATTTTTCCCTTGTGTGGAAAACTTGGGGGACCCTCACCAGTGTGTGGTTGGCTCTGTATGGCAGTGGTATTCGTGAAACACAGAGCCGATACAGTCACAGAAGACTGGGATGAGGAACTGAATGATGCCCACCTTTGAAAACATGATCATGGAAACTGTCCCCTGGATATGGCAAAATGATCACACTCAATTAGACTGGTGCGTAAACGGCAAGGAAATGAACGGTAGTTGCAAGTTCCCTGGCAATCAGAATATAGCTGGAAGAGAGTGGATCTATAATTGAAAATGCATGCTGGTTTTGTCCAGTGAATGATGCACAGCAAATCAACCTGGCTGAACTTGACGCCATGTTGAAAGGCATCAACTTGGCTCATCAGTGGCAGGCTAAAGTGCTGTACTCAATACCCGTATGTGCATCATTGGATCTCCGACACCCTGACCAGCAAGCAAGATGTTGATTAGGAGATGACTCAATATTCTCAGGGAATTAGTCAAAGAGCATGGCCTGCATTTGGACATTGGTTAAGTTGAACTCAGAACTGAGCTGATGAACTAACCTGAGTGCTGAGAGATGGTTCAATGAGATAAAGCGGGAGATTGAACCTGTACCACATCTATCACTGCAGAGGACATTCTGGAGTAAAGCAAACAACTTTGTTGGGAGAGTCGAGCCCCTTTCACATCAAATGCAACTGTCAAGACGGTGGACAGAGAATGCGTGGAATGTCCAGCAATAGGTCTGGTACTAGTACATAGGCAAGAGGGGAACATTAGCTGTGAGTGACCTCTGGCACAGTTTGGGAATTACTGTAATGGCCTTTAATTGCCCTTTTGCATTTTTCAGTCTGACGGACATTAGTTTGACATGTCGAGTCGATATTTTATGAGAGGCCCACCGAAGGAGCTCCTCACAGACAATGACTACATTCTGTAGTAAGACATTCAAAACCTTTGTGGTGTAATGGGGGTTCAGTCTGCGTTTCTGGTGTGCACAAGCCCAGGCTGAAAATAGGATTGTGGAGAGGAGTGTGAAGGGAATAGCTGCCAGGAAGCAATACTCTACACTGGAGGTGGTGTACTTGTAAAATGTGACACCAAAGGATGACGCCTCGAATCTGACTGCGCCTGCTAATAAAGTTTACGCGTACAAGTTCGGCTGAAGGACATAGATACAATGGCCGTATGGGGACCTGAGATAGAACATGACGTATATTAGGTGGGAGATATTGTATGGGTGAAAACAACTTATAACCAATGCACTTTTAAATTCAGCACGGAAAGAGTTACTGAGATGGTTAGCCCACAATCATTGTGGTTGATGAATTTCTGCATCACTTTGAAGACCTTCCATCCATTTTGTGCTGAAGTGTACCAGCGGAAGACACCAACAAACTCTGCAAGTAATGATGAGATTGTGCTTGAGTTCAAGTTCGTTTAGTGGAAAAAGACGGGCTAACAAAGTGATTCCCTCTTTAATCTAATTATTTTCTGTATGAAAGTAGTATGTTGTGAATGGTGTTGGGGGGTGCAATCAGTTGGTGAGCCTATCAGTGGTTATTTGTGTTGCGGTGACCAGCAATGGTGATGACTTTCAGTTTGCGGTTAGCTGTGATTTCTTACATGTGAACAAAGTATGCATATCTAAAATAAGGGTTCCCAAGAGATTTCAGGACAAGTTCTTTGTAGAGATCATAAAAACTGGAAAAAAGACTTGGTGGTTCCATTTCCCTGGTTGTAAAATTTTCAAGTCTTTTTTTTTTTTCTTTCCATGAGCCAGTAAATGCAAAAATTTCTGTTTTTAAGAGATTCAAAAAAATCTTTTCTGACTTCTTCAAAGGTTCATCATGGAAGTGTTATATTTCCTCTTCTTAAAAAAATGCTGAATTTGACAAAATATGAGTTAAGAATTTGATTTTAGTTTTAAATTGAAGTTGATAGTATCAACAAGTATGCTCACTAGTATAACTACCTGTTATCATGGAATGTATTTTGATTATTTTCTTTTTTATATTTTTCAGGCTCTCATCATTATAAAGATACTTGCTGCCTTTCTTTAAGAAAAACAATACACCAATTAATATATTTGGTTCAATCACCATATATCTCTGTGGATAAGGCAACCTTCAGATAAGATGAGACCATGATTTCAGTCTGAATTTCATGATTTCAGCTCAATGTTTAGTTTTTGTATCGGGCCTAAAGGATGACCCCATTTTTGGCGAGTGTATTCTGGATGTTCCAAATGTCTAATCTGCCGAAATATACAGTATTCTCTGGTCACATATTTCCTGTTGAAATTTGCTCTTGCTAAAAAATGGGAGACATTCCTGAAGAGAAGCATCTGATTAGTGAAATATCCAAGACAGAATTTGTGGATGAAAAAATAATTGAAGAACATATAAAAAGTAATGCTGAAGAAAAACTCCTGGACTGTGTAGTGTGTGGGAAAGCTTTCAACAAGAGTTCAGGCCTCAAACAACACATGAAATTACATAAGGATACAAAACCATTTACCTGCGAAATTTGTGGGGCTGGTTTTCTTCAGAGTTTGCATCTTGAACATCATGTACGAATCCATACTGGAGAGAAACCATTCCCCTGTGTAACGTGTGGAACCAGTTTTTCATGTGCTTCCCATTTAAAGCAACACTATCGAGTTCATACTGGAGAAAAACCCTACTGCTGTGATATGTGTGGAAAAGCTTACACACAGAGTTCATCCCTAAAATTACATCAGAAAACACACACTGGAGAGAAGCCATTTGGGTGTGAGATATGTGGAAAGCACTTCACATTGAAAGCACAGCTTAGAAATCATAAAATTACTCATACAGGTGTGAAACCATTCTACTGTGAAGTTTGTGGAGCAAAGTATACTCGGAACTCATACTTAAAAGTTCATCTCAGGTCCCACACTGGAGAGAAACCTTTTGCCTGCCAGGTGTGTGGCATGAGTTTCACTCAAAGACACTATCTGAAACAGCATATGAGAACACACACTGGGGAAAAACTGTACCAATGTGAGATTTGTTGCAAGAATTTTTCCCGGAAATCTTACCTGAAAGACCACTTGATTCTGCATCAGGATAACACAGCTTTCACTTGTGAGTTGTGTGGCAAAAACTATTCAAATAAGTATAACCTGACAGAGCACAGAAAAATACACACCGGTGAAAGGCCATTCCATTGTAGTGTTTGTGGCATTGGCTTTGTGTGGAAGGCAGCACTAAAAATGCATATGAGAACACATACAGGAGAGAAACCATTTCCTTGTGAAATCTGTGGAAATTGTTTTACTCAAAGAAGTCACTTGCAAAAGCACATGCAAACTCACACTGGCGAGAGGCCTTACAAGTGCAATGTTTGTTCCAAATATTTCTCCCGTCAGGCCTATCTTAAAGAACACTGCAATATGCATGCTGGCAAAAAATTATTTAATTGTGATTTCTGTCCGAAAACTTTCACATACAGAACAAACCTGCGCAGACACGTACAGATTCACACTGAAGAAAAACCATTTTGCTGTACTTTGTGCGGAAAGACTTTCATCCAGAATATGCACCTCAAAAAGCACATGAAGGCACATGAGTAATGCTCGGTAATGATACTGATAAGCCCACCTCGTATGTTGAGCATCAAATGACATTAGTTTTAATGTGTTTATTAAAACTAATCAAAAAGATGGCTGTCTTATGTTCAACAGTAAATATGCTAGCATCCTTAAATTTATTCTGTTGTTCTGTTGTTGAAGGTTTATTTTCAGAGTTCCAATCATTACAAGTTGAAGATGTTAAAAAGTGCTCAAATTTCTTACATGAAGCATTATTGTCAGTATCAATTTTGACTAGATTTTTTTCATCTCATTTTGGCTGCTTGTTTACACCTAGTAGTAATAGAGCTAATCATCTAAAGTTGTCTTAATTTCTAAGATGATGCATTTTTCTTTTATGTTGTTTTCACAAATCTCAGGTCATTTTTACGTTCCACAGTCAGTAAGCAAACAACATGGGTACAGAATAAGGGATGTGAGTTTAACTCTTGTAGGAAGCTTTTTCTTTATTTCCGATCCATGCAGCTTATCCAACAGGCATTGGATGTAAACACAATTACAAGCAAGGAAAGAAAACTTGGTCAAAAACAAAAAAAAATTAATCGCAACAATGCTTCATCTTGGAAATTCTACTAGTGAAAACATGGGGTAAAAACTGGATAATGAAGAATGTAACTGTGATTAATTTGAATAACATCTGGTTAGCTTCCCTAGTCTGATTGGTAAGGCACTATCCTTGTCAGACATTGCTGAGTACAAGAGATGCGAGTTCAAATCTTGACAAAAGCTTATTCTTCATTTCTCATTTAATGGTCATGAAATACAAAGACGACTTGAGCACTGTGATATGAGGGAAGGAAAAAAAAAAAAATTAATAATGCTGCAAACTATTCCACCCGTTAAATTTTACCATTAGTAGATTTGGGTCTTTTTTCCTATCCATCTGAGTTATATTAAGATGCCAAAAATGAAGCCTCGTTTGATGTTGGACTCTATAACACTGTCATGTATTTATTCAAACCAATAGAAAAAAAAACATCTTGGATTTATTTTTTCGCATTATTGAACCAGCGGAATGTGAAAATGACCTGAGTGTTATGATGAAAACTAATGAAAATAGGATGAAAAGAAAAACTAGTCCCAAAACTGTTAATGACTTTACATGATCTAAGACCTTCAGACAATATCATTATATCTATTACTAATAATGATGAACAAGCAACAGAAATAAGATGGAAGATGGACTTATTTTACTGTCATAATAAATCCTTTAAAATATATTCAGTTTAATTTTGCTTTGTTCTTATATTTCTATAGTTATTTACTAGGATACCTCGTCATGGTGTAATAATCAAAAGCTAATCTTTAGTATTGAGCTTGATTCTCACAAATTGCCCTATAGTTGTGGCCTTATGCCAAAACTAATCTATGCTTAGTATACAACTATAAATAATTACTGAGCTCTACTTAATTTGGCCCAATGCTTGAAGTGTGGGATCATTCATTATAGTTGTAATGGCCAGAAAGGCTAAATTGCTAACCACTGCTTTGTGGCGAGACCGTCATCTTTTGTTATTGATATTAACAGAGCTTAGTCTAGCAAAGGCCGCTAAAGTAGTAATGGTTTGTGTTTGATCTTCATTAATACCTTATTGTAGCCCTGTGGTAGATGAAGCAAAGGTTAATAAATTGTATGTATGCTAAAAGGATGCTTACTGTAGCACAGTGGTTAGCAAACATGTCTTGCAGACCTTTTCACAAATAATGAGTTTGATATTTACTGTCTCTATTTTCGCCTTGTACCAGACCAAGCTTAGTAAATAGCCACAAGGTCTGCCTGGGAAGTATCCAGCCATTAAATATTGATGAAAATTAGCTTACCTATGGCAATGGCCCCTCAGTCTTTGGAAGCTTACGCACTTATTCTAGTGTACCGTACACTTTTCGAAACAATCTGTAAAGTCCTCTTTTGTGATTGCCATAAGCTTTCTTGATCTTGTCCACAGTCTAAAAATCTGGATAGCAAAAAGCCAGAAGTTGCAGAGAGACAAGGATTGACAGACCCAGGTGATGGGATGTTTTTCCAGAAATCCTGCACAAAATAGGAAGAATAATTCGTTTAGTGATTGTGAATGCAATGGTCACGTAGTACTCAAGCTCACTTAATGACGTCTCATTACAGACATACAAAACCCATTGGGGAGTATCTGTTCATGCATGCACAATAAGCTCCCCTCTGATTGGTTGCTCAGTTTCTCCAAGGCCGGGCAAATGATTCTTGAGATATTGAAAATGGCTGGATACTTTTGGGCAATAGATGTCATTTCATATCACACACTCACTGAGGGTTTCTCAACAGATCAGTTTAACAATATGTCCATGGTCTGACACACAGCAGCTGAATTTTTATCTGAAATTTTCGCAGTATAATGTTCGATCTACGTGACTGATATACACCACTGATTCAAATGCATAGACAGAAAAGGAGATTATGTTGAAAAATACAAATTTGCAGCATAAAATAAATGTTCTTATTCTTTGACAGTGGACTCATTGATAACCCCCCCCTCCCTACAATTTTATATATATGTGTATCCATCCCCCTACACACAAGCATATATATACATCTATGCACACCCTTTTATATTCATATTCACAGAGAAAGAAGAAATATATATATATATATATATATATATATATATATATATATAAGCACTCCCTAATTTATATATTCTGCATTATTATTATTATCATAATTATTTAGCTTGGCTCACATATATTTGTTCCCATGTTGTAACAGATTGTATGCAGATATGCTTAATGACAAAGGAGTTCAAAACACATCAATTTACAACTTTAAAGCCCATGATTCATTAATTACCACTCTCCGGTCATTATCTCTACAGGAAGACCTATGATTAATATGACACAACATGACTAGTTACTGAGCCAAACCTATAAAGATATATAGCAAGAGAGAAGAATATGAGTCGTGTATATTTCATATTGTGGCTTATTTTTTATGAATTACATATGTTTGCTGGATAGATGTGCCAGCCATAAAACAATGGTTAGCAGGTCAATTCTGCAAACCATTGCTAGTAAGTTCAGTTCTCACCTAGATTATCGTGGCCTTGTGCCAGACTGCTTTGAGCTTAGCAAATTTCTATATAGATACCTACCATATAAATACTAGTCTTGTAACAGTCCCAGAACCCCGGGTTGAGAGAAAGCACACATCCTTCTTACTGGAGGCTATCCTCACCAAATTGCACTACCACATTGAATATGAAGGGGTTGGATCAAGATTAATCCCTGATGGCTGAGGAGTTTAAAAAAGGCAAGTGCTGAGGGTCTGGACGATTTTTTTTATCCCTACCCACATGTCTGCATGAAGGTTCCCACAACTAAACTTGACCTTGTGTCACATTCTACAATCATAGGGAGGTGGATAAATACCCATACCCATTGTTAATGAGTTTGACCCCTACTGACAGCACTACTACTGTATACTCACGCTTGACTAAGCTAAGCTCCGTAAATACACAATGACAATGAGATATTCCACTTAATTTGCATTCGAAGTCACTCTAAAGTTATGAGAGTTATTTTCCATACTTGAACTTTTGCTACTGAACCTTGCTTCCGAGTGCATTTTTATGCATTTCAAATCACATTATATCAATTGTAAAATGTATTTGCAAGAATAATTATTTTGTAGGGTTGCTTGTAGAGATTACTACTCAGCACCATGTTACTAAAATTTATCAAATTTTACAGTACATAGCATAGGATTGTCATATTTGTACATTGAAAAAATAAAATAAAGGTCATCTCTGGTCCCCATCATAGTTATCAACACACATAAATAATATAGCAACAGTGGCTTGATTTTAGTTAAAAATTGCAAAAATACCTTGAAAGCAGGGCAAGGAAAATGAGTGCTACAGTGTGAAAACATAAGAGAAAATAGTGTACTTGAATATTTCATTTACGACAGTAACAGCAATACAAAAATCTAATGATGTGACTGAAGAACAATAAAAATCAGTACATGACACTACATGCTGACAACACTGTAGAGGTGTCCTCCCCACCTCTGTATCTTGTCATTACAGTTTCATACTTTTTTTGAGAAGGAAATGATTGGAGCAGAAATTATTAACTTTTGAAGAATTTTAAAAATTCCTTCTGGATGAAGATTCCAAGACCTATATGGAAGTATAGTGACCCTAACATGACAAATGTTCCCTGCATAATCTGAAAGTCATTAAACCCGAATTATTTTTGGCTTTAAGAATTACAAAACTGAATCTCAAATTATTCTCAACATTAACCAAAAAGATTCTTAACTAACCTTCCCCCAAAACCAAGAGTGGAAAACAAAAACAAAAAAAAAAAGATAAATAAATAAATAGATACAATCCATCAAGTTCAAGTTTAAATTTCACTGAATCTGAATCTATTGCCTTCGCAAATAGGAAAACGTATCTTCTAATTCACGATAAATTCTGAAACCAGGTAAGTCAAAGTGAGAGGCTGGCGGCAGACAGAGTAGGGAAGTGTATGATTAACGTGACTTTGGTGATGCTCCAACGGACCTAGTAAGCCGGAAGTAGATTATAATGAATTGGTCTTAGTAAGATGAGATTAAAAACGGAAAGACCGAATAATGCGACCACCGTCTCCCCTTTCTCACGAGTACAAGTAAAAGAGAGAGAAACCCGAGGAAATATCCTAACCAATCTCTCTGTCTTCATTTTGCAGAATGGAGCGTTACACCCCGTTGGAAATATCTTCTGTGAACAGGCTGTTAGGTAATAGAAATATTTCGCGAAATCCCATTAGGAATAGTCAAAACTTTCGTCCAACTAGATAATTCATTTTTTCTCGATACGGAACTGCTTTTCTGTAATCACCGGAAAATTCTTTTTTGATTTTTCGATCATTAAAGATTGCAGCCATTGTTTAATAAATTAAGGTATTATCTTGTTAATCAACATTTAAATTACTTGCTGATAAATATGCTTATTTTGAAATAAACAAATGGACTATGGAGAATCCGAGTAAGTAGTTTTCACGATCGTCTTATGGCGTTTTCCTACTGATTTAATTGTTTGTAAAAGACAATAGAACTGAGTGTTGCATATATTGTTTTCTTTCTTTTCTCTATGAAATTCTTAGCTTAAAGAAAATTCTACATAGTATCAATAATCACACACGCAAACACAGTTATTTTGACCTCTTTTTCTTTTGATCTAAATGTGTATTATGAAGATAAGGTTGTCTTTCAGAAATGTAAACAAAACCGGGAAAAGATATGACTACTTACCGCGGTCGGGTCTGATATGAGTCAAAATTCGCAATTTTTGTCGACAAAATCCAATATACAGTGTTGCTGTCAAGACTGCTCCTATATAGATTTACATATATTTAATGATAGTGCATTATTCAGGACATCTCATAGTGTAAAAATACCTCCTTGAAATCTTTCAGCAACACGATAATGGACTTTTTTTGGGTTGTTCTCTGAGGCTAGAGATAGCGAATGCAAAGGTTGAAAAAATGAATGAAAACTCCGAAAAAAATAATTTTCACTAATGAACACTGAACAGAAAACAATTCCCGATAATTGTACGGAGCTTTCCAAAGAGAAGGTTCGCTCTCGTAAACAACAGTGTTGATTATGGAATTGAAGCAACTACACTTCTAAATTATTTATTGATATTTTGAAGCTACTTTTTGAAAAATGACAGTCCCAAAAGTTACGGAAAATATCTTTATGAACATTTGGCAAATGTTGAAGACTTATAAGAGTCGTACTTCTAGTTTTATCGATCCCAGCCTGAATGAACATTAAAGCCAAAAGAACCTAAAACGATATAAAGCCGATGTTATTCTTAAACGGTGACTACTGAAAAAGTCCTCGATATAATGATGTACCTACCTGAACTAGTAAGAATAGTTAACGGTCTGTTTGTTTGTTTTTTTTTTTCCTTTGAAAATACACGAGACTAATGACTATCTAATACCCCCAGGGATTTATTTAGACGATTTTTATTCTTTGCGCATGTGAATGAACATCAGAGAAAAAGTTTAAGCTTTTATGCATCGAAGTGTACTGCAGGCATTTTTGAATTTTTTTATTCCCTGGCAACTATTTTTGGTTTGACAAAATCTTTCGCCAAGCCGTCGCTCACTCTGTTCATTATAAAAGCAATAAATTCTGAGATCACAGTCCTATCAAACAGTAACTTAACACGTGGATATCTTTAGGTTCCATGTGTTATTTGGTGGGTTATTTTTTTTTTGACTGGGAATAAAAAATTTCTGGTATAAATTAATGCTAATTGTTTCTTTGTTTTGTACCTTCTTGTCTTATGAAAGGTTTTTATTGGAAAGCTCTATTTTTGGATTGTGGGTAATGGTAAAAAATATTCAAAAAATTAATGTTTAATTAATAGTATTTATTCATTAACATAAGTTCCATCATTATCAATAACCTCCTTCCAACGTTTCAAAAGCTTCATAGTAACATCAGTTTCAACCTCTTAATATGTTTTAAGAACCCGCCCATCAAGATGATCCTGTTAAACTGTGGAATAAATGGTGATCAGATGGCGTAAGAACTGGAGAATATGGAGGGCATGGAAAAGTTTCCTAGCCGAGGTCATCCGTCTTTTCATTTGCGATCTTTATGGGAATATATCCCAGTAGGACAACATGCCTTTACAGTTGATCAAGTTTAGGCACCTCTCAAGGTTGTGGCAGCTGACTGTGAACTGTTGAACAACTTGAATTTAGTTTTCAACTTAATTCTTCAACTCTATAAGCACTTTCTTTTGAATTCAAACAAAAGCCGATCATTGTTAAACTTAACCGGACGACCTGTTCTTGGGCAAAGTCACCTTTTCTAAACCTTTCAAACCATCTTCGATTATTTTCCTTCATTTAAACAATCTATCCCATAAACAACACAAATCTTTTTGGTCATTTCCGCGGTGTTATTGCCTTTTCAATACCAGTAAAGCATTACACGTGTAGTGGCACTACTCGTAGGGATCGGATTTAGTGCGAGAAACATGATTGGAATAGTAGCATGTCGTAAGGAAGAGAAGATTGGAAACCAAGCAAAGAATGAACCAAATGAAAACAATACATGGAAATATTTTCACACTAAACAAAGAATAATAGGATTTATTCAAAAAAAATAATTGTTTGTGTAGTTTGTATGTGAGTTGTGTCAAGGAAATATATATGTTTTGAATGAGTAAGTGTCTTTGAGAATGTGTATAAAAACAAAAGTCTCTTGTAGAATATACGTGGGAGCAGGTATTTATCTTGTCTTGGTTGAGATGGCTTGCTTTGCTGTTGATGTCTATGTGTGAGAACTAGTGTTTGTGTGAGATACTACTGGCTTATCCTCCTAGTGCTGGTATGTTCTTGGTAGATCTGCACGTGTTAGTATTAGCTATGACTGTGCCCACAAGTTTAGAACATCGAAAGAGAAAAAACACGGAACTACCAAACTGTAGTGCCAAATCAAGTACCTGATTATTCAAGAGGGTTCAATTTTATACCTTTTTTCACCTCAAAATCTTGTAGTCGTATTTTACAAGAACCATGTTACACACATATGAAATACAGTTGTTAAAGATTGATAATAACAAAGCTTCATCTGAGAAATTGAAACAACTTAAGACTATCACATCCATTAGTACCAGGTGTGAACAAGCAACAAAAATAAGATGAAAGAAACCCTTCCCAAAGCTTAATAATGAGAACAATGCTTCATATAAGAAATTTAAACAACTCAAGACGATTACATTTATTACTACTTCTAGGTATAAACAAAAATAAGATAAAAGAAAACTATTTCAAAATCAATGATAATGACAATGACTCATATGAGAAATTTAGACAACTTAAGACTATCATATATCTTTTCTTTGTTTTGCTCTGTGGATTGGTGTTAAAAAGTGTAAGAATATTGACCCACATTCTTTGCAACCTACTTTTAACTTTTTTGGCCTTTATTTCCAGAGATTGCTGATAAAACAGAGGATGCTCACAACTTACTGCCTGAAAAAGAAAGCAAAACTAAATTATTTGCCACCAGTAAAAAGGAGATCAAAACCAAAGTAGGCCCTGATTCTGGCCAAGTTCTGTCTGGATCAGCAACTGCCAATCTAGATTCTGGTTGGGACCAGGTTCTTTGGTGTGAACTGTGCCACAATGGGTTTCATCGCAAACATGATCTTGAAGTGCACATGCAGACTCATAAAGAGAAGCCATTCTCCTGTTCATTGTGTGAGGAGAAATTTACAAAAAGAACTAGTCTCAAGGAACACATGAAGACACATGCAGAGGAAGAAGTGATTCAGTGTAAGGTTTGTGCTAGGAAGTTTTCCAAGCGGAATAGCTTGGTCAAGCATATGAGAGCCCATACTCGGCTAAAGCCATTTGCCTGCGATGACTGCAGTGAGAGTTTTGGTCGAAAGGAGCACCTCCTCATTCACAGGAGAATCCACACTGGAGAAAAGCCATTTGCATGTGAAACATGTGGGAAGAGATTTACGACACGTTATGTTTTGAGGGGACACATGCGAATACATACTGGAGAGAAGCCTTTTCACTGTGACTTTTGTGGTAAAGACTTTAATGATAAAGGCCGTTTACAGGGACACATAAGGACACACACTGGAGAGAAACCATACCAGTGTGAAACTTGTGGGAAGGGCTTTGCTGAGTGCTGTGGTTTGAATAAACACAGAAAGATACACTCGGGGAAAAAACCTTTCCACTGTGATATATGTAAGAAGGGTTTTTGCTCACGTCAGAGCTTAAATGTGCATTCTAAATCTCACACGGAGGCAAAACCATTCCACTGTGAAGTTTGTGGCAAACGTTATTTCACCGAGGAGCAGCTGCTAGATCACAACCGAAAACACACAGGTGAGAAACCCTTCCACTGTGAAAAATGTGATAAGGACTTTGCGAACAGTGCTTACTTTCGTAACCATTTAAGAATCCATACGCTTGATAAACAAGTCAATTGCGAACTATGCACCAAAGTGTTCTCATCTGCCGCCTACTTGAAAGTTCACATGAGGCTACACACTGGAGAGAAGCCCTTTCAGTGCAATATCTGCGCTAAGGAATTTACACAAAAGAACAACTTAATCGTCCACATGAGAACACACACTGGTGAGAAGCCCTTTCATTGTAAACACTGTGGTGGTCGCTTTTCTCAAGGGACCAGCCTTCAAATGCACATGAGGATCCACACAGGAGAGAAACCACACCAATGTGATGTTTGTGGTAAGGACTTTTTGCAGTTGGGAAACTTACAAATCCATATGAGAAGGCACACTGGGGAGAAGCCCTTCCTCTGTGACATCTGTGGAAAATCTTTTGCACAGAAAAGTTATTTGCCTATCCACATGAAGACTCACAAAAAAGAGAGAATGTTCCACTGTGAAGAGTGTGGAGAGAATTTCTTGCAGAGTATTGCATTGAAAAAGCATCTGCTTACACATGTTTCAAAAGATTAGTTCTGTTTAATTTTAGCCTATTTATTTCCCTGGAGAAAATCTTTAGGGTACTGTTTGACTCATCCTAACTGTTGTCCGCATCTCTTTTTCTAATATTTCTCTTCTCTCTAAACTTTTGTACACCATCTGCTTTAATTCAGTCCTGAATGATTATTCCTGTTTAATTTTACCTCTTCAAGCAGTTTTTCTGTATGGATCTGAGTCCTGTGTGGAGTCACTGACTGACACAATTACCAACACGCCAATCAACCAGGACGTGAAGAAGCAAAAGTGAGGGTGGATTGTACACACCCGCAGTGAACACATAACAATGTCATAAGGTAGGTGCTGGACTTGAATACACAGGAGAGAAGAGTTGGCTGACCTGGAGAAGATCAGTTGAGAGTGAGCCAAAGGTGGCTGGATTGGCATTGGCCCAGCTGAGGGGCGTTGCTCAGAAGTGGTATGGTGTGGTTATGGCCCCTATGCCCGCAAGAAGTCAACTGGAGAAAAAAAGTCAGAACTTCTTGAAAGATTTGTCAGTTTTAATCCATTACATTCATTGGACTATCATCGTCATATTTTTGTAATTTAAATTCAAAAATCATTTTTTTTTTTTTTTGAGACCATTCTAATAAGTACCACAAGATAACTGTAAGTCAGTTTAAAAACACATCTTAATGCATTTCAATAGCAATACAATTTACAAGTAAAATTATGTATGTCTCCTGTGCTTAAAATCTTTGGCAAGTTGATGAAGTTTCCAGATGCATATCAACTCTGTCCATTTGAAAATTGATTCCAGCCACAGATTCCCAGGGAGTCAATAGAAAAAATGCTCCAAAGTTGTCTTGAAGGTGACCCTCCAGGCCTGCAATATCATTTCCAGGGATTGAGAGGTAAGGGCAATAAACAGAGCTAGGTTACAGAAGCATCTGAGGAAAAGGAGCCGCACTGACATGGATGTTAAAATGCAGCAAAAGTCCAGCCAGAGACGATCTCATCTACCTAGACTGCCAGTATCAGTGACGTTCACACATTGGCCTGGTTAGTCACCACAAACATGATCATTCACATTAACAAAATTAGTTCATGAAGAAGCAAGGTCTATTGGACCTGATGGCTTAGTCTATCAGATGATTCTTTGTGAAAATTTTGGGTGCAAATAATCTGTGAAGCCATCGTTTGCTTCTTTTGTCTAATTTGCATCCAGCCTTGCAGTTGATTACTCCCACAAAAAAAAAAAAATTAGTTCTAGGTACACAATCTCTCATCTGAAACCTTTGGGACCAGACACTTTTTGGGATTTAGATTTTTTTTGATTTCAAATGTTAGTATATGTACCTCAAATATCAGGTTTGGCGAACCTTGCTCAATATAAAAACTGTATATGATAAACTTCAGATATTTGGAATATACAAGTCAAACAAAATTTACACACATTTTTTCATTATTACATATACATTTTGTTATGAAAATTTTATTTGAATGATAACGAATACGTGTACACAATACTATTTATTCATGTATTTATTTGGAAAAAAACTGTCAATTTGTATTAGTTACAATAACCACTATTTATATATGTGTGTGTGTAAACATATGTGATGATTACATAGACATTTTGATTGAAACTATATTCTGTTTGGCACGGTGTTATCCAGTTACAAATCAAACGTCCCCAGATTGCATAAATGAATAAAGAAATGAGCATTATCTGGTGCTCAAACCTGTGTCCACCAGGAAGTAGCCGATATGCATCCTTGCTCTAATGAAGTGAGTTAATGATGCTAGCAAAGTCAGGAGTTTGAGAAAGCGCATGTATCACTTATTTCTTCATCTACTAGAGCTGTTCGATTTGCTTTTAGGTAACACTATGCCGAACAAATATATAGTTCATACTAAAATGTCTGTATAATCATCACTTTATGTTGGACACAAATTGTCCATCTACTGGATACAGATATAAATATATAATAAATATTTCAAAGTCTTGAATGATGATTGTTATAATTATATTGAATCCTATATTTCGATTCAATGTAGTTAAATTAATTTTTTTGAACCATAAATAATGATCTTGCATTTTAATCCTGTCACAGTTCATTCCCGGTGAATAATTAAAAAGTGAGAATTTTTTTCTTATTAATTACAAAGAGAAAAGGGACTCAGCCAACATGTTTCCGCAAGCCACAAATCAATTGTCAAAGAGCCGCTTGTGGCTTGGCCAGCTCTCTTATATAGGGTAGGCAATTGAGTTGATCGTTTGGAAACGCTAATGTCTCTGTAGTGAACCTTGTTAATATACACAGTGGGTAAGGGAAATTAAGACTATGAATAATATTACAGTTCAGTTTGCACTGTGGCGAATGAAACGATATAAAGATGGACCATAAGATTACTGGCACAATTTTTCACTTTTAAGTAAAGAAAAAAAACTAAAAGAAAAAAAACATGTTTTTTCCGTGGAAAAAAATATTCCGTTTTCGGAGCTTTTTTGTTTTTCAGAATTTGGGACAAGAGATTGCGTACCTGTATTTCTAATAAAAAAATGGTTTAGGAAACTTCTTGTTTTAATCTTCTCCCTTTGAAGGATTAATGAAGATTTTGCAAATTTTTATTCTTTTATAAAATTTGAAGAAATAAAAATGATATAAAATTGAAAAGGTTTTCTTGTTATAATTATAAAATAACCATAATAAAAGTAATCACAGTAATTTAACATGAAAATTATGATAATAAAATGAAAAGACTGTGCAGGGTGTGTTAGAATTGTGTAACAGTTAACAGTATAGGAAAGGCATGAATCCACTTTTCCCTACATTGTCTTATCACCACGTATCTTGTCACTGGCATACACCTGTGATTAATGGAGAATGGATAAATAAGCCCTTTAGCAAATCACTCCCCCATAACTACCCTATGAGATCAGTCAGTCGGAGCTGAAATCTGTTATCCCCATAGTAAAGTTTGACCGGAATCAGTTCCAAATAGTAAGAGACTTTGAAATAAAAATTATTACTAGCATTCCAAGGGAAATCATGAATCACCACGACTCATATATGCTGCTTTCTACCTCATAAATTGAGCAGTTGTGGTGGTGAAATCAGGGTAACTTGATGAAAATGCTACCAGTATGGTCTGAGCCATAAATTCATGATTTAAAGATAAAAACAATAAGTTACTTTGCTGGCATTTTCTTGACCAGTGATCTCTAAAAAACTCTGAATATTCAATGAACAAGTATGAATGTTGCCAGACACAAACCAAGGGATCAATTTAGGATAAATTTACATTGTAATGATTATTTATACCTAGGGATTGACTCAATACATTCTGATGTGACCAGACATAAACTGAGGGATCAATTTAGGAGAAATCTACATTGCAAATTGAACCCACCCTAAAAACCTATTTAGAGGGTGAATTTTCAAAAAGCCCCAAAATGTTTTCCCCATATCATTGAAAAAAGAGTGTGTTAAAATTTCAAGTTTCAACTATGAATAATGGTTAAAACTGGGTGAAGCCTGAATATGAAAATAAATATAAATGTGAAAACACATGAATAACCTAAACCCAGCGACAGTGTTTAAACTGGTCTGTTGTAGGTAGTGATTAATAATGAATATGGACACCTGTTGATATTGAATTTTTTTTTTGTATTGGTTTAAAAATTGTTTATCCTAGATTATTTTGAAATTGTGTAAAAATACTTTGTCCTTCTCAAGGAAATAGGAAATTGTTGGAATTCTAATGTATTTAGTTGATTGATTTGACCAAAGGCAACTTTCACTTCATGACGTTGGCTTGTAAGTGTATTTTTTAATGTCATAACTCCTGTGTCAGATTTTTCTAAAAGAAAAAACTCATGAAAATAGAAAGTCTTCTTCGCATGTTTAAAACAGTTTTATTCTCGTACAAATCAACTAAGATGTGCTCTGCAGAATAACTGATAGATACATATATATATTAATGTATATAAAAAAAAAATAACTCACTCTCAAACGACTAGATATCTCATTCAAGGCATTGGATTTAGGAAAATTTATCTTGTCTAAGGTAGCGAACAGATTGAAAAGCTTCAAGATAT
>OY735214.1:47196429-47348929 GCA_963457665.1 Thysanoteuthis rhombus | reverse complement strand
TCTCGTCTACTTTCACTCAACCTGACCTTGCAACGAAAAAGGAGTCGAGAACTATTCTAAAGTAGCGTTGCCCGCCAACTCTTTGATATTTTTATATCCAGAATTGAGGGGGAAAATATATAACTAGTTGTTCCAGAAAATCATCGTTTCTTTAAAAGCTCAAACATCATTTTTCGTTAAAAAAAAGTCTGTTTCAACCACTTCCGTTATTGAAATTAAGAGAAAGGGTATTTATGCTTTGGATGAAGAGATAAGAAATACAAAACAAGTACATAATGTGAAGTATAGAAGTAAGAAAATGACAAAAAGAATTGTACACATAACATAGCTTATGAAATTTTAGAAGTTTAAAAAAGACCTATTCCATTCTAGATATATTCGAAGTTGTGCCAAACATTTTTTTGAAATACGATAATTATTTAATTTTTGATGGAATTTCAAAATCTGCATACTTTGCCTACAAACTTTTTATACGCTTATCATTACGTCCCATTGTTTTCACTGTGTAAACAACATTTTCGAAGACAAAAATCTCCGGTTCTAAACACGGAAAACAAATGATTTCTGGATTAAAAAATTGGAGGAGATAACTCACAACATTGAGGGTGTCAAATAATGGAGTTACCTCGCTTTAATCAATGGCAGTGCGATCAGGGCTGGCAACAATGACAGGCATAAAGAGTAGCGACAGTAAATGATTAGTTCAACAAAACAACCATCAACCAAGCTTGATGTTGTACATGACAGTCCATGGCCTGTTGCTTTGCTGCACACAACAACAGCATACTTAGGTGATGGTTGATTCGTTCCTGATACTATGCGACACAGATAAGGTAGGGAGGGAGAATATAGAAAAGAAAGTTAGGTAGTTTGATAAGACTGTAGGGAGCGAGGAGGGAGAAAGGTAGTTGATTAAGAGTTCAGGAAGGAAGAAGGTTTGGTGGCTACTATATGTGTGACAGAGCCGGCTTTTATCATCTATGTACTGTTGATATGCTTGTCACGGTTTCTGTACGTTACACCGTGATCAATCAATTCGTCAAAACCTGACCAATCACAAGAAAGAAAATCTTCGAGCGCAGATATCTGAATGAAGCTGACGACAGAGGCGTTGGTTTCTTTGTTACGAAATTACAAATATGTAAAAATCTAGGTCGAGAATTAGCAACCCAGAGTAATTTTTCAAATGAATATGTATTACTTCATTTTTTTTCACTATAAATCAAATGAATAAAAACATTACCAATTTTATTATAGATATAATGTTATTACTATGAATTATATAGTGTAAAATATATATTTCATAAAAAGAATATTCCTCATTTTGATACTATACATTAAAGTATTACTTATTCTATTTAAAACATTTCATATTTTGTATAGAAAGAAAGAAGGAAAGAATAGGTAATTTACTGGAGAGAGGAGAGAAAAGAATGTTATGTATTTTAATGAATAGGTAGGTAGAGAGGAGAGAAAAGAAAGCTAAGTATTTTACTGAAGGTGTAGGAAAATTTTCGCACATGAATCTAATCCACGTTTTTCTTTCCTTTTCTTTTACATAGGATGTATTACCATAAATAATCATTTAAAAAATATGATTACTTTTTACTTTAATCCTAAGTTTTTTAGATACTTTTATCGCAACCTTTGTTCAAACTGATCACCCTCGCTCAAACTGATCACCTTCCGGCAGTGAGCGAATAGCCCTGACCGGAAAATAAAGTACACGCTGCAGGTTGGATTCAAGCCCACATCTCCTAGCAAGGGGAATCACTGTTTAGCCTAACCTGCTTTACCAATTAAGCCGCCGACACTTCAACTGAGAGCAGGAGCTCGAATAACACCCTTAAACCCATCCTTCTTTCCGATCGTTTCCATAACATTTAAATAAAGTTATTGTCCGGCAACGAAGATTTGAAGGGATAAGGCAGAGAATGAGAAGATCAAGATATAGAGTGAAAAATGAGCAGAAAAATGAGATGATGGATAATCTCAGGGGTCAACAACCGTGGAATTTCCCGGGTTCAGCTAGTATATACGATTGATTTTAAAAATTTATTTACCTCATTATTTCTTATTTCTTAACAAACAACTATAATGTACGTGTTTCATGTACATTGAATTTTCTCTATTCTCGTTCAGTAACTAATTCCGAATTTCCCCTTCAACTAAAGCATAAGAACAGGAGTATCTATAAAGAAAATATGTACACGCAGCCGGTCTCACAAAGAACTAGCCAACTCCAAAGGGCTGCCATTTGTATTTATGGCTTCGTGCGAGTTGTGGTTTGAAGAATGGTTCGACTATGGATCATCTCCTGTATATTTACCAGTCAACATAGTTCAAAGATCAAGAAGTTTCCTTTTTTTACCTTCCCTTCGTCAAAGCTACTGTCGGACCGCGTAATTTTAAGGGGCGTCTCGTGTTACAGGTGAAGTAAGTATGACCAAAATGAACAATTTCAATAAAATCTTCTGCACTTATTTATCATGAATGGCTGTGTTTGGTAAAGGTTATTTTGTGAGAAAAAAATTGTGGGAACATTTTTCAAGACCGTCAGTTGGAAGTTCTGTCAAATAAACATCATTTCGATGGAAGGTTTTCGAGAAAACGTCCATTCGATGAAGCGTCGACGAAACGTCCAAATACGGGTGTCCAACTCCATCGACCCTTGCCCTTCCCTTGGACAACATCCGTGTGTGGAGAGGGGAGGACTTGTTACGTAGGCGACCTCCTGTCTTACATAAAACCTTGCCCATAGTCTTCCATACCTGTACTCTTGCGAGACTAACGGATGCCACCACCAACAACACCGATAATTCAATTTCATAAGATATACGCAAGACAGGGGACAGTTACAAGAAGTCTTATTCCCTCAGTCAGAAACACTCATACAGGGCATGTGTATTAACCCTCCCCACCCGCACCTAGGGGACAGAAGAATTAAATTAAATTAATTAAAGAATTAATTGAAAAAATGTGTTTTAAAGGTATGAAAATAGTTCTTTTCACGAGCCATATTTCTTTTGACCGTGTGCATGAATCGATCGAAACCTTATTGAGCTCTGAATGACATGGTTAGCATGTGCCAAAATCAGTGCATCTAGCTAGCACAAGGTGTTCTGTCCTGGCTGAGAGAGTTGGGGATATGGCAATAAATTGTTAAAAATCGTTTTTAAAAAAAGTTTTTAAGAGTTTATTAGATTCTCCTTTAGAGATGTCTGTGTTTCAAAAAATCAGTTCATGTGGATAATTCTCAATATTGAAATTTAATGGAAAAAATTAATGGGCTACATTCAGAATAGCAAGCACATGGAATAGCTTAAGCAAAAGACAGTCTCATCCAGGAATATCAATATTCAAAAAATAATTAATCCCCATTTCAATGTCAGTCATACTAAATTTTCTTAGTTTGATTTCACCCAAACTAAACTGAAGGTGACTTGATCTAGCTGATTTAATTGCAGCATAAAAGCTTATTTCTGGTACATTCAAAACTAAATGTTGAAATGAAAAATTTGAATTTAGACTATTTTTCGACTTAACATCAGGGACAGATAGTTATTACAATCATGCATTGATTCTTTCGGCCAGTTTCCTCGGCGTTGTTGTCTTCATCACAAAATCATTTCGATTCATTTTTCTTGCCGAAGGAAGAGAGTATAGCGGACGAAACGTTGCTTTATACGGACAACACAGACTCGGACGCTGGCCCCAGAATAACCAATGTATAACAGCAATTAGGAATAAAACTTTCAAGGCAACAACACGCAATACGTGCTCACGCACACACGAACACACAGACGCGCACACGCGCCCGCGAATGTATGAAGGCAGAAGGATATGGTTGTAGGGCGTTTCGACTGGGGACCTTTTGATAACATTCGTTTCAAACGTGTACGTTTCAGTCGTGGACGTTTCGGCCGCAGATATTTCGATATTCTTTTCAATTTGTTCAGCCATATGGTAAAAAAACGAATCCTTATCCATTTTATTTGCCTTTTATTAGAAAAAATGATAAACAAAAATTAACTATAAAAAGATTTGAAAAGATCTATGAAACAACAAAAAAAAACATCATGTAATTAATGTGCATTCCATTGGATTTATATATCATGATTCTAATTCAATTTTCATTCGTATCTAGTTAGTCATTTTTGCCTCAGAGGCAAAACGAAGCCGAAACGTCCGCGGCCCAAAAATATCTACGACCGAATCACCCGCTGTCGAAACGTCCGTTTACCGGGGGAAACACAGAGACGGAAAGAGAGTGGAGGAGAGAGGGAGAACGAGCAGAGAGAGAGACACGTAGAAAGAAATAACTTGAAAGATTTATTGTTGAAAGCGATTCTAAAAATGGTTGTCCGTACGATTTATAGCAAAAATAATAACACTATCTTTCTTCTTCCACAAATAACAGCATTTTTTTTAGTTTAAAAATCGAATGGTGTAAAATGTTTGAATCTAGTTTATTTTTTGTAATTTTCCAGATTATCTTTTCATGAATTTTCTGGTACAAAAGTCGTTTTTTTTCCAATTTGAAAAATGCAACTAAATTACTTATTTAAGAATGCAATTAAAAATATGGAGCATTAAAAAAAATGAGAGGTGATATTTAAATCCTAAATACCTTTCCTGTTTTGCTCAAATTCACAAAGCTATTTTATTGAAAAAAAAAAATAACTATGTTATAATACTTTGGTCTTCTTCCACGGCGGAGAATTCAAATATAATGAAATTTAAAAATTTGTTGCATTTTCAGAGGTAAACCACAGTTAAATCGGAATTACCTCCCTTGCCATGAACGCAACTGCTTCGAGATCCGTCTCATTATGTTAGCTCTTGTTGAAAAAAATTCAGTAAATAAAAGTATTTTCTGTCTGTCTGTGCGTCGTTTTATTTTCTCCCCCCGTGTGCAAGTGTGTGTGTTGCAAATCTACCCAGGGTCTGGCTTTACGTTTTCGTCGCCGTTTGTCAGAAAAACGGCTTATAAAAGGAAAAGTTCTGCCTTTGACAACCCAAATCACTTAACTCCAGAGCCGTACCCGTCCAGGTCTGTACTATTACAAGTGAAAAACTCTCTCTTGTCTTCACCTCCTCCTCCCAGTTGCTTTTTTTTTCTTTTCTTTCACCTCCTACTTCTTCACTAGCGACACCTTCGCCTCTCACTCCTTTTTTTTCTTCCTAATACAATTTCTCCTACTCCCTCTCTATCTTTCTTCACTACTTCTCTCCCCCCTCCGTCATCTGAGAGTCTGCCTCGCCAACCCTTTCCACTTACATTTTTTCTTTTCTTTTTTTATTGGTTAATTTTTCTTATCTCTCTCTCTCTCCCTCTCTTTTTTTCTCAAATTGTTTTTTTTTCTGTTTCATGCATTTGAAAAAAAATCAAACTCTTACTCTTCTCATCATTATTATTATTATCGATATTATCATTATCATCATTATTTATCACCACCATCATCATCATCATCATCACAATTGTTATTATTATTATTATTATTATTATTATTATTATTATTATTATTATTATTATTATTATTATTATTATTATTATTATTATTATTATTGATTTCCTCCATCTCGTCTGTAATCAAAGTAAAGAACGTGAAGGGAATTTAAAAAAAAATATAGGAGGACAGACAGACAGACAGATAGACAGACAGACAGAGGCATGATATTCAATCTACAGTCTAAGCTTTTCTTATCTCTTTTGGTCTTATATGTAAAGAACAGAGAAATATTGTTCCAAAGTATTAAAAAAATATTACATACACACAAACACACATATGTACACACACATACGCATATATATATATATATATATAAGTGTGTGTGTGTGTGTGATTATAAAGTCCTTATGCAATCCAAATTTTTATAACTTTTGTCCTATATATGATAGAACTAATCTATATAGTCTGACGCATCTATTCTATCATCAGAGAATTGATTTTAATTGTTTATTGATTTCTAAAATATTCTTAAAATTGTTTCTTTATTTTAGAGCTTTTATTGGACAATGGCTTAAACATAACATTTTGGAATCCAAATTTAGTTTATTACTTTGGAAACGTTTAAAACATAATTGGTAAAAAAAACGAACATTAAAGCTACCCCCGAAGCAGGAATCTATTTAATAAAGTGTAAGAAATGTTATGGAAATTCAAAGTTGCACAAGGATTTTACAATGACAATATATATATATATATATATATATATATATATATATATATATATATATATATATATATATATATATATATGCGTGTGTGTGTGTGTGTGTGTGTGTGACTGTAATTTTTAAAGGGTTTATTGAACATTACTGACAAGGATAGTTTACAATTTTTGTACATCCACAGTTACACACAAGTACTGGTTCTTGGTGAAGATGGTTACCTCTTCAAATAACTGACCAAGGATCTATCCTAAGAATCAACACTTAGACCGCACTTTAGTCCCTCTTACAGCAGACTCAAATGCATAGGTAGTCTGGACCGAGATCCATGAAATCTATCGTAGTTATCATATATGTGTATATAGATACTTATGTATATATACATGTTTGTCCACCACTTTGTCCATATCCAGTGAGAGTTGATGTGGAATACTATTAATTGAGAATACATAGAATGGTTGGTCTGGTGAACGTGATAGAGAATAGATACACCCTTTTTAGAACGTCGTTTGGGCTCGTTACCACATACTAACTTGAGAAAATAGAAGAATGTCTTCTCAATGCAAAGTGTCCACTCTTACCTACTGTCAATCTGGTTATAACAGATCTACCCTCGGAGTCTGAGAAGTGTCGATTGGTTTGTCATGGATTATCAGGAAGAAGCTTGTTGGATCCATAACCTTATCGAATCTTGGGCGCCCCATCCCAATCGCAATCAGTCTTGCACCAAACGCTTGTGCGTACACAATGTGCATTTTTGTATTCGTATGTGAGTGCTAACTGACATATGTACACACTACTATGATATAATATACAATTTGATATATCATAAGAACGTTAACTTTGAACATCTATCTATCCTTTTATCTGTTCACCCGTCTATCTATCCCACACATAGAGAAATTACGTAGATTGGAAGTTCTGTAAATATTCATATTTTTATATTTAGGTGTAGACATGTGCTGACAATAACAGTGAGATTGTTGCACAGGAAATGTCCAAACATATACGTTGGCAAAACACTGTGAAATTTTAAAAAAAGAGAGAAAGAATTATATATTGAGAAGAGAGATAGAGCTTTAGTTATCAGAGTATAAAAGTATTAACCCCTTTCTCTCTCTCTCTCATATATATATATATATATATATATATATATATATATATATATATATATGATTATGTCTGTTTTTCCAACCAATTCTCATTTTACATGACATGCATATCTCTTCATATATATATGTATATATATATATAATTATGTATATTAATGAATAGTATAGTAAGATGTTCATGTGTATGCATGAGTTGAAAAACCAAGAAATATAAATGCAAATATATTCACATGCAGATAGCTATATATATATATATATATATATATATATATATATATATATATATATATATATATGTATACATAGTAATCTCTTTCTCTCTCTCTTTATATATATATATATATATATATATATATATGTACATATATATAGCTATTTCTCTCTTTCTCCCTCTCTCTCTATATATATATATATGTATACAAAGAGCTATCTCTCTCTATACATATATATATATATATATATATATATATAGAGAGAGAGAGAGAGAGAGAGAGAAAGAGAGAGAGAGAGAGAGAGAAAGAGAGAGATAGATCGATAGATGTCGGTATCTCTCTCTCTCTATATATATATATGTATACATATATATAAAGAGATATGCGTGTCAAGAAAAATAGATTTATTCATATCTCAATTTTTTTTGGAATGCGTTACACATTTTTGCGTTTTGCATGTGTTTGTAGTTTATTAAACATATTTGTTTGTGCAGATAGATAGATAGATAGATAGATAGATAGATAGATTGAGAGTGATACTGAACAAACATTTCGTCATTCCATATAAACGAATTTGTTCATACGGATATTAGTATTAACATAAAAAGCTACGCAAAATTGGAAAAATATTGTCGTGAAAATTGTTGTTGGGATACGTGGAAAATAATAATGTTTATATCCAGACTTTTCATGCGTGTATACGAACGTAAATCAATTCACATCTATCTATCTGAGCTATCTATCTATCAATCTATCAAACTATATATCTATATATCTATCTGCTAGCTATATTCTATCAATCATTCTCTGTGTCAATATATCTCAGTCACGTCTACACTTCTCAACGATCATCTCTCTATCTTATTAAACTGTTTTTGATAATTGGAAATAACGTATATCAAACATTCCTCTATCAAATACAGACGCTATGGTCATTAAACTAATATCTTTTTTTAAGTTCCTGCCTACCGTACGTAAATGCGATTTATGATATTTGAAAAAAAAAATAAAGTGGTAATTGAACTCAAATAATTTTAGACGCTACGGATAACCTTATTTTCAAATATTTTGAATTACGTCAGCAAGGGACATTATTCTGAAGCGGGGTGGATGTAGATTGCATCCGGGTGTATCTGTAGTAGTACACTTCACTTCTTCAGCTGTTTTAAGTACAACGCAGATATGGTCATCATTTTTTATTAAAAGCATATTTACTGCACAGAGAGAGAGAGAGAGAAAGAGAGAAAGAGAAACAGAGACAGACAGAGACAGACAGATGTATGAGACACAGAGAGAGAGAGAGAGAGAGAGAGAGAGAGATCAAAAATCCAAATTCCGTCCTTTTCATTACTTTGTATTTTTAAACAGTTCCTTTTTGATTTATAAATTTCGCTTTTGTTAATGTTGAGGTTTAGAAAAAAAAAGAACAAAAAAAAAAAAATCATATGCTAACGAATATCACTAACCCGGTCGGTTACTCTTTAAATGCCAACCTGTCGCTTTCAGAACCTTAATCCACCTTCTAGGTGGGATAGTTCGTACTAGTAAGAAAACAATCATCAAATAAAACCAACGGATGCTTAAAATTTCGGTTGCCGAATGCTTGTATTATTTCGTTTAAAATCCCCGTTCGAAAAACTCAAAACCTGGCATCCCGTACCAAAAACAGTCGGCCCAACTAAGCCTTATCAAATAAGCTTAGCACTGTCTAGCGTAAGACGACAACAGCAGGACACTCTACGAGGATCGATCTCACTCCAGTAATAAGAAGCGCGGACAAGTTTCTTTAACACGTAACTGAGGGCGATACTGCTCATGTATCTTTCTGTTCCCTAATTGGATTGACACCATTTATTTTCACAAGTAGTGTAGTCCGACTGGAACTGTATGGATTTCTGAAGTGCAGTTTCACCTCTTTAAAACGGCAACCCTTGATCATGGCTATCGCCGGATCATAGCAAATGCTGGAAAACAGAAATTATTTTTTCCTCACTATTACGTAATAAACTATATTATTTTATTGATTTTTAACGTTTTTTTCTGATGGCGTACAAAATAGACTGACATATTTCTAACATAATGTATTTAATACAAATCGAATAATAAATGGAAATTATTTGTGTTTGCTCAATGCTTCTTAATTGGTTGTAAGATCCAGAGAACACGTCTAATTTCATGCTATAAACATCGACAGTTATCGAATTGTGAGTTATTTGATTCAGTTTTACATTGCGGTTACGTTTTTATACGTTCTATTTAATGATTCAGTCGACAAAGTGCTAATTTATGGAAGAGCATCATCTAGAGACTCCAACTTGTAGAAGATCCCGTAATAATCTACTAAAAATATACTGGGTAACGCGTCATTGACCAAGACCAAGTTCAGCGTATGTCCAGATAAAATCATGCTACAGCTACCCCTAAGCACTTATGAAAATCAAATCAAATCAGAAAGTTACCAAATCGTAGAGCTAGTCCCCATCATTGGTGGTCACCACTTTTGTGTTGACGCTCGGGGTGTAAAGCTGGTGACTACAAACATTTCTGACACTAAGCAAAAATTTTTTACCAATGCGAGCCGTTCACATGTTTAATTTTAATTATTCTCATCAAAGTAAAGAAAACGTCAGACTGTTGGCTGATTATTCCAAACTCTTTCCTTCAGTTGAAAAACTGCTTACTGGCTTTTCATACTGCCGTCATAGGAAACAGTATGGCTCACTCTGATATATAGTCTAAAAAGCTTTACAGCTTATATATATATATATATATATAAACTCGAGTGATATTTTCTACTATGTATCTTTCCTGGATATTTTAAATCTTTTAGCTTTGACTATTTGGAAGAAAACAAATAAATCGGTATATATGTAACTACATGCAAAAACTGCTCTAAGAAATACAATGGTGAAAATTCAAGAACCTAAAACAAGATAATTTATGATCGTAGAAGGGTATGGGGGGAAGAGGGACAATAATATCTGTAACTGGAACACAATGATCGTATTGGGAACAGAGAAATTCAAGTTTAAGTATGAACCGACCTTCATCAACCTGCTTAACTTGCCTGCCCATTATGAAAAAAATATATCCTCGTACTCCCCCTTCTTTGCTCACTTTTCCTTTTTTGACAATTACATAAGACGAGATGGCAGTATTTTGAATGTGTATGTTTAGAGTAAAAAGAGATTTATGGGTAATCTAATTTGACAATATGAAGAGTTAGAACGTCATGCAGCTGGAGCTGATGCCTTAGTTGGCCATACAGGTCTACCATCCCTTCATGAAGAGCTTCCTGAGATGCAGCTGCGGGTACAGAACTATAAGATTATCAATTCGTGCTTTTCTACCCTTCGTTAGGTTTTAACTTAGTATAAGTTCACGAAGCTCATTCTATTTTCAGACACCCCATCTTCCTTCCCCTTTTCCCTTCCTGCTTGAAAAAGGCCGTTTAAAAAAAAAACGTATACTGGATTGCACAAAAACTTCGTAAACCAATTGCTTTCGCAAGTGGTAGCCACACACCTTAGCTTCTTTAAAACGCGTGTAGATCTCAGTTCAGAAGATTGAAATCAACATACACGCGCTTCTTGTAAGTATCATTTGCATTGCAAGAAAAATCACGTCAGCAGATACTACCTTGAACAAATAGTAGTAATCTATTAACAGTTAGAGTATCTTAACCCTTCCATATTATTATTATTATTATTATTATTATTATTTACTTGTGTAATGAACAGTGTGATTATCTTCTATTTCTCTCTCCGTAAAAACGGATTCGTCCACTTCAAGGTAACTATTTCGTTAATAAGAATATCTCCTCTTCATTATTTGGAATAATAATCTTTTCTACTACCACGAATATAGTATTTCTTTCCTAAATAAACTCATCGCGTACAAATTCAAATATATCCGTGATTTTTTTTCCACGAAATCGACCACTGATTTAAAATTATGAATAGAAATTTCATATATACATACATACATACATACATACTTACATACTTATAAATTTGCAACGTTTATCTTGGAGCAACGATCTCAAAAATGTGTTCTAACAAGTGTAGGTAGTTTGGCTTTTATACGAAACAATGCCCAATTGCAAGATCATTTTTGGTCGTTTGCGATATGATTTTGAATACTGAATTTACCCCGGAGTAAGTGAATAGATAAAATCCTGATGATGGATACCCCCCTTTGAGATTATCAGCAAGGTGGTCTTCCTTTTTTTTCTCTCGCACTTTCTGTTTTTTTCTCAAGAAAAATACTATTACGTCGAGAAATCAGATTCTTAATTTGGTACTTTATGGGATCTGCTTGTATGCTCATTGATTAATTATTTTATTGTGTGTAGAAATTCAGAAAATGCAGCGATTCTGGGTGCATATATTTGCATTTACGTGCGCTGCGCAAATGTCCAGGTGACTTCATCGTTGTTGGCCAAGCTAGCCAAATTAAATCCAGACGGCCGAACGAAAGTGGCAAAAATCGAAGAGGGGGGAAATAAGTTCAGGAAAAAGGAGATAAATTACCAACCTATGTTCCTGCTGCCGGTATTGTTGGTCTGGAAAAGAGCGTATCAATACAAATAACTACATAAGTCCTCGTAAATCATTGCTAATAATCATCTGGTTTTATTTACTGCAGATATCCCGAAAATCAGGGTACTTCTTTATTTTCGTATCGAAAACACTGTACGGATTTTATAGCTAGGTACCCTGCTGACATTATCTGCACTCATGAGCATCCATACTAGAAAATGCATGCTTCATCTCATAATCGTTGTTTAATTCTAATTCGGACAAAAGGTCCTAAATCTAACCTATTTTAATCATCGTCCAGGCATTTCAAACTCTGTCGTCCCCCTCTCTTCTTTCTTCGCAATACTCTTTCCATTTCGGCTCTAGAGTCGAATAAAGCGACTTACCTGTCTGCCAACTACCATTTCCACTGAAACCTCTCCTTCCCACTGCAAATACCTCAGTCAATTAAAAATAAGGATTCTGTTTTCAAACATTTCAAACTACCTGCTAGCTTACGGCTCATCTTTGAATCTCTCTTTTTAAGAGCGTCCATTATGGAAATATTTAATTTTTAAAACTAACTTACACACTCACCCTATTCACTGCTTAACTAATGATGCATAGTGAGTTCGATCCTTACTGAATGCTCCACATTGTGATGCCGTATGCCAGGCTAAGCTAAGTTCAATAAATAACTATCAGAACGCTCCTTGAGTTTATACCCACGATATAGATTACAAATTAGAGGTGTCGAATATGTTCTTTAGTCACCTTATAGAAATTTGCTAACAGACCGACCCTTACGTCTCTGTGTTTGTAGCCCACCACACTGTCGAAGTCAGACAGTTTTATCTGGTTTCTCGTTTGGGGTCACTAAGTTGTATTTGTACTTATCATTAGGGTTCTCAATCTTGAAAAAAATCATTGTTTAGACTCTTTTCATCGGAGGGAGCATGTGAAATGCTTTTTTTTAATGTTGGATCAAGTTTTAGAAGCCATCGGAACTTACTGTTTCACTCCCGGGTGTTTGTTTTTAGTTGGTGAAAAAATAATTGCAGTTTTTCACCATCAAGCGGTATATCTCAGCTTAGAATGAAAGTTATTAATCGAAAAAAGAACTTTCATAATCTGCACATTTTTGCCGACTAGAAAGTCCATTTTATTCCAGAAACATAGACTTCTGGGGTGTTGGAACCAATGGATTCTTTGAAGGTGTTTTGAGCTGCGGCCTGTTGGTCGAAGACCTTCCCTTGCAGACTGTTTATCCCAAAATAGGCATCAAAGTTTAAAATAACAGAGGTCGCAATCATTTTTGCACCAACCTAATAAAATGTGCTCTTCTCAGTTGTCTTCTGGTCTTCAAAGAGTGAAAACATACACGACACAACCTTTGATTTATCATCGCCATCATCATCATCATCATCATCTTTTTAATGTCTGTCGTTGGACATAGACCTTCTTCAAGATCCGTCAAATCTCTCAATCGTGGGCGTTGCGGAGCCAATACTTTCTGAACACGTCTAGTTCATCACGCCATCCTATTTTTTAGCGGCCACATCTTCGCATATGATCTCTGTGCATCCATCTTATACGTCTTGATGTCCAGCGTTTGTTTGACTTTCTTGCGACATGACCAGTCTAGTACCATTTAAGTTTTCTTATGTTCTCTATATAAGTGACCACTGTTTGCTTTTTGATATATGGTGCTGTTTTGTGATCTTTCTGCGCGATGCTGAGCACGATTCTCTTCGGTTTACGTTGCACAGTTTTCAGTTTGCGGGCCGATCTTTTTGTTAGTTTCCATGTTTCAGCTTTGTAACTATTCAGTGTTTATTGTTGCTTGTATTTGCCGGCAAATGGGCATAAATCATAGCTTAGATTCGAGAACCAAGAATTTGGAGAGTTTCCCAAGTCTGTTGTGGGCCCCTCAGGTGGGTCTGCGAAACAGATCGTTAAATAGTCCTCGTGCATGCGGTAATAAGGCTTTAAGGTCAACCTATAAACCTAAAGTTGTCATGACCAACCGAGGTGGGACGAACGGGAAAGATAGCATCTATCACGCATTTTAATAAAAAGCGGTGAAAACGTCTGAAGCTTGCTTTCTTTTTAAACACACTTTATGATATTGGATTTCCAAGAAAATTACGCCTTTACGTCAGGGTGCAATGGTACATCAATAAGTTAAATTAATAATGAAAAAAAAAGGGTTATTATTTTTCCATACAAATATCTTTTTCTCCAATTTGACTTCATTCCTTGTTAATGCACTTAATACCATGACGAATAATCACATAGAACGAACATTATACAATGGAAATTTCTGATCAAAATAAACTCATATTTGGCTACGGACTTATTACTCGACCTTCGTATAAAGAGTAAAACAGTAGAATTAAGTACAGGATGTTTCATGAAGGACACAGTCCTAAGGTAGAATTTACGAGAACTTTAATTTTATGCAAAAATATTGGTTACATGCAAGACCAGTCCAATGGTACCTGGTACTCCATCCTTTTAAGTACTGTATTATCTCATATTCCTAAAAAATCTGACTACATATCAAATAATTTTCTTATCTTAAATGCTCTTAATGTATATTCATTTTTCTATTTTCTATTTGTATTTGACCGAAAGCTTGCCACTCTGAAGTTATTGTCCGCTCAATTTCTCTTTTTGAGGATTTATGGGGATTCGTTGTCCTACGTAGATGTAGTGGCCTACTTTCTCCAGTTCTACGTTTTCGATATTGATTGTGGTGTCTTTTGTACGTGAGATCTTTTGAAGTTCATATGGAGGCCGACTTTATTGTTTCTTTATTCAGTTCGTCTAGCATTATTAGAGGCCATGAAGGTTCTCAGCAAAAAGGACGATGTCATCTGCAAATCAGAGGTTGTTTAGGAATTCGCCGTCTATTCAGATTCCTTCGTTTTCCCAATCTAGATTTCAGAAAATAGACCCCGTTGCCGGTACTTAGGACTGGCCCTAGTCATGTGGCCACACTGTACACAGAAAAAAAAACAGTATTTAAATGAATTGGCATCATTCAAACCTCAATTCATTTGTGTTAAGTAACCTATGTCGTTTTCCAATGATATGAAATGTTTATGCGTTGAAATGTGTACGAACCAAAATCCAGGTAAAAAGTAATCATTTTCAACAACTGTTGTACAATTGAAATGTACGTGTAATTGTTGGTAATTTGTGTTTGAATACATCCTTTTTTAAATGCCCATTATGTTGGGCCGTATCAAGCTTTATAGGGGCTTGAGGCACATGTCAACTTCGGCCCCCTACCCTAAAGATATATATAACTCCTGGTCATTCTTACATTCAGAATGAGGCCTCTAGTAGCCCTGACAACAAAACCTACCCACAATGCATAGTCCCTGGCAGTGGACTCTGGTTCCACATGGTACATTTTAATTCCCACTCACACAACGCAAACCACTGATGATGGGAGAAATCCCGAAACATGTATGGACTATTGACATATAAGGATTAATAAACCTTACCACCAAAAACTTCACTCCCGAGTCTGTCTCACTCTCTAAAGTACACATTATATATATATATATATATATATATATATATATATATATATATATATATGTGTGTGTGTGTGTGTGTGTGTGTGTGTGTGAGCGTGTAACACTGTAAACATGAAGGATCTTTCTTTCTTTGATTCTTTCTTACTATGCTTTTTAAAGACTCCTAAACCTCGCAACCTACGAGCTGAGCATTTGTGTATAAGGGTAATTCGACCCAAGGATGAACATGGAGTAGGTGGTGCTGACTTTTGGTGAAATCTAAAGGTCAATAATAGGTCAATTCAATTTCGGCAAACATTTTCAAGTTTGACGGAGACGGCAACACCCTAAGGCCTTCAAATATGTGCACATTGGGAACTTGACACCAGGATGAAATTTAAATAGGTGGCAATGACCTTCAGTGATATATAAAGACCTTTTTAGAAAGTTCAAAAGGCCAGGTCAATTTTTTTTTCAAATATAACAGAGACGGCTCCACCTTACGGGCTGAAATTCTGTGTAGAAGAGTAACTTGACCCTGGTATGAACATATGATATGTGTTGCTGACCTCTGGTGACCTTTAAAGGTCAATTCAAGGTCTGTTGAATTTGAGAATTTTCTAAAAATGTCAATTTTATCATTTTCAAATCTAACGATGACAGCTGCACCCCAGGAATTAAATTGATTGCTACTATGCTGAAAGATTTGTTATAAACTTTGCTTCCAGAGTTATGGGAGCTAAATATAAAAAATACAAATTTTTATGAAATCTACACAAAATAAAAGATCTACGAAACACATTCTATTTCTCAATTTACAAAAAGAAAAGGAAGAAGGAGAGTGATTAAATGATTGAATGTGCTTGTAGTCCCCTAAAATCAACCCTGGAACCCCTCAGAGTCTGGGACCTGGGGCCTTTGCCTCAAGCCCCTCACTGCATGTTCAATAGAATGTTCAAGTGAGGTGCATGTGCCGTGTGAGTAGATTCGGATAACTCTGTAATGTAGCTGCTTTTTGTACATGTCAATACCCGACTAGTTTATACTGACTTTTAAAACTATCTTTTTCTATGTTTTGCAGATATTCAGAATTTGAAAGACCTATGGTAATACAGATGGAATTGAAGACAATTCGAAGCTGAAAATATTCTCTTGGATTCTATCTTCAAAAGCGAAACTCTTGACTGGTTATATGCACCATGGATATCGAGGCAACAGGCAAATAGACTGCTGCGTCACTACCATGTCAAATACGTGTAGAGCGTTCATTCAGTCTTCTTCGATTATGTAAATAAAGTTAATAGAAGAAAGAGGGCAGCCAGTTTGGATTCAGGCTAACTAGTCAGACTATCATAAAAGATTTACTGACGACTTGCAGTCATCTGGATCATAACCTGATTATGAGTGGCTTGGAAAATCTGGCCCGACGTGACCCAACAAATATACCGAAAAAAGAGGATTTATACTATTACATAAAGATGAGCAAGAAATAATTTCCGCCTCTGAAAGAAAGAAAAACAAACTATCATGACTTCATGATGAAAAGAATTCCTTTAGTTTTTTCTTCTTCAAAAGATGGAAACGCCAAGAGAAATACTCTGTGAGAAATAAACCTATTAACAGGTGAAGAAAACCTACAAGCTATAAGATTCTGAAAATCGCAGTGGTCCTCAGCGTCCCCGGTCACATCCCTCCCCTTACAATCCCAGGTTTCCTCACTTGCCCCCCCCCCAGTATTTTTATTGTCATTTTGTAATGTTTCACCGCCATATTTTTCCTTATATATTCCTTCCCTAACTGAAATTCCTCCCAAATCCCCCCTCAGAAAATTCTACTCCTGAGGGAAAAGTGCGCCCCGCTTGAGAATCATTAGGGTATCGCACGTAATAGATAGAATGCAGACGAAAATATAAATTTTATTATCTATTCATGATTTTAAACCACGTACTAGCCCTCCACAAACCTGGAAAAGTCCAATAAACATTATTATACCCTCAAATTACATATTAGAAAGTCTTTGACATATTTTAACGCTAGTAGCAAAAAACAACTGGGGATAATTTCGTCTCTGGATTGCTGTTCTAATAAGATCTGCAACAAAGTTAGCTGATGAATTTATGAATCAGCCAAATATGAGAAACCTATATATGCTTTATTTCGTAGAAACACTTTCTCATTTTGACGCCGGGTCTTCAACAATCGTGAATTAAAAGAATGAAAATGGTTGCCGGGCTTTTGTGAGATAAGTTCCTCGACAAACTCGGTTAGGGTGGCCATTTCTAAGTACCTGAACAGGGGTAAATTCCAAACTGAAAAAGAACATTTGGACAGATTGATCCTCTTGGACGTATTAACAATTTGACTCACATTGCAGTTCACCTGCATCGTTGATAAAATTGCCTGTGTATAATACAAATACGTTAATGGTTGATACAGCTTTCATTCCCCATCGTTTCAAGTATACATGAGGTAATTCAAAATAAATTTTCTTTCGTCAGACCCCCAAACGAAGCAAATTAACATCCGGCTCGAGGTGGTGCCGGACCAAGTACAAAATGCTCGAAACCCGGCCTGTCCGGTCTAAGACCGGACGGCCGCCTCCCTCTAAACTTACCCTCTCACTAAGTCAACTGAAAATGACAACCATTATGAAGAAAAATAGATAGATTAGATATTGATCCTTAACATGTATTTCTAGGCTGAACAGGGCCGATTAATAAATTCCTTATAAAGTATATATGTATTCTAGTTCTGACATTTTATTCGTAATGTGATGTTATTATTAACAACACAACAAAAATAAATCACCGGAAAACAAAACAAAGCAATGTTAATATTATATTCTTTCCACCCTGATAATTTATAAAAAAGAGTATGATGACTGAAGAGGCCTCTTTTAATAAAAACTAAGCATGTTTCCCGACTCGGGGAGTCAACAACCATATAGATCGTAGAAGCTTACAACTATTAAGAAAAAAAAAACACGAATTGATAAATATCATACTAAGTATAAGCTTAGAAATGTCTCCTTGTTAATTTGAGATCTAGACAGTTATATAGAGCTTACAACTATATGAATAAATACATGAATTCATACAACTGCTGCTACGAAAACAGCAACGTAGCCTTCATCAGATAATCATTTTGGGACCAGGCATGGTTTCGGGACCGATTCATCATTCCTAGTGACCCAAGGCGTCTCAGTAGCACCCCACGATACCACCAGACTTCGTTGATTTTCTGTCGCAGTATGTGATAGCCAGTTCCATGCTGATGCAGTCCTGTCCACTCTTGATATATTAATATGATTCTTCTTTTCTTTTGATGATAATCCAAGTTTAGTCAGGTATACCGATGTCGAATCGGCAATAAAACCTTAGCATCTGACTTATACATTGCCCTTACGGCTATTCGTACTTTTCCCCAAACGGGACCGCTGATTCAACGAAGTGAACTTTTTTTATCAATCAGCTGACCAGTCATAAGATAACGAGGCTGATTTATGTATAAACTAATTGAAGGTTTTTATAATTAAACGTCAGCTTAGAAGTGTCTCATTATTCTAAGATCTCAACAAGTATATTGCTCATGCTAAAAGCAGAAGTGTAAACAAGAGCTGGACAAACTTATTACAATTATTTTTCTGACCCTGACATAAAGTTCTCAAATTGCTAATTTCAATATCAGTTGATGAAACAATAGTCAGCCTATATTCATTCCATGAAAATAGAATGTTAAACAAATTATTTGTCAGCCATTATTAATATTATCATTATTGCATTTTCAACCCAGAGTTCTATAATGGCCATCCCTGGAAGCTAAGTGACAGCATATCCACTTCAACAGCCTGGTCGGTCTTTTTGCAGACTTCAACACTAATTAGTCAGTATCAGTTCAACTCTGTTTCGAAGCTTTAATTCTTCCAATTTCCTTACCATCATAAATTTTGCATATCTGTAGCGAGATCTTGATATTTACTTAATTCAATCTTTGTTCACTTTCATCGTGTTGTCTGCTGGGAAGACAACAAATTTTCTTTTATTCTTTACGAAAAGTAAACCTAGTCTCCTGGCTTTGATAGAGTGATTCATTCGGATATCAAAGCTTTTTACTTTGCTTGTTTCCAAGGATAATCAGTAGTTTTGCTCATACCATTTATTTTATGACTCAATCCAACTTGTTAACTCTTACCATCCTTATCATTCACTGAAGAGTCAGTCATGTATTCCGTTCAGTCTTTGTACCCAATGGGTAATCAATTCAACTTTGATCTTCCCCACAAGCCTTTTGCCCAAACAGAAGAGCAACTCCAGTGTCACAGTCACCATAAAAAATCTCACACTTCGGACAAACCTTACAAATGTGATGTGTGTCGCAAGGGGTTTTCTCGTAAGATAAACCTCAGCAACCATGAAATGACCCCAAACGGAGATAAACATTTTTTTTGCAACTACTGCCAAAAAGCGTTCTCACAGAGGGCTCGACTGGCTACGCACGAGTTGACACACACTGGAGAAAAACCCTTTACCTGTACATTCTGTCCCAAATCTTTCGCCCAGAAGGCTAACTATGACAACCACAAGCGAACGCACACGGGAGAAAAACCCTACAGGTGCACTTACTGTCCGAAAGCCTTTAGCCAACAGACCAACGTGGAAAATCACGAGCGTGTACACACTGGAGAAAAACCATTCTCTTGCTCTTACTGTCACAAGTCGTTCAGCCAGATTACAAATCTCAAATACCACGAGCGCATTCACACTGGCGAAAAGCCTTTCAAGTGTGAGTTTTGTGATAAAGCGTTTGCCCAGATTGTAAACCTTGTCAATCACAAGAGGGTCCACACCGGTGAAAAACCGTTCACTTGCACGTTCTGCGACAAGGCTTTCGCGCAGGTCGTCAATCTGGACAATCACCGGCGAACTCACACTGGAGAGAAACCATTCAAATGCTCGTTTTGCGAAAAAGCATTCGCTCAGCGAACGAATCTCGACAACCACAAGCGTATTCACACTGGGGAGAAACCTTTCATATGTAACTTTTGCGGTAAGGCATTCATCCAGCGAACTCACTTAGACAACCACAAGCGAACACACACCGGGGAGAAGCCGTTCAAATGCGACTTTTGTGGTAAAGTATTCACCCAGCGAACGCATTTGGACAACCACAGGCGCATCCACACGGGAGAAAAGCCGTTCAGCTGCACCTACTGTGGAAAGTCTTTCGCACAGAGGACTAATTTCGACAACCATCGTCGGACTCACACAGGAGAGAAACCATTTAAGTGCGAGTACTGTGGTAAGGCTTTTGCTCAGAGGGCCATCTTAAAAAATCATAAGCGCACTCACAGCGAAGCCCTAGCCACTGAGCGAGAACAGTCCACGTCCGCGTCGGCTTCGATGGTACCCTATAGCTGCAACCCATGTGGTAAAAACATGGGCCTTGCCACCGAACCTGACAACCACAAACGCAATCACTTCGAAACCGGGAAAGCGATCAGCTGCCCGATATGTGGCAAGGGCTTCACACAGCGCATAGACCTGGATAACCATCAGCGAAGCCATTGCATGCCGGTACAGCAGCCGTTCGGATCAGGCTTCTACAAGAAAACACCGTTCTCATCGCACAGCCACCACCATATGAGGCCAGACTTGAAAAACAGTGACTATAGCCTCGGTCGGGTGAGCAGTGATGACTACCAGTCTCACCACCGGATACAACCTTCTCCGATTCCCCCTACTTCGTGGATGAATTCAGCATCACGACACCAGATGTCGCAAAGCTGGGAGAACAATTACATGTGGTCGCGTGGATTTCCAATGGCTCCTGTTTGGAATACAGGTTGGACAAATCCGACGAGTGGATTGCCTTGTGGAATGCGACAAGGCAAACAAGGACTTGAATACACTTAGGGGTCGTTATCGCCTGTTCCTTTTGATTGAGAGAAACAAATCATTCTAATCTGTTGAAATATTCTTCTCCGATAAATCTGATTTGCTAAAAAAAAAAAAGTCCCATTTCACACATTTTTTTTTTGTAAGATTTAAAAACCTGTCAGGATTAACTTCTTTTTTTTCTTCTCTCTATTCTTTTTATCCATCCCCAACCTTTAGAAAATGTGTTTTGGTCATTTCAAATTGTTTAAGAACTGGTCCGATTGTAGTTTAGAATTTAGAACTTTTTTGACTCACGAGGGACACAGCCGACAGGCTTCCTTGTCAGCATCAACGTCATTCAACGCAAAAAAGTTAATCGTTAAAAAAATGATAAAAAGTTATTTTTAGACAATAACATTTTGTTCTAACAGCAGGCAAGGAACTACTTCAAATGAGATGGTGGAAACTAGGTGTTAGGTTCAGTAATTCGTATCATGGTCAAATTCCCAAAACATTTAGGTAGAACCCCGTATTAACAGGTTTTTTTCCTCCGCTATCTATAAGTAAAGCATTCCTAAAGAAACCCTCTGAAAGCCGTAAAGCGAAAAAGCACTTACCATGAACCTATATGAGAAAATTATTGTGCATTCCTAAACCTCCAAAATAGTGATGATGTTATATTAGGCTGAGTCGTCCGATTTTGGGGTGAAGGAAGGTACAGGAAACTAGGATGTAGGAGAGAGAGACAGAGAGAGAGGGAGAGACGGTGTGTGCTGACCCTATAATGGTTTGCCTCAAAACAACCAGAGAACTTTATTTTCGTTTTTCGACATTCTTTCTAAAAACGAAGCGGCACAAAGGAAAATCTCAACCAGCGGAGGATACCTATATACGCTTTAGATGAAATTATTTTTCAATGTAATCGCTAACGTTTTACATAAGGAAAAGTATAAAGTATTTTTAAAAAGCTACATAAACATAGAGAAAGTTTCAGGGAACCAAGCTACACATTGCTTATTTGGGATATTCATTTTATACGGCAGTGGTGGCTTTGAGGAGTTCTGGACAGGAAAGCCATTGGGGGCTCTTTCGTGGCATTTATATACAGCATCAGAAGCAGATAATTTTAGATTCAGATTTGGGTATGAATTTGCAGAAAGTTTGCTATTGAGAAAGGATGGGTTATCAAATGATACATCAAAGTTGCTTTAGAATATCCTGCAACATATAATAAGTTCTGTTAGATTGTATTTGACTGAAAAATTAAAAACAGCAAAATAAACTTTTTTTTATGTCTGACTATCTGGGATGCGACATAATTATCATAAACTGATTTACTTGGACTAGCGTTCTCACCTTGGTTGCTATGGTTACAGCGTTTCAGTCATATACACTGGCTCAATGGAACGGACAGACTAGCGTTAGAATTATTTACGGCTTTTACCTCTGTTTCTGGTGGATTTAAAACCCAGGAAAAAAGGGTTATCATATCAGTCTGCAAATAGGGTCCTTTTCCTTGTTGGTGATTTCTAAACATCGGTTCATTGGTAGATTTTGAGATGATTAATAATTGAATTTGTAGCTAAACACGGTGGCTAACCTCACTTTTTAGATCATTCAAAAGTATTCCTTTTTTGGAAGTGACTGTTTTCTCACTGAGGCTGTCTCACAGACTGGTATCTCTAGACGAGAAGAAGTGGTGTCAAGCACATATAGATTTGTTTTACTTGCTATGCCTTCGTTTGGCTGTGTTGAGTGATGGGAACAGCATCATCTTTGATAGACATCTTGTTTAGCAACAAGTCGAGTGAATGTGAATGCTATCAGCTTCCAATAAACCTTTCATTAGTCGATAGTGCTTTATCAACAATGATGGATTAATTAATACGAGATATCCTCAGTGCATTGGCAGCAGAATAAGAACCATCTACAGCGTGTATTGAATAAAGGGTTTGGTTCGAAATTTCCAGCAGGTTACCAACTACGACAGACACCCAAAGAAGGCCTGAGTGTATAACGACCGAAACAGTCTGACTATAACAACCAAGATGAGGAAAGTAGCCCAAATGAATCAGTCCATTATAAAAGTGAATATTTGAAAAAAAAAAAAAGAAAATCAAGGAAGCGTACTTATTACCAAAAGGCAAACTTCAAACTGATGGTCAGTGACTTGAGAGGAAAATTGCCCAGATTTTATAAATTCATAACCCTTCGCGTGATTATTATAAGTATTAGATATTTTCAGCTTAGTTCAAACAAATATTTTCATTATCATTAGAAGATATAACCTTCCAATGTCCAATTGTGCGTCCGTCCACTTGTATTTACCATTATGGTTCCTCTCTCTACTTTTTCGTCATATTATTTTACGTGTAGTCGAGTTTAGCTAAGATTGTAAATACAGCCTCACCAGCCACATTAAGAGTAAAACGGTACATTCACGTTATCTAGTCGCTATTTTCAAAATCTAAAACATTTTTCTAATACCTTTCTAACGAATTAGACCAGTACATTCAGTGTCGGGTTTAGACTTTGGGACACCCTAAGCTATATAAAGCTAGAGACCTCTTCAAAAGGAATGCGCTGGAAGATCCCACAAAACTCGAAAATATATATGCCTTTAAGTTTTTCAACCCCTTGAGGTTTGTGAGGTCCTAAGCTGTAGCTTATTTAGCTTATGCTTAAACCCGGTACTCAAAAGATTCCGATAAAACATATTTTCCTCGGATTATTGCTCAGAGGCGTAGCTGGAGATTTGGGGACAATGGAAATTTGGCTCCTTGAGGGCACCCATTCACCATTTCGTGTAGTCGTTCAAAACCCGGAGCCTGCGAACCCTTGAGGATTCGCAAAAGCTTTACTTGGGGTTCGTGAACATACCTTTCAAAATCCTACGTCCGTTGGCTTGTTGAGTAGGCAGACCAATCAAAGGCCTAGAGTGCATATAAAAAATTATTTAAATAAGCGTGGCCTTTGGTAATGAAAAGGTTGGAAAACAGTGAGATTTGTCATTGTACAATGTTAGTAGAAATGCAGTAGATTAACTAATATTCATAAAGCTTTTGGTACCCCCTTCCCACGTGGGGCCCGGGGGACATTTTAAATCACCCGATCCCTTCGCTCAGCTACGTCCCTGTAACTGCTAGTTTCATAGCCAGGGCTGGGAGCCTCCGATTGTCCATCCCAACAGCCACTACTGTTTATAGATTTTTAATTTTCTGCGATTTGCTTCAAATCAAATCGAATCAAAGAATTGAAGTTTATTTTCAGTCGTTGCAAGTAATCCCGAGACAGATTCATACTCGTGAATGACTATTTTTAATATAAGAATGAATGTTCATGTGTGCTACTGCGTTGCATTAGGATTCCGAAGTACATATTCATACAAATACTGCTGAAACGCGTGTGCAGCACTAACACTAACCCCCAACAAAATCTCAATCAAATGATAATGCTAGAGTCAGTCATAGTTTTGGGGCTGAAACATATCAGCGTTATCTTATAAAATACGACTAGACTAGGTTGGTTGATTTTTTATCGCGTGGTCTTTTTAAAATTTGACTGGCTCAGCAGTGCCAACAACAAAATCTCCATTAATTGATGACCCGAAAGTCAGGCATAGTTTCGGGGTTGAAACATATCAGCAGTACATTATAAAAGCAACGAGACAGTCGGTCGACTTTTCATTGCGTGGTTTCAGTCATGATTGCCACAGCTGAACGGCTGCAATTTCTTTTCAGTTTCAGAACTGATTTTTTTTCATTCCCAGGTATTAAGATATCTCGAGGTTGAGTAACTACAAAATCACAGCCTTCACTACTTTAACAACTCTTTGTAAGAATGCGTATTGGGAATTATCTACAGAATATGTTCCTCTTTTAAGCTGAATGGCTAGGTATTCAGCAGCCGTTACCCAAGTCTTTTGAGAACATTATATTTTCTGAATTGTAAGCTTAATTTTTTATGGTCTTTAACTTGATACTTAGGTAATCCCCAAAAATAGTTCCAGGTGACATTTCCTGACATTTACATGATTCAATGATGAGTTGAATATCAAGGCAAGCTGTTCAAACGAATAAGCTTCTTAAATATAGGCTCTGATTGGAGGTTTATCGTATCTGGTACCTGTAGGCTGAATTGATGTTCTTTTCACCTACAAAAACAGTTTTTGTCTGCAAAAATAAAAAAGTACTTACAATGATTTTCACGGAGGGGTAACATATTTACCGGCCCATAAGACGCATCGTTCCCAAGGTTATTTGGGGGATTAACGCTCACTGCAACTTGTCAAAGTCCAATAGCTATCTATTTCGAACTTCGGTACATGACTTCTTATAATACCTGTGCATAGGACGCACCGTAATATTTCCAAATATTAAGAAAAAATCAAATGTACGTCTTATATACCGGTAAATACGGCAAATATCAATTGTTAGCTGAAGTCAGCGAGTGAAAAAAAAGTTAACATTTGACAGAAAATCTAAAAAAGATAATCATTATTAACCACTTCTACCGCAATGAGAAAAATACACTCAAAAAAGTAAAACAAAAAAAAAATCCATTCTGCCCCGCCTGGAATGAATGGGATCAAGTCTTTGTGTACGGTTATTTGAAATAAGGGCACATTCATATTGACTTCTATGTAATGTAAATATTGAAAAGAAATCGTGTATGCACTCTGTAATGCACTCTCCAAATGGGTTGTAGATTATTGTACTCAATATAAAAGAAATATAGCAACACTTACGTAAAGAGTTGATATTGTATTTATATTCCATTTTCAGCAATTGATGTTGGTCTTTTAATGCATCAATGAGTGTACACAATCGCGCGCGCGCACCCACTCACACACGTACAAAGAGCTGCCAATATATATATATATATATATATATATAATGTATATATATCGCTCTCTCCCTCTCTCTTTCTATATATACATATATATGTATTAGTGTGAAATGACAACACAGAAGACCTTGCTGTGTACAAATGAAAATTATTAGTTTATTTGACGTTTTGCAAGTCCATTCTGGCTTCTTCAAAAAAAAAAAAAAAAAGAAAAGATGATTGAGATACAAGAAGATGTCTGTTATATAAAGTCCATGTCTGGTTGTGGGTGGGTTTTGTAATTAATGATTGAATTGAGTGTTTTAAAAGGTTGAGATCCCACACAAATTAATTATCAAGTGATGAGAATGCCGTCCAAAACGGACTTAGAAGCTCGCTCAATGAGTTAGTAATAAATATCATTGTCAACATCAGTACCTCAAACTTCTCCAACAAGCGGCTCCCCCAGCCCATGGTTCTTTTGGAATACATTGATTAATGTAATTAATTCGGGTCATAAAAACGTATGAAAGTTAATAATAAAAAATCTATATGCTTACCAGTAAAGAGAAAACGTAGAATCATATAAGTTTCAATATTTTTTACTTCCATTATTTTTTTTACTTAATAACATAACATAGATAAACATTATTGAGTTTTCTTTTAATAAGAACTACAAAATTACTGAACATTGAATCAAAAACATTCCAGATAAGAATAGAACGAGAAGCGATAGTGACAATAATTCGAAAAACAAAAATATGCGTTTGTTTCATCGCTCACCTGCTTAAAAAGATGTGAAAGCATCGAAACAATTTTGCAGACAGTAGAAAGTTTTATTATATATATATATATATATATATATATATATATATATATATATATATATATATAGTTCTCTAAAGGGGTATACACTCTTTATTAGATATCTTGGACATTTTAAAGCACCATTTTGGTAAATTTCTTTTAATGTTTTAGTACCTAACTAATGCAGAAAATTTTCTTGTTGATCACAGAAATATAATATTCAGTCCATAGTTTTAAAAATGAAGAATTCCCATGACCTAATAGACGGCCGGGGTACCATGCAGGATCATTTATGGCATTTCTCAGAACATTTTTTCCAATGGAAGCAACGCTATAACATTGGTTTCGGGTGATATCTTTGCATTTTCTTCTTAGGTCTGAATTTCTGTACACTGTCCACGTTGGGTAGCGGAAACCACATCGGGTTGAACTTTGCATTTGTCTGAATGATATGCTCGTTATTTTGATACGCGCAGCCTCCTTGATTTTTTTTCAGCTTCCAACAATGTTAACTGTCTATAATCCGAACTTCTTTCCATACTTACTTTGAGAGGTCTACCTGTCTCACCTGTGCAAGTCTCCTCACATCTACAGGGAATAGCGTTAAAACTGTTGCTTGTCAGACCCTTGTTTCACGGCGGACACTCTTTAGTAGTTCACACACCTTCCGAAATTTGCTCACTAAAGTGAATCAAACACATACAACATGCACAAATTCTACATACACACGCACATATTCCACATATACACACACACACATACGTGCCACAAACGCACACACCTGGTAGGTGCACATACATATACATGCACATCTAATGCAAACACATGCCACATACGCACACAACTACCAACATAACACATACACATAAACGCCAAACACATACACAAACACTCATACAATAAATAGAAAAGTCTCATTTGTATACCTTCACACATACTTCACTACATGCAGTGCATGTGTGTAAGTGTGTATATGTGCTGGGTATCTGCAAATGACACGTGTGCGTAAGTGTGTGTGTGTGCATATTTTATATGCATGCATTTGTAGATGTGTACATTTGTGGCATGTATGTGCACTTCTGCAAGTGAGTACGTAGCATGTATGTATGTATGTATGTGGTATGAAGTGTCGGACTGAGAGATGGGCTTTAGGAGGTGCAACCAAGGGAGGCTCCACCAGCTCGAAGGCCTCCAGAGATTAGGTTTACTTATTTCATTTGTGAATGCTGTATCACCGTATCAGTACTCTAAATTAAAAACGATCCACTAATATATGAATTTATATTTATGTTTTTAGTAACCTACGTAAGTAAGCCCTGTTTTTAAAAATCAAATAATGTATAGTATAAAATAATATCCATATACAACAAACTATGACATAAGCTATATATTAAAACATGTCCGTGTATCAAAATATAGCTGAAAGGGAGGAACTGTTTAATCAACACTGCTGGGATGCCATGTTAATATAACTGTTTTGTTTTTAAAATCCCCGAAACGATTACATGGTGAATAATTGATGATCTCAACAAGAGAGAATTTACCTATTGTACCAAAATTACAAAGTATATGTAAAACAGGGAAAAAAAGAAGAAAATTACATAAATTGCATTGACAGATATTGGGAAATAAGTGACACAGAATATTTTTGAATTTCCTTTTTTAATCTTTAGTGTTCAGAGCTGTAAAGCTTTTACACACACACACACACACACACACACACACACACACACACACACACACACACACATACATACATATGTATGTATATGTAGTGAACTTTGTAATCCAGGCACAGGTGTGAAACAATAAGCTTCTGCATTTAGCATTCGTGTAGAAAACAATGGATTAACTTCTTCCCTAATATAGAAATAGTACTGCAGATTTCCTTGTTTCCAGTGATAACTATTGCAACTTGAGAGAGGAGCTCCTCCAAGATGAAACATTTAAAGAATGATCACAAATCGATGATGGCACAAGAATAAACAGATTTGCTCTCATGGCAATAAAAAAACCGATGTTTCAAGAACTTCTGATTTATTGTACTGATGTTCTAGAGGAATTTGCTCCCTAGAAATTACGCAAAGCAAATTTTTGAAATTTAATTGTTGTTAACCTTGTGAGAATAAATTCAATTATTCTTCAAGTTTTTATCTTTTAAAATATCACTAGGGGCCTCACAGTACCAGTGGCCCAAGGGCCAACTAAATCTTCCGGCACTGGTGGTATGTGTATATGTTGTAGATGTATATATGTGTGTGTACGCAACATGTATGTATGCGTATATTTGTGGCATGTATGTGAATACGTATTTGTGTATGTGCGTTCATGTAACGTGTGTACGTAGTATGAATGTATGTGTATATAAGTATACCGTATTTGTACATGTATTTACATGGTATGCGTACATATGTATACGTAGTATGTGTATACAAGTATGCTTATGTGACTTGTATATATGCAAGAGTTTGTGGTACCCATATGTATGTACGTGTATATATATGTATGGGTCTGTGGCATTGATGTATATGTGTGCACGTATGTAGCATATGAATATGAAGTATGAGCATGTATGTGCGTGGCATGTATTTGCATTTAGTGAGTGTGTATGTGTGTACACATGTATAAGTATATATGTAGTAGGTGTGTATATATATATATATATATATGTGGCATGTGTGTGCGTGATATGTACTACGTGTATATGCGTGCATACGTGATAAATGTGTATGCATATGAGCGTAGGCAGCACATGAATATGTGTGCATATGTATATATGTGTATGTGGCATGTATGTGTATGTGTGCATGTACGTGTCATGTGTCATCATGTAGTGCATGTGTATGTGTGTATATATGGCACGTATGTATGCTCTATCCGTGTGCATGTGTATGTATTTTTGGTGTGTATGAGTACGCATGCATTCAGACTAATGATGAATTAATTAATACTTATTTTCCTAGCGCCCAAAAGTCTGGTGCCAAATAACTTGGCGCCTAAACAGCCGCGCCAAAACACTTGCGCCCAATCATCCCATTCTTTTTCAGTTAGAAGTATTGTTATAAGTTAATCCAAACTTACAGAATGTGGTCCAGAAACTCTTGGATGTATTTCATTTGATGGTTGGGTGTCTGCAGTTGTAATTTAGATTGATACGATGAATTGAAATTTAGGACAACAGAGCTTCACAATAACACGGGGCGTGTTACACGAGGCGGAAGATCCGTCGCGAATCAGACACACAACGACCAGCGGGCTCCAATGTTGGATTCGACTGGTCGAAGATGTGCCTGTTTTTCAACACTAAGTGCAACGTGCTGGGCTAAGAATTGTTCCAGAAAACTGACATAATATCACTAATCGTGTTGTGCGTCCCGGTAGCAAACGATTTTTTTTCTTTCATTTTGTCTCCTCCAATTGTGTCATTAGCATTCATATGTCTCATTCTTTTGTTGTGAGTGTAGTTATAATCTGAGCATAAAGTGATTTCGACCCAATTATTTTGTTTCCATATGTTCCGTACACCGCAAAAATTCACTTAAAACCATAGCAGGTTCCAAAGTTTTCATTATATTTGATTATTAAAGAAGACATGAGCACTTAAAATATGTAAGTATTGATGAGACCATTGGAAATATCGATTTATAAGTAAATATGTTGATAAACCTACATGCATCATATCTAAAATTCCCGGGAGTATTTCTAGGGAATCCTCGGATAATCTCAGAAATTCTAGGAGTATCAAAATATCTCAGCGACTTCCTAAATTCTCAGAACTTTCAACAGAACTTTCCGAACTTTTCTAGAATTTTTCTGCAATTTTCGACCTTTTTCTGAATTTTTCCAATTTTTCAAGAAATTTTCGAACTGTTTCAGAAACTTTTCGGATTTTCGCGATTTTGAAATAATTTTTTTAAAAAATTCATTTTTTTTAAAAAGGATTTTCAATTTTTTCAAATAGATATTTGATTTTTTCGGAAAATTTTAAGAATTCGACAAATATTTCCATCAACCTAACGAATTTTCTCAGTATATTCGAGTGTCGTTCAGAATTTAGGAACTTTCCAGAATTTTTGAATAGGCCTTCTTCATATTTCTGTTTATGGAAAAAAAACCCAAGGAAACCGACTGAATATTGAATATCTCTTGGGAAAATCACTTATCAAATGCTGAACACGCCAGAGCAAAACTTGTGGTTGAGAACTAACATCATCTATCACACAGCTATCAAAAAACACTGCACGTAGACCTGATAAGATTCTAGTAAATGGCATCAATTTAAAATGTCTTTAAAGGTCAATAGTTGCCTATGATTTTTGTTAATTGGTTACTTTTTAAAAGCTCACTTGAAGGATTGATGCAGCGTTGTGCTTGATAAATAGAATAGTGGTTATCGGGCAAGACTTGCACATTAGGCTAAGTAGAGCAATAATTATTTTTTTGTGCTTCATCTTCATATTTCCGGTACCAGTTTGCAACAAATTTCAAATTTTCGAACGTGAGTGTTAATTTCATCTGAAAAGAGAAGGCGTACAAGTTATCAACTGATGAGATTTTATACAGAGAAAGTCGCTTATTATATCTATGGATAATGTTATCAAGCAGTTATTCTTTATCAGAATCAGTCGGTCCCAAACTCTTAAATCACAAAAAGTGGCTCCCTCTATATACATGTTTCAAGTTATCAGCCGGTTATTTTCGTCGAAGAGACTCCGTCCCGAAGCGGCTTCCGCTGAATTTTTGTGACACCCCGTGTGTGTGTGTGTGTGTGTGTGTGTGTGTGTGAGAGAGAGAGAGAGAGAGAGAGAGAGAGAGAGAGAGAGAGAGAGAGAGAGAGAGAGAGAGAGAGAGAGAGAGTTTGTGCATGTGCAAATTAGGATTTTTCCTGATATATTTATCTTTGTATTGCATTTGTCGCGAAATCTAATAATTGAATATTTACTGGAACGTATTGATCACCGACCGAGAAAACAAACACAACTCCGACCAACTCTAATATAACACGCTGTAGATGTGTGCACGTGCATGCGAACACACACACACACAAACATAAAGAAGAAGAAGAAGAAGAAGAAGAAGAAGAAGAAGAAGAAGAAGAAGAAGAGGAAACAGTAAGAGAATCAACGTAAATGCAAAAGGTTGTCGGTAATCAATATTTGATTGGGTGATATAAATCTTTAAATATTTAATGCTTTACAACATCTTCAGATTATTGATCTTGAAGAGGAAAAATATCAAAGTATTCTTCATTATTTTATTAACTAATCAAATATTGATTGAGTACTACTAAGAAGGAATTTTTTCTCATATCATCAATATATATATATATATATATATATATATATATATATATATATATATATATATATACATAGAAAGAGAGAGAGAGAGGAGGGTCAGAGAGACGGACAGAGTGGACGTGGGCTGACGTGATGCTTACCAGTTGGGGAGCTCGAAATTGGTGAATGGAGTTTGCATTTCCGCCTGCAGTAGTTACACTCACTTCAACCAAATGCCATTGGTGAAGGCATGAATCGACTTCTCCTTAGCTCTCTATCTCCGCACTGAGTCATCATCATCAGCCTTTTAGCGTCCGTCGTTGGACATAGACCTTCCCAAAGATTCGCCACAACTCTTTATCATTACGTAGCCAGCACTTTTTGAATTTATCTAGCTCGTCACGCCATCTTCCTATCGGCCACAATTTCGCATATGATCTCTCGAGATAGACGCTGTGAGTCGCAATGCCAAGTGGTTGCCTGACATTCTTGCAACATGTCTAGCCCATCGCCATTTGCGTTTCAAAATGGTTCTTCGATATATCGGACTCCTGTATTTTCTTTCATGTACTGTGCTGTCTTATGATCTCTCCATTTGAGATTGAGCATGATTCTTTCCAGTGCACGTTGCATGGTTCTCAGTTTGAGGGTCAATCTCCATGTTTCAGCTCCATAGGTGACTATCGGTACGATACATTGGTTGTAGACCCTTCTTTTAAAAACTAATGGGATTTTTATTCTTAACCTGGAGTAAGATTCGAACCCATAGTATGACAGATTGTACTCTTTAGCCTTGTGATCACGATAAGTGGCTCCCTCTATGTATACTTTGCTTATATATAATAGGACAACTCTAATCTGATTCAGTCTTGGTAGTAGTGGTAACACACAAAGCCAAGAAAAAAAAGGTATTGGGCAAAACACGAACATACCTGGACGACGGCTCAGGCTGTGCATGTTGTAATACTTTTACTACTGCTGGGCAATTGTTTCATTGACCGAAACGTGACATACGAGAAAAAGAATAAACAGAACTTGTATGAAGATTGATTATATATATGTATGATCCCAGAAAAAGTCCCGGATATATTTGAATTTCTACGTGATAATTTTTCTGACATTATAGAACTGGTTCAAATGGAAGAATCCATTGTTTCAAGGGGCGAGTATAATACATTTTTATCAGTAAAACGTTCACTTTTACATAGAATAGCCTATTGTTACGGACTGAGAAACAAACGGAAGAATATCACATAGTTCATTATATATATACATATATATTAGGTTGATGTAAAAATGATTGCAATTTTTGTTATTTTAAACTTTGATGCTTATTTTGAAATAAATCGTTATTCAACTATGTTCAGGGAATACACCATTTTGAAGTGCGAATTTCGCTCTAGCTATTCAAGCAGGACGGTTTCTCTTCTCTATTTACCTAGGTTTATTTGACACTCTCAAATCTAAGATGAAAAAAAAACGAATTCAAACGAATTTTGATGTATGATCTCAAGATGGGGTGTAAATCAGCGGAAACTGCTCGCAATACCAATCAAATATTCGGTTTGGAGACCGTCAATGAACGTACAATGGTTGCAGAAGTTTCGAGATGGAAAGAAGAGCCTTGAAAACGAGGAGGATCGTAGCCGGCCTTCTGTAATTGATGACATTCAGATGAGGGCCATTATCAAGGCGAGCTTGAGGTTGTAGAGGAACTAACTGTTGACCATTCAACAGTTGTTAGACGTTTTCATCGAATTGGAAAAGCAAAAAGCTGACTAATGGGCGCCGCACGAGCTGAGTAAAATAAAAAAAAGCGTTATGAAGTCTGCCCTGCACTTGTTTTGTGCAATAAAAACTATCCATTTCTTGATAGCATTCAGATACTTGACGGAATATGGAATTGGTACAACAATCGACGACTCTCCACGCAGAGGCTGGACAAATGTGAAGCATCAAAGCACTTCCTCAAACCGAACCTAAATCAAAAGAAAATTATAGTCACTGTTTTGTGGTTGGCAAGTGGAATCATCCACTATAACTTAAATCCTGGCAAAAACATCTCAGCTAAGAAGTATCACCAGGAAATCGGCAAAATGCACCAAAAACTGCAGCGTTTACGTCCAATATTGGTCCATCGAAAAAGGACTAATTCTTCTTCATGACAACGCAAATGATCCTGCAGAAATTGAACGAACTAGACTACGAAACTCTACCTCACCCAGTTAACTCACCAGGCTTCTCTCCGATCAATTATCACGTTCTCAAGCACTTCGACCAATCCATCAAGGGAAGTTGTTGAACAATCAAGCAGCAGCTCAAAATGTATTCGAAAAATTCATTGGTTTCAGGATCCAAAGCCTTTCGTTTCGATTGATACCTCTTATACTAAGCTGAGATACACTGCTTCAAAGTTGATAGTGAAAGAACGGAATTATTTTGCACTAACTTATACATCAAACTTTGGGTGCTGCTGTGTAATATACACTGGCGAAGTGACGCAGCGTTACCTGAATAAAGAGCGTTGGAGTGATTGATTTGAAGGTGCAAGTTAATGATAAAGAAAACGTTGAATATTTGAAATCTCTCTAAATACTTCCAACCACTGCCAATACCTCGATCATCTTCTTTGTTCTCGTTTTTTTTTCTTACAAATGACTTACATGGCTATCCTGCCTTAAGAATAACCCCTTTTCTTAGTATCTTAAAGAAGTTAATTTGAAATCGCCTGAAAGAAAAAAAATGAAAGAAACAGACAGATGCGAGAAAGAGAAACCAAAAAAAAGCTTCTCCATTTCTGCAAGCTGTCTAAAACGTTGAAAGAAAAGATTCATTTTATTTTCACGAAGATTCTCTTAAAAGTCGCCTTTTAAAGAAAAAGTTTGAATATCTAAGATATACGAACACACAAATCTTTCTTTTGATTGAATGCTAAAATATGCTTTTTAATTCAATCAAAATTAAGGAAAATTACTTCTTAACTTCTGACCCCGTAAAGGAGGAAGGAAGTCTCTTGTTCACTTTTAATACTTTAAAGCGGGAGAAAGTCCCCCTTCTCTTTTGTCACTTTAGAAGGGAAAAGTCTACTGTCACTTTTGACCCTTCACACAGTGGGAAAATCTCCCTTCCATTTGACCCCTAAAGGATGGGAAAAGTTTCCCTTCACTTTTGACCGCTCGAAGGGGGAATCTCCCTTTATTGTTGACCCCGAAAGATGGGGAAAAGTTTCCCTTCAATTTTGACACCTTAAAAAAAGGAATAGTTTCCTATCCTTTTCAGACTATTGTAGAGAGGAAAAATCTCCCTTCACTTTTGATCCTATAGAAGATGGATTTCCTTTTATTTTATACCCTTTACAAAATTACTTATAAACATATAGAATAAAAAGATATGTATATAAGCAGAAAGTAAGTTCCACTTCGGTATTATAGTTACATTGTAAATAGAACTGCACTTCTAAAACCCTTTTAAAAATACATTTGGTTTTAAAACCTCACCCAAGTCCATTGAGTAGGCAAGGTAAATTCGGTTGGGCTGCACCCATCTTCAGGAACTTTTTTATAGCGGGACAGACAAACACACAAACAGACATATCTCACTTATATTTTTTTAATGTAAAATTTGTACGGGCAAAAGATTAAGTCAGAGCATATCCAAAACAGTATGACACATAAAATGATTATGTCCAATGATGGTGGATACCTGTCGGCAGTGGTTTGAGAAGGAAAAAATCACCAACTACTGACAAGGGATTGGGCAACCAAGACTTATTGATGCAACAATCGAAAAGTTGCTTTCCTGTCAAGTACTAGTCATCATAAGTACTGCTGTGACCGAAATTAAAGATAGTTTTTATCAGGGTGAAGGAAGAAATGCGTCACAACACTCTGTGTATCAACTTTCATTGCATACACGGCTGTTTCCCAATGTTTTGATAATAGCCAGAAGTATAGCTGAAAGTATACAGTAATACATTTTTTGGCATATTTACATTCTCTTATACGTAAACAAGAAGAGTCAACACAAAATAGAAAAAAGTATTCTTTGTTTATCAATATTAATCAAACATGTATTTATCAAAGATTGCTTCCTAAGTACACATTATATATATATATATATATATATATATGATTATATTGTGTTACATTATGTAGAAACTTTTATTCGAAATGATCCCCATCATTATTCAGTAAAATGTATCACTAGGTCTAAACAACGTAAATACTATTCATCGGTCGCAGGTTCGATTCCTGCAACAGCCCTGTTTGCTTTATTCATTTGATTCACGTTGTCTAAGCCGAGTGATACATTAACCTTGTAATGACGGAAAATCATTTCAAATAAGAGTTTCTATGTAATGTAACACTACCTCGGGTTACTGGATGGGACAATGGACAGAGTTGTAATACAACGAAACAGCTGTCTGTGAATGACTCAATCATCTAATTATTATATATATATATAAATAAGAATTACAAGGATATATATCTGGTGAATGTCAACATTTGTGCAAAACGCACTCATCAGCAACTGGCAATAAAATTTCAATAACTCTACTTATTGCTGGTTACTGATGAGTGCGTTAGTCACAAAGTGTTGACATTCACCAGGTGCCAGAGGTTGGTGTTCCAAGCTGAAATGAAAACCAAGATTTTGAATGTTTATCTTGAAGGCAAACAGGCCCATCCCACATGGAAGATTGGCATAAGATAATTTTCCGACTACATTTTATTGAACCTTGTACCATACAAAGCTTACTAATACCATTGGATAGTATAACGAGTTCAATCCTCACCAATGGCAGGAGTAGGGTAATATCAATAAGTATAAATGTTTACGTACCCTATGATATCGTGGTTAGGATATGTCAAACAAAAATGCTAAAACTTTCATTAGCTCAACGATTACTTATAAAGGAAGACAGAAAATACTTGAAGCATATACAGGTTTACCTACAATCCGAAAGTGGATTATTCCTATGAAATATTTTATAAGCAAAAATGACATAAAAGGAAGATGCAGTAACCAATAATTTATATGGGAAGAATTTTGTATGTTCCAAGACCCACAAAATGACCTTGCATGAGATTTTTTGCTAGAATCGACTTTGCTACATGGTTTGTATGCCTTCGAAAAAAGGAAAGATAGAAAACTTTATAAGGTAAAACAATCAAACATACTGTCATATTTCAAGCCATCCATCCAAGCCGCAGCAAATGAAGAACACCAACCTTGAATATCAAGGCAGGCAGACAGAAAAAGGTCATAATTTGGGTCTGGGAACACACAAAAATCCTTCGAATACAAATTGATGGTAATTGTTTCTTTGCTTTACTTCATTCCAGATACAGGGGAAACCTGTATTAATGTAGGTTTTTTGTAAAAGCAACATAGCATAATTATAGATGATAACATGAATGCCTTAATCAACCATTGTAATAAATGTCATAATTTTAATAAAAAAAAGGCTTAGCTAATCAGGAATGAACATGACACCATTAAACACAAGTTCATAGAGTCTGTTCTTATTTCTTAATGCAACACCACAAACCAACATCTTGGCCTTTTCCACATAACACCAGCTTTAGCAAAGTTGATTCTGCATTGAATTACAGACAATGGCAATAGCAATAACGCGTATGAAGATGGATGAAAATCTCACAGGTATCTCCAAAATTTCTTTTTATACACACAAACGTAACTGACACTTTAACACACCATTCCATTTCCTCAAAACTGCTACCTCTACTGTTACTAGATACTTACTCTCAAAAACCTACAAACCAACACACACAATAACTGGCCACAGCCACACACATATACTTACATACATGCAAACATACAAACCCAAATACACCTTGACTGAACACAGACACACACGCTCTGACCATGAAAGATAACAAAACCTTTAACATGACCTTTATAAACACCAATCACTTGAGCATGCATACACATTTGATATATTGGAACACTGATAACAGCCACAAATGATTCTTCCTCAAATTTGTAAGTCTATACTAAACTTAGCTTAGTCTGGCACAAGGACAAATTCAAGAATGGGGAAATATTGTAGAGTTCTATCTTCCTTCAGAGTGGGGAAGGCCCATCTGCCTTCGAATTCAGCATCAGTTGTTTAACCACTGGTTCTGGTGTTAAATGTACAACAAGCTCAAACACTTTACAAACATGAACACGATCAGAAAAAGGAAAAACAATCAAGTATCGAAGCACCGTTCAGTACAAAGTAGCAGTCTGCAACCGCTGGAAATCATCTACTTCTTACGTTTGCATAGCACAATGAAATGAATAATAAATTTGATACGGTTAAAATTTTATAATCTTTATTTGTAACTTTGACTATTAACTTTTTTCCAAATAAATTACAAAAAAATACTATCATATATCAACAATGCATTATATTTGGGTTAACAGCATCTTGGGCTTCTAACAATTGAAGAAAAATATGCCCTATAAGAATACATGGCAACAGAGACGTTAATTTACATCACATGAAACAATATATACATATATATATATATATGAATTTATATATGTATATGTTCACATATATATATACATTAATAAATATATATATGTATATACATATATATATATATGTAAATATAGATACATATAAAATCATATATATATGTGCATTTATAAAAATTATACATATAAATAAATATGTATATGAATGAATAAATTTATATACATGTATATAAATATACATATATAAGTATGTATATATAAACATATAAGTATATATGTAAATATATATATAAATGTATATATATATACATGAATATGTGTATATATATGTTTATATAAATATAATTATACTTATACGTACACATATATATATATATGTATACATATACATATATATATATGTACTTATATGTATATATATTTATATATATATATATGTATATATACATATATATGTATATGTATATATATATATATATATATATATATATATATATATATATATATATATATATATATATATATATATATATATATATATATGTGTGTGTATATGTATATATGTGTATAGTTATCACTTGATATTTGTGGGTTCTCTATTCACAGTTATAGCCTTGCTTTTTGTAGCAACTTTTCTCAGACTGGATGATATTTTTAAAAAGGCAACCAAAATATTACAATGAATACAAATGATAACATGAAAAAGAGAAAAAAAATTTATTAATAATCACTGTGCTGTAGATTTATGACGTTTGTGGTTTTTGTTTATCAACTGTATATTGTTTTTCTACTAGCATCTACATTTTAACAATTTTTCAAAACATATTGCAATAAATAAATATTTTCTCTGAGTGTTCAATTTTGGTAATAACTACAGGAAAATTACATAAAATTAGTCGTAAAAAAGAAATACTTGTGCATACGGAGAAATTCTGATTCTCAAATTTAGTAATAATGTTATAATACTTCATTCAATAATAAGAATGAATTCTAAAAATCTAAAAAATCATCAGATTGAAGCTATTTTACCATATTGACTAGAAAGTAGTAATTCCACTCTGATTGACGGATCTGTCATCAAAGAAAATGAGGTCAAGTTTTAAAATTGTGAAGTTTTACTTGTGGGACTGGTAAAGTGCTCGCTTATGAATTAAGGGTTTGGGGAATGAATATCAAGGGATAACTAATTATACATATATAAGTATATATACATATATTCCTGCAGCAGCCCCATTTCCTTTAATAGTTTGTTCTATTTATACTGACAATGCTAAATGATACATTCAGTGTATAATTATAGGATATCATTTCAAAGAAATATAACGCATTTATGCTTATATATATGTATATATACACACGTATATATGTATATCTTTAAACATGTATATACATATAGGTATATATATATATATAAGTATATGTATATGTATATATATATATACATAAATATACATATATATATATACATATATATATATATATATATATATATATATATATATATATATATATATATACAAACAGTTGATCATCACAAACTCGGACTTAGGAAACTTTTTTTGATAATTAGATATTTATCAAATTTTGTTTGTTTTTTCATCAAGTTTTTGTTTATAGCAAAATCTTGTTCTTTCTGAAAAACTAAGTTTCAGAAGCATATATATTGTATGAACATTATAGATTAAATAACATTTTTTTGAAAAGCTATTAAAAAATTTCCACCGGATATTTTTTTGTAAAACCAAAAAGTGTTGGAAATTGTTTAGAAGTGGTACAATAATATTTTATTGAGAAATGATAAAATTAAACAATTATTCTGTTAGCATTCTGGACTATTCATGTAACCTTGTCGTGTTAATGACCCAACCCTATTGTACCTGAAAGTGGGCGTAGCCTATGCCACAAAAAAACCCTTTGTATTTCATTCTTTCGGTCCCAATGTTACCGAGTTTGTGATACTCAACTATATATATATATATATATATATATATATATATATATATATATATATATATATATATATACATACATATATATATACATACATACATATATATATACATACATACATATATATATATATATATATATATATATATATTTTTATGTATATATATATATATATATATATATATATATATATATATTAGTAAAACAATCAAGTAGCAGTGAAATATTTCCGTGAAAATATATCGCAAAGAATTTGCTTGAAAAAATTACAACTCAAAATACACATGTAAAACTGTTTATCAAATGATTTAGTGTTGATCTGATTATATTTAAACTCGCATTTGACAAAGATAGCTTCAAGATCAAAATAAGAAAATGAGAGTATCTATATTCAACAATTCTTTTACTATCCTACACCTTTTTTACAACATTTCTTCACAACAATGCAGCCAGTTCATTCTCTGGGCTTTTTTCAGTGGAATTTCTGTCTGGTGTTGAGTCAAAAATTCATCCAGAAGAAATCTAGTGTATGGATCACCTCAAGCAGTGTGGAAAAAAACAATAAAGATAAGGATAGTCAAAACATATCATTGAATATCAATAACAACTCATTTCCAAGTCTCAGATTAATATAATTGAGCAGTAACTAGCAAAGGCATTGCAACTCTCACCAAAATATATAAAAGAAACAATATATATATATATATATAATTTAATAAAGCTGTGAATATCTATCCAAAGCATTGCAGCCCTCACCAAAATATAGCGCCTGAAAGGAAAAATCAATTTTTATATTTGATTGACAAAATGTGTCATGAATTGAAGCTGCAGAGAGCATATATATAATTTTCTTAATAATCTTTTAAATTTCAGATTGTAATGGAGGATGGTGTACATATGTGATTGTAGGATCTGATTTTGCTTTTTTTATTTAGTGGAGTCACGCAGTGATAATCCATACAGAAAAAGGAACCAGCAAATTCAGTTAAAATTCTGCTTGAGGTTGTTTATGCTTTTTCCAAACTGATTTCCTTGGGAAAAGGATGAATCCACTGTTCTCTGTACTCTGTCTCATTGCCAGATATCTGTTGGTGAATGAGTCCCTGAATAAACTACTCTCCCATAATCATCTTATATGCAGAAGTAGTTACAAAAAAAAGCTGTTCCACCCTTAGTCAAACTTTATAGGTTCCAATCAATGTGTAATGATGACATAGCCTTTATAAATTAATATAAATAAATAAATATGCTCACAAAGATATATTAAATAGTATCAATAAATATGGATGGTTGTCATGAATGATTTTATGCATGAATATATTTCATATTAGTTAATACTTCAGATATATATATAAACAAAAGTGAGAAAAGCATACAGTAAAATAAAAAAGGAGATTTGCATATTTATATAAATAGTCCTCTCTCTCTCCATATGCATATATATAAATATATATGTATACATATGAATATATATATATATATATATATATATATATATATATATATATATATATATATATATATATACATTTCAAAAATATGCACATGGGTGAACTCTGCAGTCTTTAAACAATAGATATTTTTTCCAACAAAATCTCCTTCCATGTCAATGCACTTAATTCAGTGGCAGATATTAATCACATAGATGAAACATTATATAGTGAAAATGTAGCCAATAAACAATTATGAACTTATGGACAAATTGATCCACTCTGAATACATGTGTGTGTGCACGTGTGTGTATGTGTGTGTGTGTGTGTGTGTGTGTGGACAGAGACAGAGGACTATGTAAATGTCCACATACCTCTTTCTTTTACTTTCTCTCATTCTCTTTCTCTGTAATTTTCATCAGTATATATATATATACACACACACACACACACATATATATATATATATATATATATATATATATATATATATATATATATAACTGGAAAAATATATAAAGAGAGAGAGTAAAATAAAAAAGCCATGTGAGTATATTGACATAAATCTTCATATATATATATATATATATATGTATATATATATGTATACTCATATATACATATACATAAACATAAATTCATATATATATATATATATATATATATATATATATATATATATATATATATTCAATTTATCAATTTTTGACAGTATCTGACATCTCATGCTAGCTATGTCATTTCCATTTGTAGTAAGTTGTGGTTCTATTTAATTTGTTAATGGCAGTTTTGATTCAACATTGATTATTGATATATATATATATTATATATATATTCATTGTTTCATCGTATTTTAGGATGTAGGTGCTTATCTCAAATGCGATGTTATTTACTTGATGTTTTTTAGTTTCAATTAGAATTGCTTCTACTATTTGAAGTCTTTTTTTATTGTAAGAGTTTTCAGTGAGTATTTCGCATATATTTGAGTAGGGGCAATTATTTTTTCATTTCAATATGCTGCCTTGTTAGTTTTCTTGATATTGTTGTAGTTGTATATTTTATACAAGAAATGTTATGCATTTCAGCAATAGCAACAAAAACACAACTTCCTCCCTTCTAATATCTCCAAAATACTCACTGAAAATATTAAAATCCTCAAAAATCGTAAATGAAAACACAATATATATATATATACATATATATTATATGTATATAAAACTTGGAAATATAATTATTTTTTATTGATATTCGGACCATCCTCATCTTGGTTGTTTTTCATACAACGTTTCGGCCGTTGCACTCTACGGTCTTCGTCAGGTATCATCTGGTAGATTTGGGGAAGTAACGAACTGAACCCTTTATTTATCCGACGGGGGTATATTGACCGTACTCCCCTCTTAGTATTAGTGGTATTGTTATATTGTCTCACACTAGGATCAAACCTAGAACCATCAGATTACTTTACAGTAATTTGTAGAGTGCAACGGCCGGAAAGTTGTATGAAAATCAACCAAGATGAGGATGGTTTGAATATCAATAGAAATAACAATAATACCTCATCTCAAAAATTCCGAGATATACTTGGGAATATAACTTCCATAAACAAATTAAATAGAGCCACAACTTACTACAAACACAAGTGGCATAGCTAGCATACGATTTCATATATATTTACGAACATACATGTATAGATATCTACATACATACATACATACATTATACACATACATACATATATTTATGTACATACATACTTATATACAGACATATATTAATATACATAAATATATGTACACATATCTACATAAATATTTGTACATATATTTACATATATATGTACATATATATAATCATTTATTGTAATTCTCTAGACATCTTTTTTCATCATTTGGCAGGAATTATTTCGGTTTTCTTGAAAATATCTCAGTAACAAAAATGGGATTTCTTACTGTATATCATGGCATATAAAACCCCTCTAATCTCAGCAGGGAATATGAAGGAAAGAAAAAACATTTTCCTGAATTCCTTTTCAACTACTCAAGTTTTAGCCAATGTGGGACTGGTCAATGAAGGTTGTTTTTTGAGGCATCTTTGGGTGGGGGGGATATTGGTAGGGGGGTTTTACATGCTGTCAAACATGGTAGCTAAATAAATCCTCTCTTTACAAGCACTGCATCCCTTCATAGCTACAAGGGATTACAACAGGAACAACAACAAAAACAACAAAAACATTATTAACCATTATGCTGAGTAGGCTTGAGCCTAGGGGCCCAGCCCGAGGGGGACCTGAGAGTGAAAAAATGGTATAATTGAGTGTACAAAAAATTGTTTAATTAAGTGTTCAAGTTAGTATTTTAGATGATATCTCAGTAGTTTTGCTCACATATATATTTATATATATATATATATATATATGACATGTAATACATTATACATAGTACAACAATATAAATTATCTCGCAAGATTCAACATAACTTTAATGTATTGAACAAAGGGTGGGCTGAGGGTCAACATCAGGGAGAGCTTTACTATAGCTCAGTCTCGGGGCTTGGGTGGTAGATTATCTATCACTGCTTCCATCAGTACATTAAATAAGCTTTCCACTTGAAATCACTCACACGCATTACTTCTCCACAGTTTTATGTGTCCGTTTATGCCTGAGCAGCGTGTCACTGCGGGCAAACTGTTGTATACACAGATCACAGTGGAAAGGCTTCTCTCCCGTGTGTATTCGCCTGTGAATCTTCAGGTAGTTTTTCTGTGCAAACGGCTTGGCACATATTTCACAATTGAATGGTTTTTCTCCTTTGTGTGTCCGCTCATGGGTTCGCAGGGCGTCCCGGCGCGAGAAGCGCTTGGTGCACACTTCACAGTGGTACGGTTTTTCCCCGGTATGTGTCCGCCTGTGGATCTTGAGATAATTCTTCTGGGCCAGTTGCTTGCCGCACAGGTCACAGCTGTGATGCTGGTGGGGTTTGTGGTGCACTGGGGGAGCAGGAGTGCTCGTATCCATCACATGATGAGTCTTCATGTGCTTCTGCAAAGTCTTGCTAAGGAGGAACTTCTTCCCGCAGACTTCACAGTGGAAGCGTTTCTCAATTGTCAGCATTGTGGTTGATAGGTTAAGGACTGTGGCATTAGATATCCTGGATAAATCGAAATTAAATACAAAGGTTGCAGCCTAGTGAAGTTTTTGCAATGGATAAAGGCTGGAGAGTATTTGCAGTTGACTTTATAATATTCATGCAGTAGACAGAAGTTAAGAATTGATTTGTGTTTTGCTTATGTTTCAAGATGCATTCAGTCAGTTATGATACCTTTTCATGGTCAACAATCTTAGGTGGGCAATCATAGCTGTTTATAACTGTTTCTTGTATTTTTGAGTATTTATTCCAATCACAAAATATTCTTTATTTATTTCATCAATAAATACCCTGTTATCCGGACTCCTCATACCATGTGTGCATATACTGGGAAATGTTATTTTATGAATTAATTTAAAAAAAAACTCAGATATTTAAACACAGTTTCAATGTATTTTAGGATGTTTACCCCAGAACTTGATTGAATCTGTATGATACATGGATGTTGGATACAGTTTTTCAGGTAATTTCTAAAAAAATTTTCAATATGTTCGTTTTATGTATTTATGTGTATTTGGAGGGTATTTTCTTGATGGCAAAAAGACAATACGTTTTCAGGGATGAAGATTACTAATGAGATTATTACAACATTTTGGAGGGAACATTTGATTGGTTGTTAACAAGTTTATTACTGTGATGAGGGTGCTTTCATGGAAGGTATTACCTTGATAGATAAATATTGGAAAACAAAAATTTGTACATTTGATCTAAATGCATTGAAATGCTCTCCATCGACGGATTAAAAGGACAATACAACAGTTTTGGAGGTTTTAGTTCATGTATTTACTTCTTCCGTGGTATTTTTCTTTAATGATTTCTGGCAAAGCATTTTTGTATTATAAATTTGAACAAAGAGCAATCAACTCCAGATAGCCTTACATTTGTATACTTAAAAGTGTTTTCTTTAGTTGTAGGAAAGATTGAACAGTATTTGCAATATTCAGAAATATTTGAGTTTTTTTTTAATATCTTCATTTCTGAATACAGGTCAATACAATCTTAGGTATTATCAACATACCAGTTTTATTTGAAGAAGCAAGCATTCTATCAATTTTGATATAACAGTCTGATTTTTTTATATGCACTAATAGTGGAATTATCAAATATTTGTTTTTTTCTATCAATATACATCAGAATATACATTAAAAAAAAACTTGGAAATAATTGCAAGGGCTTTTATTACTGGAAGAATTTGAATTAACTGTGAAGATTTACATCCCGAGTAAGTATACCATAATGCAGTTAGTGTGTGTATAGTATTTACAAAATAGAGAAAACAAAATTATTAAGCAAATATACTGAGTGTTATAGAATTCTTTATGAGTAAAGAATATTTATTATTGAAAAAAAAACCCCTAGAAACAAAGATAAACTGCTAAGAAATTAAAAAAAATCTTACTACATATTGAAACGATCCTTGATATTTTGTTTAAAAAATGCTCAGCCCTAAATTCTTTTGTAAGACATTTGAGTTACATGTTGGAGTATTTCCATAAAATTTCACTGCCAAAGAATGCACTTTTTTTCAGGCCATCTTTTTTATATTTAAAAAAAAAAGAATTTAATTTAACTCTTCAGGTATTTGCTAGAAAGCTGTATCCTTGGTAAGAGTGTTTTGTTTTGACAAAACCACATTAATGTAGAGAAGGCAATTGAGATGAAAAATGGTTGGTATCCATGCTGAAATCCTGATAAAAGAAAAGAAAAAATAGAATGAAGAGAAGCTGAATCAAAGATGTACAAGCTAAAGTATTGAGAACATTGCAAAGTTAATTATATCAGATCTCGATATCAACGTACTGAATAACCTTATATACATGTCTGGTAAGTCACTCAATATAAACCATCTCATGACCACATTGTACAGAATGCCATAATGGGGGTGATCAATTAAAAAATTGTAAAAAAAGGTGATCAATGAATAAGTTACTTCTTCCACCTTTTGTTGGGCAGTGACCACGAAAAGGGTCCGAAGTTTCAAAAATTGAGTGTGAACACCACTAGACACAAATTTAGGGACCGGTTCTGCATGAACTTACATTGCAAAGTGACCTCCCTCCACCTATAGCCTATTGGTTTAAAAAACAAAACAAAACAAAACAAAACCAAAACCTTTTTTTTTCAGGCATAAGGAGTAAATGTTTGAATTTTCAACCCTCTAGCTCCACTGATGTGATGTGTAAGTACAATACATACATGAATACATAGCTAGCCAAACCAGCTTGAAAACTGGAGAAACCTCTGTTGATGTAGACAGTTTTGGTTGAAGGTTTTCAATAACTTCTGGCTTCCAGGAAGGAATCTCCTGATGTTTTTGTCTCTAGTCCATAAAGAGCTCTAGGAAAAAAGTAAATAAGCACAGGCACACCAATTATTTTTCTTGTACTTTTGGTTCCTGAACTGTGCCAGGTTATCCTGTTTTGCCAGACCAACAGAGTATTCAACAATACATCTCTGACCCACCAATTATCCACATCTCATATCTTTAAAGCATTAGGATTGTTAGAAAGTTAAATTAATCAAATATTAAGTATGAATTGAATTGTTAAATGCCATACATTGATATAAATGATACAGGTGTATTGATTAGACAAGATTAAACAAATACAGTTCTGTATTTAGTAGGAAGAATTTTTAAAAACTAACACTTTCAAAGTGACAAATTTTATGTGTTTACTTACAGATGAATCCATAATCCATTTTTTTCCCCACATTTCTGATTAATTGAATAGTACAAGAAAACATACAATTTGATGTTTCAAAATTCTTTCTAAGTATAGAACTGTATTTGTTTAATCAATACACCTGGATCTGTTTCATTTATATCAATAAACTGTATCATTCATATTGATCAGTGGCATTTAACTATTCAATTGATTGTAAATGTAAAAGAAAAAAAATGGACGCCTTTGCACTTTACCCTACTTTTGACAACAGCATTTTGATCGGAAGCCATTAAAATAGGTAAATGTAAACCAAGAATTTTACAAAATTGATACAGCAGCAATAACCACTGCAGTATAAACCATCAAGAGAGGACCCTAAGACCACTCAGTGAACTAGTATGAGAGCTGCAAGAAATTAAAGTGTTCACTTCTAATTTTGTTGGAATTAAAGAAGGTACTAAGCCGTCAATTGCAAGAAAATTGGTGATGTACCTGAACACGCATAAAACTAAACAGAAATTTATCAAATTCGGAATGCCATTAGTTTCGTGTTTTCTTCATATAATAAATGAATGAAGAATAAAGAAGGGTACTATGTAGCTCAGAAATATAAAGTTAATATTGATATAGAAAAGTTAGTAATAATTTTACAGTATGAAATATTGCACAATGATATCATCACATATCCTTTTTATTAGACATTGTTCAGCAATATTTTTTCAACATCAAATATGCAGTAGAGTATGCCATTGTATAATAGTAGTCTCATAATATGAATAATTTTTTCATAAAAAAATGAATTTATAAAATCATAATGATAATTTGCAAAGGTGAATGACTGCCATCAAAAATATATCCAATCATTGCCACTGATTTGACCAATCATTGCTAAACAATCAAATATTTATTAGTTTTGTATTCAACCCATTTACTCATGCTCAGTGCAACCCCCCCAAAATGTAATCTTTCATATGTTATCACCTTTTTTTACATTCAAGTGTGATGTTACCCACCAATTTTGATCATGATTTTAATATCAAATTTCTTGCATTGTATATCAGTAAGTACAGTATATTTTGTTTAAAAAAATCCGTCAGATTATATGATTCATTTATTTATTCATTTACAATTATATTACCAATTTATTTATATATTTTCAAGCTGTAATGTACCATAACAATATGAGAGAAGGATATTGTGAAAAAATAGTATCATAAAATTTGAAAAACGTATTATATAAACTTGTGTAAAAGCCAATATCATGTAAAAGTTAAGTCTCCTATTTTTTTGCAGAAAAATTAGATTTATTTTATGAAAGAGGTGACTCTACTCCTTCATGGACAAGAGATCAACATTTGTGAATGAAGGTATTATCCTGAACATAGATGTTACTATGAGGGAATCAATTTTTCTACTCTATTAGATTCTGATGTAAGCATCAAAACATACGCCCATCTAAATACCTCACTGTGAAATAATGAATAAGACTGCATCACTATGATAAAGACTGGTAGTAACATTTAATATTGAACTGCATTATCTAGTTAAATCATTGCTCCTGAATCCAGTGGTGATGTGTATTTTTTCCGGAAATTTTTCATTTCTGCTTTGTCAGCTTACCAGTTGTGTTAACATTAAATTCATTAAGATTATATTATTACTCGGTCAATATATCCCACCATTATTTCCTATATAAGTTATGCTGATATGCATTAACTGGTAGTTCACTATAATTACATATCTCTGAATGGGTACTTATGGCATAGTTTGATAACTGCTAAACGTGTGCAGATGTAAACATAGTTATGGATAGCAACAAAGTAAGGCTGAAATGCATTAGGGATATATTATTATTTTCTGTTTCAGGTGGTCAATTTTTTTTTAATAAAATACTACTGATCTATCATTTTTTATCAATGGTTTTCTCTTGTTTCTCAGCATGACAGAATTTTGACTCCTTCCTGCCATCAAGCAGAATTTGATTGAACATGTAACGGTTGATGGTTTCTATCAGTTAGAGTAATCATAGAGTCTGTATGACAATCTGATAATTGTTTTGTTCCTAGTTGCTTGAAATGTTAATTCAAGCTTTAATGAAATAGAGGAGAAAAAAAGTGAAATTTAAAAAATATATAAAAGATACGTGGGCATATTTATGTGTTTTGTTAGTAGGACATGAGTTTCAATGCGTGGAAACATTGGTATTATTACTGTAATTCACTGTTTTTATCTTTTTTTATCTATTTAGAGGCCATTTGGACTCTTGCTAGTGGATATGGTATTTTAGATTGTAGCGTGAATTTCAGGCCCTTGAAGTAATATCCATGTAATAGTCGATCCCATAAATCTAACCTTAAAATATAGTTGACTATATTATGAGTACATACAGTGTTCACTTTTTTCTTTCACTTTTACATAAGTATATACAGTATTTGCTTTTTTTGTAAAAAGATAGTTTTGATATTCATTGATACATTTTTCAATTTTTTCTGAAACTATTCTTTCACAATATCCATTTGATTAAATAAACATATCTTTATTTCTCTTACAAACAATCTCAATAAATTTCTAATCAAACTAAAACTACTTATTTAACTATCTTTTTTTAACGAGAGATAATTGAATTAAATTTTGATTAAATTATAACTACCTTTTTATTTATTCAAAAAAAAAGATTGAGGCGAAAAAAGTTGAATTGAGATAAAATAAAACCAGGATTTTATTCACTTTTCTTCAAGATAGCCGACGAACATTACGTGATGTTATCCAGCGTAATATCAGTATTTGAACATTTCAGTTGTATCAAATCTGGGGTACCTATTGTACATATGATCTGGCAGCCCTCCAGCCGAAAGACGCCCTAGAGCTGCTGTCTATAAAACCCATCCCTTAAATTGGCACTGGTTCCATGACATTTTTGAAAGAAAAATGTTCATATCTTTATTTACCAAATAATGATACTTGTGAATGCTGTGCATAAAAGCATAAAAGCAGTATATGGGTTACATAAAGCCTTTTTTTAGCTCCCCTTTTATATAACAAGGTGGTAAGTTTGTATGTATATACCCTTAGAAGTCGAAACTAGGCATCACAGAGGAATACAAAGGCATATTTGAAATCAGAGTGTTCTACCTACTCAACAAGTTATTGGACTACAGCTTTCTGAAAGGTCTGACTACCCAACAAGCTCACAGACCCCAAGTAAGGCCATTCTGTGAGACCCCCCCCACACACACACAAGAGGTGGCAGACATCAGGTTTGGAAATGCTGGTCCAGAGAGCCAGACATTTTGGGAAATTGGGAATGGGTACCTTAAATGAGGCTGTGGACCAGATTTGACAGGCAGACTTGAGGTATCATTGATAATGAATACGGCACTGTTTGAGAAAAGTGTATACACGAGGAAATGTTTCAGAATAAATGATATTCAGTATGTACTTTGAAATCAGTAATGCTAAGAAAGACGTTTCCTGAGATCTTCACACAGATGAGATCAAGATATTTTCTAATTGATAAGTGTCAAATGCTGATGAACTTGTGAAAAAAAAATACGATTCAATGCAAACAAACTCCCCCCCCCCCCGGAAAAAAAAACGATGTTAGAATGAAATGGAAATTCGTATTCAGTACTTTTACTATACGAGACAAGATAGGTCGAAGTTCAATCCCGTAACGAAGTCGTGGACTTTTTCATTCGACAAATCTCTCACTTTTCTTATAGACTCTGCTGTCAGTGTATCTCGGAGGAGAGAAAAAGAATTCAAGTAGCGTGATGAAATGATTTTATCAACTTTTTAACTTGATCGCTTTTACCAGGTACATTTTTTTTTAAAGATGCAAGGAATAAGTAAATAAATGAATGAATGATAAAATAATTCAATAAGTTACCTAAAATAAATAAGAATTAAACTTTGAGGTGACCAACCAGTTCATTAGATCTATTTTAAATTGACTACCTCTCTTGGGTTGACGGTCGAGTACTACGATTAAACGCATCAGCAGAACAAATGAAAACTAGGAAGCACCCGGAGAGCGCATACCTCCACCAACGCCATCTAAAAAGTGAATTAAAATTAACACCAGTTGATAGCTACGATGCAGGGGATGTAACTGTGTAAGTTTCGATTTTCTATATTTCATACTATTATCTTGTAAATAAAGTATCTCTTGAACGAAAAATGTATTCCTGGATCAGCTCCAAAATCGTATCAATTATTCTTTAGACCATGCATAACCCTGGATGATTGACCCACCCTTCCACAAAATGAAAAAATGTCATTGGAATTCATTGAGAACTTTTGGAGATACTGTGTGTGGACGGGTAGACAAGCATGATGGAGTGAATATATCTCCTTCGAATAACTTCAAAAAGACACTTTAGTAAACAGATCAAATAAATGAATAAAAATATAATTATTATCGTTAATCATAGAATTGTTTCGCCTACCTCTTCTTATTCACACGGGGGGGGGGGGACGCAAAATGGTCTCTCCTCAATTAAGTATTATTACAAACGCTAACCGAAGTAACGTAATAATTTATTTACATACCCAGTCTGGGTACTATTTTTTTTTTTTTTTACTGTGAAGAGAATGAGTAGGTGATGGTCGTCGTTAATGTACCTTTCCGTATGTATGGTTAAACTAGAAGATGTACTGTACCTGATCCTGGTGGTACCCGTGTCGATCACTATCATTGGACGGATAGAACACAAACGCAGGGAGTTGAATCCTGACTGGTCTGTGGTTGTCGTAAAAGGCGACCTTTTAAAACTAAAAGCTAAACAAACATCTTTAGAACTGCTATTCGCCCGGCAAATATGTTAAGCAACCTGCTGCTAGAGAGAAAACGAAGTGCAGAACTGCGCACACACGCACACAAAATGCATTCGTTATCTTGTCCCTACCCTGGGTGTTGCTAATAAATGATTGTACTCACTGGTACTGGTTATCACAGATTTTTAGAAGTTGTAAGGCAGTCTCTTTTCTTTCATTGTGGTGTAGTTGGTTTTGGAATAAGCTTTCCCTTGTCCTTTTTGTTAGCAAGTGTCACAGTAAACCTAAGAAAACAAACAGAATATAACATCAGATCTCTCAAGTTAACATCCACTAAAACACTCACAAGCGCCAGCGACCCAGGATGCTTTTTAAAGATAATATTTCCAAGCCAAGGTCTTTGAAGTCGAGTGAAATAATTACCGCGATGTAGTAAACGTAGTGGTTCTGACCTTTATCAGTCGAACTAATTGTGCCCACACTTTCTGACTGGAGAAAGAAATAACTTTTCTAACATGAAATAAATACTGGATACGCACTCGACTTGAACTGGACTGTTTTCGTCAAGATGAAAAAAAGAAGACTAAAGGTAATTTTAGAGAAAAAAAAGATCGTTTTTATGAAGAAAAATTCGAAATCTTTTAAGGTGGAAATTCGGTCATTCCATTATAACTCACCTGATGGTCCCATGGGACACCATCTTAGATTTTGATGAAGTATCAGTGACACCTTTTCTAAAGAAGATCCAACCCTAAAAATTCCAGCTTGATTGAATGTATGGTTAGAAGTTATAAAAAATGAAATTTGCTTACATTGACAGCAGAAACCATGATTTTGCCAAATTTGGCACTTCATATCTATGCTATTTAAGAAGATATCTTGCTGAGATTTGATACCCATGTAGTTTTTCACTCAAATAAGCCATTTCTGGCTTTATTTTATATTGATTTTATGTGGTTTGGAATTTATGGGTCCTAAAAATGGGGGAGAATGGCTTTTTAGGGTGAGGTTCTAAATTTTCGGCCAGCTGTAGAAACTAAACTAAGGGCGTTAAAATAAAAATTTCACTTGATCATATTCATTTGATGTATTGCATAGAGTAAAACATTGGAACTTTGAGTTTAAAAGCATCAAATACTCTTCTGTTGATTTAAAACATGGGTCCAATACAGTAAAATTCCATAATCCTATGTGTTTTTTGAAAGCATGGAAAGTAAAGAAGTCCGTTGAAAAAATGGTTCGAACTTTGCTGAATTGAAGTACTATCTGTCTTCTTTCATTCATGAAAATCTAAAAAGTCTCACTCATGTCCAACTTGGTCAAATTGCCATGGAAAGTGCAACATTTCAGGGAATTTCTTTTCAGTAGAATTCCAACCAAGTATCTGAGTATGAATTGTTACCCTTGAAATCTCAACAGGTATCCCTATTCCCAGACACAAATCAACTCTGAAAATTTCAGATTGATTCAAGGAACAGTTCAGAAGTTATGACAAATTAGAACTTGCCTAGAATTGCATGTTGCAAGCCACAAGCATGGCTTTGTCAAATTTGGCACTTTATAACTTCGGTATTTAAGAAGATATCTAGCTGAAACTTGGTATCCCTCAAGTTTCCCACCCAAATAAACCATTTCTGGTTTTATTTTATCTATGTTCTGTGTGTTTTGGAAGTTATGGATCTTTCAAAATGGAGTGAAATGACTTTTCAGGTGTACCGCTTATTTTTCTGTCTGCTGCACCAACTAAACTAAGGGTATTAAAATATAAATTCTACTGGATTATTTTCATCCAATGTACTGCCTCGTGTAAAACATAGAAGCAGAGTTATAAAGCCTCAAGTACTTTCCTGTTGATCAAAACATCAGACCATTACAGTGAAAGCACAAAATTTTATATGTTCTCTGAAAGCCTGCAAAGAAAGAAGACAAATGAAAAAATACTTCAAAAATTGCTGAATTACAGTTCAATCTATCTTATTTCAATCCTGACTGTAGTTATGTGTTCACACATTTAACTTTTTAATGAGTGTTCAATAGATGCATGGACAATATGCTTAGGGCAAAAATATCAGTCTTGTTTGCTGAGCCAATAAAGCAATTTCCTTTGTCATTTTTTAGCATCAACAGTAATGGAAATAAGTTGGCCAGTTTTTGGCTTTACTTATTGCTGCAATTCTAATTCAATAACAATAAATAATGATATTGATAATCATATGTATAATGAGAGACATATAATAATGATTGCCATATAATATCAGAAACAGCTGCTTGTTGCCAGACAACACCAATCATCATTAGCAGTCAGCAGCAGCCTGAACAAGTACTGAGCGTAAGAAGTTCCAGCTGTGTCCGTCATATGTTGACTCAAGAGGCGTATATTATAATAAGATATATTTTAAGAGCCACATTCGTCATATTATGTTGACTTAAGAGGCCTCTATTATAATAATATATCAAAAGAGCCACATCTGTCATACTTATGTTGACTTAAGAGGCCTTTATTTCAAAATCTATAAAAAGACAAGAGGAATGAGTAGACATAATTATAATGAGTGAGAGAGAGGAAACTAACAAGAAATGCTGTCCACGAAGAAATGATTGGTTAATATGTATGTACTGCATTTACTTGAATATAAATCAGTAGTATAGATATTATCTGTGGTGAGCGGAAGGAAAGAGAATGTGCACCCCTCTCTGTCAGCTCTTAAGGGTGATAACTCATGTGGATTTGGTGAAAAATACTTGTCTCCCTTAGATTTGAAAACTCTAAAATTAAATAATGGTCTATCTCCCTTAGATTTGAAAATGAGAAAATTGACCTGACCCTAAATTGACCTTTAGAGTCACAATGCCACCTAGCCTATGTTCATCCCGGGGTTGAGTTACCCCTGAACACAAATTTGCAGCCCATGGTCTGTGGCCTTTTGGAAGTCTGTGAAACATAAAGAAACAAACAAATGTTAGTTGTCTTTTTAGCATTAGATTTTTTTTTCACTTCATAATAATTGCCATGCCCAAATTTTGACGCTGTTTTTTTTAATACCAAATTTCTTACATTATACACGAATAAATACACCAAGCAAATGGAATAATGCATGTATATTGATTAAAAATTATCATTTTGAGTCACCTGATGTCATTAAAGTGTTGCTTGGTTATGGTTGAACTTGTCTTAAAATACCCCTAAAGCAATACTGGTATACCTTGATAAGTAAGATTAATTTGTTCCAAAGTTTTCTGTACTGTTATGAACAGCTCTGCTCAAGGTCTTATGTTTTAATGTGTTTTTTCAGCCGATAGTTACATCAATTTGTACAGCAATACCTTAATCATACTACAATAAAACATGCACAAATCAAAAATACCCTCTTCATGGTATTGTTGTGTATCAGCTCGGGCAGTTATTCACAAAACATTACATAATTTTCATTTGTACTCATGATGATTGTCAGTGAAATTGACAGGTTATGGACTAGTATATTAATGATAAAGATAAGCAGACTAGTCTTTAGAATTCCTTAAATATAGTTAGTTCTCTTGTGGCAAAAAATCTATAGATCGTAATACTGTTGGAAATTTTTATCAAATTACTGTTTTGACTGAGAGTGGACACCATTTTGTGGTTCACTAATCAAGATTTTAGGAACCAGGTAAGAAGCAGGAGTCAGTAAAATGAGAGATGCAATCCATTTTTGAACAGCCGGAGGATTTGACCACCACCAGTGCCCCTGAGATGAAAGAAAGATGCTTAGGAAAGCTATCTGCAAGAGAGTTCCATGTGGTGATGAAGAAGTTAGCTCTGGTAGTAATGAAAGAGCTTTTCCATGCCAGGCAGTGATTGAGTGAAAGTGAGAGAAAGAAAAAATTAAGGGATTGCTATAATTGTTTTTATTTCGGTTTTGTTTTTTTGAAAATTATCTGACAGAAAACTGAATTCTGAAGTCGCAGACTCTAAGGTTGATGTGTCTGAATCACTTTTTTTCCCGTGAGTGTTAAAATTCATCTTTTTACAATGTTGAAGAGAAAAGAGTCATATTATATTTCTTTTATATATACTTCTATGTATCACTATTTTGCAAGTTTATGTAATCCCCCCCCTGTTCTTTCCTACCCCCTAACCCCCAAAGTACACTCTCTCTGGATTGGTGTTTCAACAATATCGTAGGCTAAAAAGTCTGTTTTGTTTTTGGTATCAGATGGCATTAAGAACAGCTTTAACTAACTTTTTTCAAAGAGATCTTTTTTGATTGTTTTGTGACAGCTGTCATATCAGTGTCCAATTAAAATAGATATATTGGCATATTTTTGTTTATTGTTTCTATCAATGAAAATTGAAATAAAATAAGAGAAATTTTTGCAGATTATGATTGTTTTTATTATAAAAAAAAGGTTATTTGAATTCATGAAAAACAGCTGAGGAAAATCATTTCTATTTTAGGGGGTGTGGTTTGACATTCCAGTAATTTGTTTTTCACCTAGCTTCATATTTTGAAATATAATTTTTTGCTGAATAATAGAGGGAAGAAATAGATAATGGTATATTTTTTTCACTTACTAATGAGAAGAATCCAAGCCATGGAAATTAAAAGCTAACGGAAAATCAGGTTATTTGCTTTTTTACCTGGCTTCATATTTCAAATATACCTCTTTTATAGAATCATCATCATCAGTCTTTTAATGTCCGTCGTTGGACATAAACCTTTCCCAGGATCTGACACATTTCTCTATCATGGGCGTCGCGGAGCCAGTATTTTCTGAATTTGTCTAGTTCATCTCTCTTGTTTTTTGTCGGCCTCAATTTCGCATGTGGTCTCTGGGGATCCATGTTGTGAGTCGTGATGTCCATCGGTTGTCTGCCATTCTTGCAATATGACCAGCCTATTGCCATTTGAGTTTTCTAATGGATTCAATGATGTCTCTGGCCCCATTTTCTTTCTGATATATTGTGCTGGCTTGTGATCTCTCCATGTTAGGTTGAGCATGATTCTCTCATGAGCACATTGCATGCTTCTAAGTTTGTGGGTTTTGCCTCTTGGTTAGGTTCCATGTTTCAGCTCCATAAGTGACTATCAGGAGGATACATTGTTTGTATACTCTTCTTTTTTAGGTTTACTAGGATTGTCTTGTTTTTGAAGGTTGAGCTTGCTTTTGCCAAAAGCTTGACATTATAGAAATTAGATGCTGATGGAAAATCTTTTGCATCTGCTACACTGAACCTGACATCAATGTAGAGGTCAGCCAGAAGTTCAACCAAACCGTCAGGGTTTATGATGACCGTTGTCAAGGAGCAGAAGCTGAAGCAGTTCGGAGACATCACCAGATCAGACAGGCTTGCAAAGATCACTCTGCAGGGTGCAATTCCCGAGGACATGAAAAGAAGGAGAGAAAAGAAGCGGTGGGAGGACATCATAAGAGTTAACAGATCAAGGAATCTCAGATAGTTACGAAGGGACAGGGTGAGATGGAGAGAACTGGTCAACTGTAAGTCATCTGTTTGGCCTATTTTTCTTATCATAGAGTTTAATAAAAATGTATCTGATTTTAAATTGATTCTGGGTTATTTTCTGTTTTATGAAACTCATTTCTCCTATTCAGATTTACTTTTTTATTAGATGAAGCAATCAAAAAGTTTTGTCAGAAGATTGGACTCCTTCCTGTTGTTTGTGTGATCAACAAAACATTCCAGATAATCCATTTTACAGCCTTCTTTAGTTGTACTATACAACCATGATAAGGGTGGTCAGAAATCTTTCCTCTCCAATGGCGTTCAATCATCTGCAGAAAGAGTTCAATAATCCAAAAAACTCTTTGAATGTAAATGATTCTTCTCAAATCTATATATGCGGCATTGTTGACCATTATTAATTTTTGTCTAGTATTTCTATTTCATTTTAAATTTTTTGAGTGGCTTGTCAGACCACCATTCTACTAATTATTCATTATTATTTCTCCTTGTTTTTTTTCAAATTTCAAAAGAGGGATTAATATTTCTGAAAGATTTAAAAAGAAACAGATCCTGAATATAATGCCTGGTAAGAATATAATAAATATTGCTGTTCAATATTCTATATATTTTTTCTTCAAAAAGGAAAAACTGTTTTGATTTCTAGTGAAAAAAATTGAAGGAAGGAAAGAATGAAGTGATGTTATTGGGTTTATCAACTGTCAATTTTTCTCTTATTTGAATTTCTTAGATTTTCCCAAGCTCAATGTCCTCTTCACTTGTAGGACGTAAAAATTGGGATCAGTTTTGCACTTACTAATTAGATCCTACTACTCATAGTTCAATATTTGTGAGACAGAATCAATACTGACAAGAGTAGATTTTTAACTAATTTGTCTAAAAAGCACAATGCTGTGTTTTTCAGCAATATTTAATGTTAAAGATCTGTCAGATTTGTACCTAAGAGGATTAATAAAAAAACTGTCTTTGTATTCTATTTCAACTTTACTGAAATTGAGAAGGTTAGTGCTTATTTGTGATGCAGATGCTGAGATAGATTTATTTGAATGTAATTCTTTAAATGAAAAAGTAAAAGCTTTACAATCAATACATTCAGATATCATTGTTTTCTGACAATATTGCACTGAGTGAAACCAGGCTGTGGACAAAGTGGTTGTGAGAAGGATGAAATATCAAGAGAAACCAACCATTCCTTTTTTTTGTACAGGGTACCCAATTGTTAAACAGTTAGGTTAAAAATCTAGCAGTATTTACGTCTGATATGGTAATCTATTCAAACTAGTGTTCTCATCTTAGTTATTATTGTCACAGCTTTTATCCCCTGGCCTTCTTCATGTGTCAGTCATATTTGGTAACCATCTAGAAGTTTTAAAGTGTACCTTTTATTCAATCCACAGGGGTAAATTGTTTACATTTTACTATCCATGCTAGGGGGAATCTCATATCAATTAATTCATCTTTGTGATGTCAATTTTGTTTTTTCCACTGAACCAGAATGTAAGACTCTTTGCTGCCTGACCCAGGATTGAATGAGGGGTTTGGTTCAAAATTTGCAGGTTACTGAATACTACAGAGATCTGAAAAAGGCTGGAATCTATAACAGCTGGAATATTGTGACTGTAGCAAACAAGATGAGATCACTAGTTTGATCTGGTTAATGTGTAATAAACAACAATACCTCATTACAGAAATTCAATTGGAAAATTTTTCTGTTTTTTTCTCATTTATTATTCATTTTTCCTAATAAAATTTACAAAATAGAGAGAAATTCTGATTATGCATAAAATTTTTTTTTTTTACCTATTTGCCCAATATCATTAGCAGAAAAGATTTTATAACTTAGTTGTGACTTTAAGGATACTTGATTTGTAAAGAAAAATTGAAGAAAGAATTCAATGAGTTTGTAAGGCTGGCTCAACTAAACCCTACAAATACTTTTAATGTGTCAGCTCAGAATCATTGAACAAAATCTAATCACCAGAAATTGGGTTCAGTTTAATAGATTCAGAGGTCAAGTTCAATTTAATGATTAAATGATGACAAAACTGTTTACCTCTTCATAATCTGTTATGACATTTGAAACAAGAAAAATGAACATATTAGTTGAAATGGACTCTACAACAGTTTGGTTCAAGAAGATTTCTCCAAATTTGTTGCTCACGTTCCAACTTTTGGTTAGACAATCAAATTTTTTCTTCTCATCCTTTATGTTGTCAGCGCAACATTTCAGTTGATTCATTTTTCAGACCTGATCTCATGTTAGGATACTTCCCTGTGTATTGTTTAGAATTGCCTGAGTTCTTGGTTGGTAATATGGTAGTGTCTGAGTATCTATCCCTGTCAAAATGGATTAGTCAACTTGGTATATTAATGACCACAACTTTCTGAAAGGTTAGTCATTTTTCTTGAATTATACCCCTGACGAGGGCTGACAAATAGGTCATCTAAAAGGTTTTTTTGACAACATCAAGGATGAAAAGAAGAAATTTAATTGCCCAAAGATAAGTTGGAGTGTTAATGACTCTTCTCAAAGTTATAGACAATTGGTGCTCCATATATAATTCACTGAAAAGAAGGACGGAAAAAAAAAATGACCAATGTTCAAATCTTATTGGGAAAAGACATTTTCAAAAAAAACAAAATAATTTTGTAATAACTTTTGATTTGAAAAACTGTAGATATCATTTTGAAATTAAAATATAACGGTAATCAAATTCCATTTACAAGTCTGGTCATGTTTTGACTTTTGGTCAGAGACTGAGAGAGGAATTTCATAAGGCAATGCAAAGCTCTTTATTTGGGACCCTCCACACACATTGCGCAAACTCCCTCATCCTTCCGCCATCTTATTTTCATCATGCTATAACTCATTATCATTTTTGCTTACCTGTTAACCATAAATTCAACTTATTTTATCAGTAGACATATTGTATTGACTTGGGAGCTTAACCCTTAAGCTTTCTTTTGGTTTACCCCCCACTCTCAGAGGCCCTGCTTATAGCTAAACATTTCATTTCGACCTGAAAAGTCTTTCTGACATGACATAAAACAAAGTATTAAATTAAAATTCAGCCCAAGATAGTTATTTACATAGCAAATATTTTCCTAGACTAGTGAAAAGGGTGGCCATCTATTATGATAACATGATCAATTGAGGTAACATCTTTTATTCACCTGTAAAACAAAGTATTGGTACATATTTTTACATAACTACAATGAAAATTCTCTGGGACACAGGACGGAGAGCAGTGTGAACAACTTAATAACGGACAACATGGAAAGTATCTATGAATCTGCACTATTAACCCATTTGTTCAATCATCTAGAACAGTGGTCTTCAAACTAGAACTAGTCGAAGAATCTTTTTTAATGATTAAATTTCCAAGGGAAACCCTTTAAAAAACAATTATCAATTTTATGTACATAAATTTATATATCTATGTATCTATTTGACTTCGGCCTTGTTTATGGAATTATCTCAATATCTATGAGCCCAAGCAGAAAATACAAACTTGGATGGAAGATAAAAACAAATCTTACTAAGAAGAAATAGACATGAATGAATATTGGCTGGACAGTGTCTGTGTCAAATTAAGATGTTTTTGATTAAAAAGGCAAAATGTTGTTAATCATTTTTCCATAAAAAGTTACTGTCCATGTTGAAGGGATAAAAAAAAGCATGAAGAAACCATTTATGTAATGAAGAATTATTAAGTATATTGCGAAAATGTCACTGTTTTGTGGAACCCCCTGGAAAGGTTGTGCAGAATACAGTTTGGATACCACTGATCTAGTACATTAAAAACAAAAAAACACAATTGTGACACAAGTAATAAATTAATGAAAGATAACCCTTCAAAAATTGTCAATTGGTTTATTTGCAGAATATTTCTTTTGAGGATGTAATCAATATGTGTTGAGAATTACCTCCCAACTTCTAGTCATGAGTGACTTCCCCTTACCGGAAGCCAGAATTGTGAAGATTATTCAAATGCTTGTGCATTACCACACCGGTATGATAGAAGCTTTACAATTCTTGCATTGAGCATGGACTCAACTTCTATATTTTATTCAAATATTTGTGTACAATTTGGTTGAATAAAACCTATAATGATATTTATTGACAGTGGTCATCTCATAACAATATGAATTAATTCAAGAGATGTTGAAATAAAGATTAGCTACTTAATGAATTCTTTTTTACTCACTTGAAATTATTTTGCTCCTTCATCTTATTCTTCTGATAACCGAGCACCAGAGATGTAACAGAGAGGAAACAATTTTCCTTTATTTTGAATACAGAATGATTGAATGAACATATCACAGTTATTTATATTTCTTTCTTTTCTGTCTCAATGTTTGTGTGCAAACAGTTATAATAATTTTTTAAATTCTAAATCATTGTGGTTCCTGAAGATTAAGTAAAACTTCCAATTTAAATCAAGTGTATCATGTATTTGTCTTTAGCAGAAAGACATTTGATATTGTAAAAGGAATTTTCTTTTGTTAAATAAAGGCTTTCGTACCATGGTAGCATTTGTACATGGACAATTCTTATTCATTATCTGTAGTTTATGAAATTATATCGTTACATTTCTGTTCTGAGTTTTTCTTCAGGGTAACAAGCTAGGCATTGCAGGGCTACCATTTGAATTCCATCGAGATGGTGTCATGGGAAAACTTCGCGGCCAGCCATAACTGTTATCCCAATTAGAAGTCATTGTTTGCATGCAGGAAGGGGTCATCCATGTTGGAATAGAGAGGGGCTGTGGCCGCAGAGTGGTTGCTGAAGTGGGTGGTAGAGATGGTAGTGGGGGAGGTGGTGGCGGTTGTGGGGCTGTCTGATGCTGGGAATGTGGAAGTGAGGGTTGGTGATGATGTAACTGGGGGTCTCGTAAGGGCTCGTTGAGGGGACTCCTGACTGGAGACTGGTTCTGGTTCTGTTGTTGGCCTAGGTGAGATTGATTCTGATTGGAATGAGAAAGTGAATGTGTTTTCAGTTGGGGGTGACCTGGCATGAGATAGTAGGGTTTTCGGTAGTTAACACCAGTAGATGGTGTAGGTCCGTGTTGGTGATTGCTAGATATTTTAGTCCCACTTTGTTCACTAGTGTCTCCCGTAACACTAGATGACCCAGCCGAAGCAGCAGCTGAGGCATGAATACGTTCATGGTTTCTTAGGTTTGTGACTTGAGAGAAAGACTTCTTGCAGACTGAACATGTGAAGGGCCGCTCACCTGTGTGTATGCGCTTGTGGTTGTCAAGATTTGCCCTCTGGCTGAATGCCTTCGAGCATGTCGGGCAAGCATAGGGTTTCTCACCGGTATGAATACGTTCATGGTTACGGAGGTGTGTCACCTGGCTAAATGCCTTTGAACAGAACACGCACACAAATGGCTTTTCACCTGTGTGGATGCGTTCATGATTTCGCAGGTTAGTCACTTGGCTAAATGCCTTAGAACACATTGAGCATACAAATGGTTTCTCACCGGTATGGATCCTCAGATGGTTATTTAAATTGGTTAGCTGGGCGAAAGCTTTTGGACACCAACTGCAACGATATGGTCGCTCACCGGTATGTGTCCTGCGGTGGTTGTCAAAATTAGCCCGCTGGGCAAAAGTTTTTGAGCAGAATTCACAGGTGTAGGGTTTCAGTCCTGTGTGGGTGATCTCGTGGGTTTTTAGGTGCGCCCTTTGGGAGAAAGCTTTGCGGCAATACATGCAGTAAAAATGTTTCTCTGCTGTTGTAGACCGCTCGTGGTTGCTAAGATTTACACGCCGACAAAATCCTTTGCGGCAGACATCGCACCTGTACGGTTTGTCTCCTTTGTACGTTCGTTTGTTGTTGTAGTTGTGGTTGTTGGTAGTTGGTGTGTGGAACTTGACCAGTTGGTGGTTATTCGGTGGGCACATTGTGGGACTGCAGAAGTCGAAGTTGAACTGGTTACCCATCGTGTACATTGACTGTACAGGATACATGACTTCGGTTTACAATAGAAGTTCTTAATGAGACAACTTTTTCCTTTGTTCCTTTTGGTTATCTCTTTCTTTTTAAATATTTATATCTAATTTTCAATTTAAAGAGAATTATAAAGAAGAATTCCATTAACTTCAAAGTAATGATACAAAAACATTAATTACTCTGATCAAAATAATATTTTTATGATCACTTTATTAGATTAATTAGGTTTTTTAAAAATAAAAAACTAAAAAGGTTTTAATGCTTTTTATCTTGAATGACATTATTTTCATTACAAAACATTGACAAAAAAATGATTTTGATAGAGTTCACGGGGAAGTAAAGCCTTTTATGATACATACACATCCTTCCTGAACGTATATGTATATATTTATATACTCATGTATGTACATCTTTAATAATATCAACCAGCTGGTATTTGATAGTTCGGTCATGGGGGACATCTTTTTAAAGATCCTTAATAATTTCTTGAGTTTTGTAGGATATTTGTTTAAATTTCCCTGTTCACAAGAGAAACAAATCTACCATCTTATTTTATGTTAAAGAAATTAAAGGAATATACTTCATGTTTAAGTTCCACTATCCAAATCTTTATCCTTGATATAATGGCAATATTTTACTGGTTAGATTTTTTATCTTCACTTTTTCCAAATATAAGTCAAATAGCAACATCTAAAAAAACAGTATCTCCAAGTACATGTTGCATATTAATAAAAAGTATAGATGTTCTCCATCAATGATACTTGATCAGCTGAATCCCTTGTTTAACATTAAAAACTTTTTATCTTTGTTCTATCATGAGTAGAAGTTTAATCTGTTCAAGCATCACATGAAAAGCATCATAGTAGAATCAGTTCTTCTGTTAAATTTCCCCAAAATACATTGCTCAATATTCATAAAACACGGCAAATAGATTCATCGGTAGAAATGATAAGCCTCGTCTATTTCTAACTACTTTCATTTTCGATGATCTGTATTCATGCTAAACATGTAAGATTTTTTTTATTCATTTTCATGAAGATATGAAGACAAGTTCAGGCAGTAAAACAAGATTTACTTCGTCTTGTTTCTGCAGAGCTATGTTGAAGACTAAAGATGCCAGTGTTTAAGTCAAGTAAAATAAGGAATAACACTGACTTCAATCTTTGCTTGACTTTTGAAATGAAACATAAAAACCTGGTTCAGATTTCATGACTAACATACAGTCAATACTTAATAAGATCAAGCCAACTTTTCAATAGACATCTTTATCTTTGGATATCACAGATTTCCCAAGAGCAACAGAGGACTTACATTAGTGGATGGGAAATTTAAAAGAACTGCCCGTAGCTTAGATGTCAATTTATAAGCTCAGACTTGGAGAAACTATATAACATTTGCATGACTATTTCAAAGAAACACTGAATTGGTTGAGTCATGATATCTGCTGGTACTTTTTCCTTTATGGTCTTTTTAAAAATATGTAAGGGCATTTTAATGAAAAAGTTTGAAAGGTTTCTCAGTTTAAAATTTGAAAATCATATTTCATTAAAAAAAAAATACTGTAAATCATGAAACATGGTGTCTAAAGAAATTGTGGGCAAATATTTTTTTACAAAAACCTGATGGAAATAAATATCCTCTTTTTAATTGAAAAAATGAGTTTGAAATAAATTCTTATGATTATAATTAAATTTCATACATTCTATATTATGACTAGAATTATGTAGTATGCATTTTAAATGATAAATATAATTATACAGTATGCATTTTGAATATTATTATGCATTTTAAATGATGACTACATTGTACGCACTTTAAATGATGACTATATTGTGTGAATTTTAAATGGTTACTATAATCATACAGTATGCATTTAAAATGATGAATGTGAGGATATTGTATCCATTTTGAATTATGAACTTTTAACTTTGAAAACACATCTGTTGTGATGCTACTTCCAAAATGTTCACAAGAATTTCAACTTTGTTTCAATTCAAAGAAATGATGTTTGTCTACTGGAGTAGGTTCATAGATCAAGGTGTAAGAAAAAAAGATGTATTATTGACTACATAGGTTTTTTTTTAACCAATCATGTCAAAAGGAGAATTTATTAAATGAATAGAACAATGATCACCAAAATAGTGACCTAAGTACTAAAGTATTCACAGAAAGTAAGCAGATACTAACATCTCTATTGTACATTTAGCCGGGGAACAATGTTTGCAAAAATAATTCCAAATGTTGATAATTTGATATTTATCTATCTTCTGCTAGCTGTAGTGGGTACATTTAGGCTCATTGAATAATTTGTGATAATTGGCTGTTGATGTGCGTTGGATACAAGAAAGTGGGAGTCATTCAAAGGACTGTGTGAGTGAAAATCAACATAGTAACACTAAGATCTAAAAGTGGGATTTAATGATTTAGTCTCTTAAATTTGCTATTTTCAAAATCTAAAATTTTTCTTTGCTTGTTTTAGTACTCAATCTATATATGCTTTGAAAATCGGGAAGAAATAGATTTTCAGGGGTCAGGTATTGTAGACAGACTAGGGCTATTATACATATATAAATGTAAATGCATTGCTAATGATATTACTATAAAGATACATTATGAATGACTTAAGCTTAGAAATGTATTGAAATCAGGAGAAAGTGGATTTTCAGTGGTCAGGTAATAATGTAAGCATTAGAGACAGAATAGAGTTATTATATGTATAATGTCAATGTATTAGAAATGATTTAATATAAAAACACATTGCAAATAATTTTACTGTAGAAATGCACTAAAAATCAGGAGGAAAAGTATTTTTGGCAATCAGGAATTAATTCAAGTATTACTTACAGAATAGGGTTATCAATCATATTATTAAGTTCTCTTTGATGTTTTATGTGGTATTACATATCTAGCTCGGATGTCAGTCCAAATATATCAATGGATTATAAAGATATTTAAAGGAAACAATACATGAAAATTTTCAATTTTCTTAAACAAAAGTTTTGTATATTGCTTTTCATTGTTGAGTTAAATTTATAACTGTATTTCTCCAAGAGTCTGACAATAGTTGATGAAAAGCTTGCATTTTGTTTCTCAAATAAGCTGTTTGTCTTAAGTCAAATATTTATAAAACTACCAAATTATTATGAAAATATCTATACATTTTTCTTCATATCTATTTGAAAAAAGGTTATACAAAATTAATTTCAAATTCAAAAGCAGCTTTAAATCATATATGAGTTTAACTTGATGATTCAATTTTGTAGAAGTCATCCAACAAACATTGCAAAAGAAATATAATCTGCTGCTACTTTGAAAATCCCGATTTAAAAGTAAATATCATCAAAGCTGTATGAAAATTTTAATTGTAGATGTTTTGTTTGGTTATTCAAAAGAAATTTAAACCTATTCTTGACAATATAAAAAAGAGCAAATTGTATTTTTTTCTCTTTTCAATAGAAAATATATTTGGATTTTCTGTTTTGTCTGCTTTTTACAAAATAGCAACTTTCCATGAGGCACACTCTGTGGTTATCATTGATTGGATGAAAATTTGTTGATCTTTTTTCCTTCTCAAATATCTACAGATAGAAAGAAATGGCTTTGGTTTTCTGAACATTTCCTAAGGAACCATCGATTCTTCTGTCTATTTTCCACATGATTGTGGTATCTTTTCTCAACTTGAGACCATCTGCAATAAAAAAAGAGAAGAATTAATTTTTTAAAATACATGGGTGAATAAATATGAGTGAGAATACTATAAAACCAATAGATGCAATAAATCTTTATGTAATTTATAAAGAACATGGACGTAAGTGATTGTTTGAGGTCTGGGGGTAGGGCTAGGCTCCTCGACGGGCCCCCTCCATCACTTAATGAGATTTGTTATCATTTAATGTTAGTAGAAATGCTGTGCCTCCTCCCCCTGTTCCATAGAGGCCATAGAGGGAAATTTAAATCACCTTTCCTCCACCACCTTCAATGGACATATTTATGTATCTACCTCTCTCTCTATACACACACACACGCATATATATGTGTGTGTGTGTGTGTGTGTGTGTGTGCCAGCAGAAGTACTTAGTTTTGCTCAGGTTCAAGTATTCCACCCATGATATCATTGCTGTTTTCCATGTCTTTCAGGGTCTGATCCAGTGCTTTGAGGGCAATTTCTAGAGCCATTGAGCATTAATCCCACACAAAAGAGTGACATCTCAATAAAAATGAGATTTCAATCCTTTAGGCACGGACACCTTAGTGTAATAAGTGGGGGAAATAAACAGACACTTATTTTTTCCAAAATAAGCTAATATATGCAGTAACATCTTAAAACTTTAAAGTATGCAAATGCATGTATGAATAAACCAATGAACTTGGAAATCAACATAAATGATAACATAACCTCCAAATTGATATTTTCGATGTATATTAATGTTGTATATCAATGAAAATATCAGAATGAGACTTTGGAAAAAGTGAATATTGAAACAAAAATTTTGAAAAGAAAATGTTAAAAAGCACTGAAAAAAAGAGTTGCTCCCCTTGCCACTGTGAGAAAAAAATCTGTTGCAAAATTAAATTAAAAAAACGAGTTGCGGCCCTTTGTCACAGTAAGAGAAAAAAATGATTTGAAAAAAGAATGAGTTACAGTCCTTTATCAGTTTAAAAATCTACTGCAATATTCAGAATTGAAAAAATAAAATAAAATAGAATTACGGATCCTAAAAATGAAATTGAAAAAAAAGAAAAAGAAAAATGTAGCAGACCCAACAATGATTTTTTGTTTGTTTCTCTCAAATAAGCGAAATTTAGAATTCTGATTAAAAAAGAGTAGCAGTTCCTTGTTTTTTTTTAATGAGCGAAATTCGGTGAAATTCGGAAAACATTCAATCCACACACGTATGCAGCTAAGAATAGTCACATAGCCTATAGCCTTTGCATAGAAAGGACATAACTAATTTTTCAACTTCCAATGAGAAAAATTGTTGCCTACAACTTAAAACATACATGCATATGTACATTCACTTTTATATATAGGAATATGAATCTAAACTACTGTATGAGTCTTTTGCATGTTCGTTCATTCGTGCCTATTCACCACCAAAATTGCATCAGAGATAATTTTTAGCCAATTTTCAGAGTTGTGGGACACATTTTTGCACCAAGGATGCTAAAATTTAGCATATGGGTACATCTTCTCACGGTGAATATTGTAATCTTTGTGACGTTGACTTTCAATGTCACCAGAGGTCATTTTGGTCATTTAAAAACAGTTTTCCAAATTTTGGGCCAAAAAATAGCACCTATGAAAGAAGTATGTCTTTCTATTGCGAAGGTCAAGTGAAATGCAGAGTTGATCACCAAAATCAATAGAGATCACCAGGGGTAATTTCTAGCTAAGTTGCTGGCCACAATTTCGCACCAAGAATGCTGAAATTGCGCATGTCGGTATATCTTCTCACATCGAAGGTAACAGGCTAAGCTAAGTTGATCGTGGAGATAATTCAAGGTCACCAGAGGTCAATTCTACTAAATTTCCTAAGTTGTTAATACAAATTGTTGGAAATAATTTCGCACCTATGCAATTGATATTTGGCTAAGGGGTAAATCTTATGCTGGCGAAGGTCAAAGGCAATGCCTTACGACAGCAGAATACGTTTGAGGTTACGTGAGGTCATCCTTGGTAAATTCTGACCAATTTTCTGAGTTGTTAGCTACAATTTAGCACTTGTGGAACTAATATTTGGCATAGAAGTAGATTCTTTGACATCAGGGTCATTGGAATCCTCCATATGTCATTTCTAGCGATTTTTCCGAGTTATTAGTCCCAATATTGCACTTAGGATGTAGAAATTTCGCATAGGGGTACATCTTTATACAATGACAATTATAGACACAATGAGATTTATGGAGGTCACTGCGGGTCATTTTGACGCAAAGACAATCTCTCAAGATCGCTGGCGTTTACCTAATTTCTCCATGCGTTTTTCTTATCGACAGCTCTATATTAGTTGTTCTACAGTGGGAACCTGGCACCCAATGAGAGAAACCTTTGTGTAGTGTATACATAAGCCTGTAAAAAGCGACGGCATCACTTTTTTATTTTTTTAAAAATCAGAATATATATTCCGTGGCCGCTACTTTTCTATGTGTACACTGTAAATTATCGTTTTTTCATTGGTTGTGGTGTGTAAGAAGAAATATATCGAAGAACATATTTTTCCTGCTCGGTTGTATTTCAAGTTATTTTCTCCCGGGCAACGCCGGATATCCCTACTAGTGCGTGTATATATATATATATATATATATATATATATATATATATATATATATTCTCTCTCAAATATGCCTGCGTTTCCCGTGTGATCACTCTAAAACTTTTTTATACGACAAACAAAATTGAATGTTGTCAACCCGAACCGATAAAATACATACTTTCATGATGTGGTGAAAAAGGGGGAAAAAATGAAACGTCTGTGAATATTTCCAAATGTTTCGTATGAGCAATTTCTGTTACCATGATAACCGAGGGTGTGTATGTAGCACTGGAATGGTTGGGGAGGAAAATATAATCAATATTTTCAGTCTCCGTCCTTTTTTTTTTCAGGTCTAAACTCCAGCAAATTAACGTGGCTTTAATGTAACCAGGTGCCTGGATTGCTGGTTTGGTCTTATGGTGAATTAAAAAAAATTACTAGATGGTTTAGCTGTATTGGTTTTTCTCCACAAGCTTTCTGGCTGTTACATTTGCATGTAGGAACCGATTTAGTCAGACTTTGGAATAAACTCACGATTAATAGCTTGTAGGATAAGCTGTCTCTCTCTTTTTTTCTCTTCCTTTCAAGAAAGTATCTTGCGATTTTAAATATTTGCAAGCCTTGATACAACTTGGCATCCGATCAGAGGGGTTATTACTACGCACATGAACAGAAACTCTCTCATGGGGTTACTCAGTCAGCAGTGAGTCGCCATTGAGCGAGCTTGCGTACGGTACGACCGTTGCATTGCAAATGATTGAGCCGGCCCATTGTTGACGTCTTGTATAGGTTTTATTTGGCGAAGCATCGCTTCACCGGGGTGTGTCAGTCCTTACAGTCGAGTTAGGGAAAAAATCTCAGGGAGTCAAAGAGATTTCAGGCTGTGGATGAGATTAAGGAGAATGCAACAGCAAGGGGAAAAGTGCACTGAAAAAGTGCATGGGGTCCCTGGGTAGGGTGTACTCTGGAAGTTTTTAAGGTGTCATTGGTTAAGTTATCTGGGTTTTTTTCCTGAAATATGAAATGGCTGGATACTTCTTGTAGCATCACATTTGAAACATAAAAACAGGTTTGTCATGTAGTAAATTCATCGGTTGATTTTCCTAGAGATGGTCATTTCTGTTTTAATGCATCGTTCAAACAAGCCATTTGCTCACTGGATCTCCAGAGATAAAATGCAGAACCAAGGCCGTCAAAATATGAGACGGCGAGACTAACCGGACAGGCTCAGAGAATATTAGCTCCGAGACACCCTCGATAAAGAGATGTGGTGAATCCTGGGGAAGGTCTATGTTCAACAACAGACGATAAAAAAACTGATGATGACTATTAGATTGTAACATATGAAATATTTTTCTTTTATGATACAATAATTATTGGTCCAAACATGATCTTTTTGGAACAATAACCCTTTCAACGATTCTCTAATGAAAACATACCATCTCTATAGAATTCTTTTGGTTTTGTCGTTGCAATTTCAATAAAAGCACAGATTATGGCTTCCCAATTATCTAAGCTTTTATAACGGATATGAAGTTCAAAATACTTGATAAGATGATAATCTGTTAGAGGAATGTCAGATGAATATAAAAGATGCTGCAAGACATCATATCCTAATCTTCTAAGCTTAGACATAACTAGCTGAGAGGTGTGGGGACTGGCACTTTTATGGAGTATTTCATTCAGTTCACGTGGGATTTACTTTCCAAACTTCCTCATCTTTCCTACTTCTATCAGATATCGTCGCTGTTGAAGCCCTAACGCCTCCATAAATGCTTGAATCGTCGTCCATGGGTCGTTGGCCACTGTTGTAGATATTTTTTGTCAGTAAGAATAGGTTTGGGCCTCTTTCGGGGTATTGGGTGTCCATATTTCCATAAACACCTTCAACCAACGGTGAACAGTTCGCACTCTTGTGGTGTTCCAACTTCCTGAGCAAGTTTAAGGTGAAGCCAATCCTTTCGTGGAATAATGCAGCCTGGTGCCACCAACCGGGCCAGCTACTGTGCCTATGTAGACGACGTAACCCTGCTTATAACGAGCAATGTTGAGATTAGAGAAATCAGGAAAAAACAAAAAACAAAAACGAATCCAGAAAGTATGAGAAAATGACAAAGACCGATAATTAAATCAAATTAAGCTTATCTGTCAGCTCCATCCAGTTGTGTGCGGTCCAGGCATGCCGAAACTTGAAATCTGTCGGCACACTTTACGTTTTAATTTCCTAGACCGGATGAGAAGAGCCAAGTTAAAGACAGGATAGAGATGATCCACGCCTTCTCTGCCTTTTTGACCTTGTATAACATTTTCCTGGTATTATAACACGAGGATAAATATAATGGCGGCGGCGAGAAACTACGAAATACCATGAAGTGTTGATTTCTATGTGTGCACCGCCCATATTTATGTACTCGCCCATACCCGACTTAAAAAGTATTTTTTTAATCATTTTACTCGGTCAAACGCCCTAATATCAATAGCAATTGATTTCCTTTATATAACCTTGCTGTACCGCGCCAATATATTAAATGTCTTTGATGGTGCACCAATATATTAAATGTCTTTGATGGTGCACCAATATATTAAATGCCTTTGATATGTACAACATATGCATACTTGTGTGTGTATGTGTATGTGTATCGTGAATAGAATCCTTCACCCAAAATAAAATAAAGTATAAATAAGTAACCGATGTACTTCGGGGGATTATTCTAGAACGATGAACGGAAAGAGAAATTCCAGTTATGCATTATAGTTACATCATACATGTAATCGGCTGCCCCAGGAATACGTGTTGTGGAATAATGATTTCTCAATGAAGTCAAGGGAACTGATCACAATACTTCAAAGCCGAGGTTTCGTATGATGGATGGAAAGAGAGTGTCCAGTTGAGCAATATGAATATATCGTAAATAGAACCCCTGACCAAATATGAATTTTTTTACAAATTTTGTGTTTTAGAAAAAGGATCTCTTCAATGTAGTTTATTTTAACCAAAATACTTGAAAGGCAATTGAGAAAAATCCTGGATCCGACCCAAAATGTAAACGACAAGTCTTCCACAAAATTTCATTGACATTTATTGAGAACTTTTGGAGATACTGAGTTGTGTTAATATAGTTTCGGGTTTCCCAGATCCGTGTTCATATAGCTATGAATCAGGGGGATAACTATGAAAATTGTATTGACCACCATTTAATGAAACTTCATTGAAATTCATCGAGAAAATTTGGAGATATTGCGATGTATCCATAAGGCTACGATGCTGGTGAGATGACGATGAAAAGTTCCAGAATCCGTCCCAAATGTGAACAGTTTTTCTCCAACGCATTGCACACCCTTCAACAAAATTTTGAAATATTGCGCTGTGAACATTTATCTAAGATATCGGGGACGTGACCGTGAAGATTTCCTGGATCTGCCCCGAAAAGTATTGACCAACCGTCTACAAAATTTAATTGAAATTCATTGAGAGCCCCACGCGATATTATGCTATGAACATATAGTGATGATGCGAGGGTAGGTGTGACTGTGGGAAATCCCTGGATCCGTTCCAAAATTTAAACACCAGCTCCTTAACCCATTGCCCACAATTCCACAAAAATTCACGGGAATTCATCGAGGACTTCCGGAGATATTGTGCTGTGTGCATGTAAGGGAAGTGGCAGTGGGATATCCCTGATTCTGATACAAAATTTAAATACTTATTCAAAATTCATCCCATGGCCCACCATTCCACAAAGTTTCACTGAAATTCTATGAAAACTTTTGGAGATATCGTGTTGCATGCATATAGCTAAGATGCAGGGGAGGTGACAGTGGAAAATTCATGTATTGACTAATCCTCAACAGAAATCCATTGGGAATAAATGTGAACATTTGGGGGGTATTGTCCAGTCTAAATATAGTTACGATGTAGTCGGGTTGACCATGGAAAATTCCTTGATCCGCCCCCAAATTTAAACACCGATTCATTTGCCCATTGTCTACTCTTCCACAAATCTTCACTGAAATGCATTAAGAGCATTCGGGGATATTGCGTTGGGTACATATCGCTACGATGCAGGGGAATGTAACTGCAAAACATTTCTGGATCCGTCCTCGAGATATTGTGTTGGGTACATGTTATTGGGAATTTCCAGGATCCACCTCCAAATTTAACACTACATCCTTGGCCCATCGTCCACCATCTCACTGAAATTAATTCAGAAATTTCAGAGATATCACGTGGGCCAGAGAAGAGATTTGAGTTCGACATTTTATTAGCATGGTAAATTGGACCACCCTACCTGAAAATAATCTAACGAGTTGACCCCATCGTGATCTATTTTATCCCCTGTTAGACTACTCAGAAGATTCTGGACTAAAAAAAAGATTCTCTGTACAATGTGCCGTTTTTGCTGAGTTACGGTTACATACATACTTATATACATACATGTTTACATACATACAGAAAACTGTCATTACTACGAGGATTTTATGTAAATAATTCCTCGATTGAACACATTTATTATTGTGAACGTAGAAATGACCCACGTTCGCATAGTGTTACTTTGAAAGCTTCAATTCTCTTCCTTTCACTCACTCTCGTAATATATATATATATATGTATATATATATATATATATATATATATATATATAATGCTCTTCCACAGGAATAGAGCATTCTAGTGGATGGGGAATTGCTGCATAAATAAATATATCGCTTAAATTCAGCTTTCCTGACCGTCCATTTTCGTAGCCCAGAGGTAGGATATCGGCCCCCGGGTCTGAAGCGAAGTTTTCAATCCTGCCTTGAGGTACTGGATGGGGTAATAGAAAGTCTATAGCCCCACTGAAGAGATGTAATGCATCGAAACAGCAGTCTGTGGATGACACAATATATATATATATATATATATATATATATTCTATTTCGAAATCATTAGAGACGTGGTTTGTGTCATTTTAAAGTCATTTTTTGATGTTCAAAAATATGTGTTCATTCCACAAGATATCTTTATTTTTAACAAAGCACTGTTCACAAATCGACTGAAAAGACATAGAATCGACATAGAAAACTCTTAAAATAAGACAGGAGATGGAAAACGTCAGCTCGATAAAAAACAAAGCATTATTGATTTTGTTAAAAAGAGGAAAACGCATAAGCTCATTTGAGTACAGTCATCTTAGTAAAAGTAGATTTTTAGATAGTCAAAAACTATGTCTTCACTCTAGCATAATCTTTTTTGTGAACACAGACCCCCCACAAATCGACTAATAAGGCCTCGAATCGAGAAATACTTAAGATCAGACTTGTGGTGGTGGACACGCTGGAGGTGAAAAATACAACAGTAGTTCGATAACCATTTTTGATTTTTAGTAAAAAATGGAAAATACCTTAGAGCTCATTTGCATAGTCATCTTAATAAATATAGATGAGAGATCACAAACAATCCCATCTAATCATAAATTGAACTTGAAAACTAAAATGTATTGTTATATATTCCAACTGATAAGTCAATATTGGTACCTGAAAACCAATTCGACATAAAAGCAATCAATAGGTGACAAAAAGGCCAAAAACATTTGGAAAAAGTAATATCATTCTTACAAGTCTTTGTCTCATTCGTAAGAATGTATTTGAACATTTAATGTAATGTTTTCCGGCGTAAATTTTGTAGAAAGATTTATGAAACTTGATTCTCGTTTGCAAAGTCTGTTGTAAGGAAGTTACGACTTGAATGGAAGTGAAAAATACTGTATCACTTGAATTACTTACTTTTTGATGTTCCAAATGTATTTTCTTTTCCACATAATTATTTGTGAAAGTAAATGTTTTCATTTGTACCACACAATTCACAAAATCTAATATTCGCCAATGTTTATGAGTAATTATATCAGGGGCAAATATCATTTTAGGTAAGTTAAATTAATAGAATCTGGTCTGTACCTCCTGCGCAGAAGTTGCATTTCTTAGATTATTATTTTTTATCATTATTTTTTTTTCACTGTATTCTTACATTCTTTCGTCGTTTATTTTCTACGGCTATAAAGCTGTAACTTAGCAATTTATTGTTTCCGATGTTTGAAAGATTGGCTCTTTTTCTCGTATCTATTGATTCAAATTGTCAATAAAATGAAGAAATCTACAAAAAACAAACCACTCACTTCACTTGCAAAGATTTAGGTTCAAAGGCTTTGTGTGTGTATGCATGCACGCACGTGTGAGAAGTTGACTTCTTGTAAGACTACGAGCCTATCTCTTTACAATGAGCAAACAGATCTCTTTGATCCTGTCTGGTCTCTGAGCGCACAGATATACTGATTCTTGTCAGAAGTGACTATCCATACTGGAATAATTCAGCCATTGTTTTACCAGCGATATGCTAGTATATATATATATATATATATATATATATATATATATATATATATATATATACTTTAAAGTTGAAAGTATCGAGCACTATATGAAATAAACCCATCACATATCAGACATTGTTTAATATCATATTATATTACAAGTTTGATTTGTACTATATATATATATATATATATAGTACAGATCAGGTTAGCAATGCAGCATAATATAAAGCTATGTCTAATATGCGGTGGATTTATTTCATAAAGTGCTACATATATTCAACTTTATACTTCGAAATTCAAGTTGTTTTAGGGTAGAGCTGATAATGTATATATATATGAGAGAGTGAGAGAGAGAAAGAGAGAGAGAGAGAGAGAGAGAGAGAGTTTAAAGTTGAATGTATCGAACACTATATGAAACAAATCCATCACATATCAGGCATTGCTTTATATCATATTATATCATGTTATATTACAAGTTTGATTGTACTAGACACACACACACACACACACACACACACACACACACACATATATATATATATATATATATATATATATATATATATATATATATATCCCAGTGCATACACAAGATGCTAGCCATAAGTTTGGGAATATCATTCTTTGAAGCAAAAAATGAAAGCTTGGAGAAACTGCAGAGATCGTTTCATTCTAGGGAACAACTTCGATGGGGGTGCTATAAACTAGATGCTAAGGTTAGGATTTTCATGTTCGAATTCCCCGAATTTCGGGGATAGTTGCGTACGGGGAGTAAATTTTGGAATGACATAAAATGGTCAATATCTCAAAGATTTACACATTATTCATCTAATCAACACAAAACCTTATCTAATAGAGTTTATTATCTATTTACAAAATTGCCAATAATCATTCCCATCAACCTTAATCGTACAGTTTCTGCACTTTGCATGAGGAAATGCATTTGAGAATGTTGTTTCCTCTTCAAGAATTTCCTTTCTGGTTCAACTGTAGTATTTGGGGGTTGAAAGGATTCACGAACACTTCCTTTTTGGTCAGTGCACGGGCAATTTCCATTGGTCGGCATTGCAGAACATTGGGTCATCTTTCTTCGGTATCACAACAATTCGTTTGGCTTTCAAGCAACCAAAAACCGTTCGTACATATTCTCATCTGGCTTTGTCCAGTCAGAACATACAACTGTCCACTATTCTATTTTGCAGAAGCTACAATGGCAATCGCTTTTGCAATCATTACAATTTATATAATCTATGACCAACGGTAAGTTATTGGTGTCGATCTTTGGAGTCTAATTTCTCAGGTCTCGAATAGTTAAGCTGACCACCATTAAAAATGTCCATATTTATCGTTCGCTTTTACAACTTGAGATATACTACTTTTGTGGAAGCTAACTTTTTTTTGAGTCATTGACGAAAGTCAGACAGTGATATTCAAATGTTTATTATTTGTAGAGATATTTTTCGACGTGTCATTTTAAAATTGTCAAGAAAAGAAATTGGTTTAGCGTGAACACTTTATGTGATAAAGATGTGATAGAATAAAAATGAAAGTATATGAATAAAATAAACTACAGTAACATTGATGCCACCACCTGGGAAATGGCTGCGTAATTAATCCCCTGTATGTCACTATGTGTAGTATATGTTGATTGTATTTTAATCAATTATAGATAAAGATGCATGTATATGTACACACACACACACACACACACATATATATATATATATATATATATATATATATATATATATATATATATATATATATATATGTGTGTGTGTGTGTGTGTGTGTGTGTGTGTGTGTGTGTGTGAGTGAACTTCTTTGTAATTTAGATCAACGTTACTTAAACAATCTGATCTTGCGGTCCAGAAAGTTTTTTCCCCCAATGTGTCAGGGACATATCTATGCCAAATTATTTGTACATACCCAGTAAAATATTAATTGAACGCCTGTAGCTATGTGAATGTTTATCAGAAGAAGAAAAATTAACATATCAAAAGTCAACAATTTTTTGTAAAACTTATGTTCATTCTGTTAACAATACTACATAATGAAATAAACAAGAAACCGTCGGGGAAAAAAGAGTAAATCGTCTGGCAAATATATCAAAAACATGTTAATAAGTAAAGAAATGAAAAATTATGAGTAAATTAAAAACAATAATAGATGCAGGCGTGTATCTAATGTGAAAAACGAGCCTGCTTCTTCTTCGTTGTCTTATCTAACCAAGGTTCTATCGAAGACTATGCTACACGCAAATAAATATGGATATCCATTGTATTTCTGTATGTTGTCTAAATGATACTCATGACTGAGAAGCCAGTCTCACAGAGGTACACTGAAGCAAGTGACAGGAGCATTTTCAACGAGCTCAGGATATTTTGCTGTTACTTTGCGAAAAAAAAAATCTTGCAAAGAACGTCATCAGAGAACGAACTGCCTATCGGCGTTTCAGCCTATAGTACACACATCGTGCCGGTACGTCTTCTGTACTCCGAGTAGCTCTGCTTTATATGCTCTCTAGTAAACTACCCAACGCACTGATGTAACGCTATTATTTCCAGTTTAGATTAGATACGAAAATAAATACTAAAAAGTATATAGCTTACGAACAAAACTTGAAAAGTTAGTTACATATTTGATGACCCCTACTCCCTATAGGTCCTGTCTATAAAAACACAACTTCCGTCAATCATTGCTCTCTTGCTGTACGGCCACGGCTTGCGAGAACCGGTTAATTACCCAGCCGTCGACTGGTATGATTTGTTGTCACTGTGGCAAAACCACGCCGGTCAATTCACGGATGTTGAGATCTTTCTCTCGTGCGCCCAGCTACTAAATCATGTGTGCCCCCCTCTCTCACTCTCTAGCCTAACGCGTACTCACGTCCTTGTCTCAAGTGGATAAACTTGCAACGTGTTTCTACATAACAGTCACAAAATATTCTATTCGCTCGAGCGAATTTGTATTTATCGGCATTGAGATTCGACCCATGGGTTTATTCGATAATCTAAAACGCGGTGATACTATTGTCTCAGAAACTCGCCGTGCAGCCAAACTCTGGACCTCGTTCCCGTAATTACTCTGATCTTCGAAATAAGCAAACAAGATTTCCAGTATCTCCACCTCGTGAATTCACGACAATGACCAGATATGTCACATCTCCTTCCTATTCTAAGCAAAAATAACTAGCTTAATTCTATCTCAGATATCCATCCTATCTTCGTAACTCCATTACTCCTATCAAGTGTATTATAAAAACGATCGTTTTAATGTTTATATGTTTCCCTTTTCAGTCATGGTTATATGTCTTGTCCATAAATGTCGTGTCGAACTCTTGCTTCTAATAAAGGAAATATGGTTACCGAATGTTTACATTTTGGTCTGTCGTGGCGATCTATCGAGTTCTGTCTTCTTCCTCAACTCCTACGTAATGTCACACGTGTGGCGGCAAACTCGACATGGGGGCTCTTTGTTCTCTAGCAACTACTAACAACCTTCTTGCTATATCAGACTCTAGCCATTATCATCATTGCTCCCCTCTTGTAGGACTCTTGAACCTACAGCATTCTGCTGACACTTTTTTAAATCATGGCAATTGTTATTTTTCGAAGCCAACTCTCTCCCTCTTCACTAAATAATATATATTCTTTCTCTATACTTGTGAATGATCAGCAGTCAATTGGTTTTCTTTTTGTTTGTCTCATCTACAAAACGCGCATGCGTATGCGTGCTTTTGAAGATATATGTGTATACGTATGCATAGAAATACATGCGTCTTTCGGGACAATGTAAAAAGTGATTTGAATCGATGTTTATATTGGGCTAACAGATTACTTTTGAATTTTTTTTCCAAAATAACTCAGCAATAAATTTCGATGCTCTTCTTTATTTTATTTTTTTCGGACAAACACTAATATTTATTAGAGGCAGAATCATGGAAAAAAGATGATACCATTTTACATTTTGTCCATGATTCAAATTTACAAATATGCAACTATATCTCCATTTAGAGCAAACCAGACTTTACCTATTTCTTTTATAACATGAACAAATAACTAAAATAGCAAATCCACCCTGGGAAGAAAAATAAACAGCACTTCAAAAGAGAGAGAGAGAGAGAGAGAGAGAGAGAGAGAGAGAGAGAGAGAGAGAGAGAGATATGAAAAAGAACATGTTTGCTTTTTTTTTAAAAGATAGAGATGTGTAAATAAGACACACGTACACACAGAGTAGAGAGTATGTGTGAGAAAAAAAGAGAGATATGAATGAATCACACACACACAGGGCTAACCCGTCCATTAGGCAAACCTAGGCGGTTGCTTAAGACACAAATATCCTAGGGGCGCAATCTAAACTGAAAATAAATAGCCGTAAGAAAACAATTTCTACAAGTCTCACCTAGGGCGCACGAGACCTTTTCGCCGGCCCTGCGCACCCATATTGCGTGTGATAAATAAATGAATTATCTTCGCTCTGTCTCTACGTCGATAACGCTGCAATGGAACGTCCCATTTGGAGGAGATCGATGCTCAATTATCTCCCCTACATTGTAGCTATCTGTCCACACCACAAAATATTTTCCAGAATTTCTTTGTTTGTCCACCCGATATCTCTGAAAGTTCTCCATAAATTTCAATGAAAATGTGTGTGTGTGTATGTGGGGGGGGGAGGGGTTAAATCGGCTATGAAAGAAGTCATGACATTTGGGAGTGCATCCATGCACCGTTACATCCGAACGCCCGACTACCCAATAGCTCCAAAGGTTCTCTGTCTGTCCATACGATCCATAAACTAAAAGGCCATGGAAGGAGTAATTACTTTCTGGAGCAGATTCATTAACATTTATCCCCTCTATGTTGTATCTATCAGTCTACATGCGTTTCATTACAAGAAAAAAAATAAACACCTTATCATAAAAAAAGACATTAATAACACCTTACTGTAAATAGCTCGAAATGGCTTGATCTGGGGTTCTTTCCTCAACTTTACTCAGCGTTTCCTTTCCAACAACATACAATATGCCCGTATTTAATGGGGAAATCTTTTTTTCTGGCTAGGGAATCACAACGAGAATCCAACATTATGAGAAAATTGCACCAATTTTTTCCGCTTCTGATCTGGGATGTCTACTCAAGATATTCTTACTCACTGAAGATCCGTCTAGCATGTCCAATTGGTTTCTTTAGTCAACTCAAAAATTCCTACAGTGCTCTATTACAGCGCCAGGGCTATGTCTTATTGACAGTTTTTTGGGGAATTTAATGGGGTATAAAAAAAAAATTAATGCATTAGTATTAATGCAAGTGCCGCCCGTATACACTAAATATGGGGATTGGGAATGTAGACATTTTAGCATCTGATAATGGCCTTTTGTCGTAAGTTGTACCGAAGGCTAATAATAAAAAAAATTAACCATTTAATAATTTATGGTTCGTTTTCAATTTTTTTTTACTTCATTTTTGTGTAAATTTCTCTTCAAAGACCGTGAATAATATCAAGGCTCTTGGAACGTCCAAATGAACCATATTTGCAATATGAGGCATGTCAAAAACAACAATCGATAAACCTATTTTTAAAATCCCGATAATCGTGTTCAACACAACGAAAAGAAAAGTTCTTTGCGTAAAAATCACGAAGAATCTTCAGAGAAAAAAAAAACAACTTACGTTTTGATTCTGAGATTTACTGACGCATATTGATTTATAAGTTATGAAATGGAGTGAAATTTCTTCCACTCTTTCTCGTTGAACATTCAGTAATGGTCGACAAACCAGCTGGTGATGCTGACCATTGGCTACTATTATGAGCTTGATCCTCGGTTGGTTCCCCAATACGGTAGCCTTGAGCCAAACTCAGTTAAACTTAGGTAAATATCAAGTACATTCTGTATCAGTATTTATAGTGTGTATAACGCTACGGTTCAGCTTAATTTGACAAGAAGGTCACAGTAGTGTGGACTGAAATCATGACAGTAGGGATGTCCAGTATCTCAAGCTCGTTGATCGTTACTACCCTGATTACGAAACTATGGTTCTCATTAAATTTCTGAAATGTGCAGGGTCTCACAAAACCCTTAGGGATTGAACGAAATCACAACTTTCACGATATTACTCTAACATATTCATGTATCATATATGCACCCATCTATCTATCTATCTATCTATCTATCTATCAATCTATCTCATTTCAATCCGTCCATTTCTATCTGAATCAGCCCATTTCAGTGAATCTACTTTTTTGTACTTTTAAAATCTCCCATACCTAGGCGGTGGTACCTTCACTTTGATTAGTTTGGAATGGCACAAGTCCAAATGGGATGGGGGCGGGGGAGCACAGTGTTGCACCAATCAACCAAAAGTGGAGAGTCTACTTGCCAAGAAAATGAGGATCCGAAATTGTGATCTTTACCTGGGTTCGAACTCGGTCCAGGCCCAAACCTATCGACCTTGTATGCGTCTTCTTAGTAGTTGAAACAGCAGCAGATTTGACACCACTACCAGTAAGTAGTAGGTGTTCAAGCAAAAGTTTTATTTCGAATGTTCATTTTCAATATAGGCTGGCCCTCTCGACATGGGATTTTAGCGTTACATAATTTTCCTATGCCGAGACAATCAGTACAATCGCGTGCTTGAAAAATGTGTAATACCTACGCGGCGTATCGTTATGAAATGATAATGTCCAATGAATTGAATAAGAATTGATCACGTTAAGTTAAGTCATATCAACTCTAAATGTAAGTCAGTCCGCCCTTCCTCTTGGCTTCTTGGACAATATCTAATGATCAAAACATAATCGTTGTTTCAATACTCCCCTCGGCTTTTGAAATATACTGGGTGTCGACTTGGGCCTCCTCATCCCATACGGCCTTGAGAGAAAGCGCATTTTTGCACTTTTCTCTCATACGTACGTGATAGTACCATCACTTTGATGTCGTGTGGTAACTTATATGAGTACATTATCGATCCCTTAACAAGATGATTTGATAACATGGTTAGATCGGGTTCATGACAGGGGTTGAGCTTCATATGCCATACAAAAACATTGTCATAAATATTCAAATTATCAATATTCAATATATTTGCTACCGTCTCTTTTTACGCCTTTCTTTTTGAAGCGATAAATTGGCAATTGATTTTCCAAATTACTCAGCGAATCTTTTCGTTGTAGCAAAAATTAATTTTCCTTAAAAAGATAAACTTTTAAAAAGAATACAACTGTCCTACCAGAGGGGAAAAACAGATCCTTGTACAAATCGTAAAAAAAAGTGGTAAAAAACTAAAACAATAACTCGGGACTATAACGTTGGAAAAAAATAATTTATTTTTTATTCGTCTGTTCATCTCTTCAAATATTTATTGTTTCTTTAAACATTGAATTAAAAACTACTTTTTTCTTTCGAATAGCATAGATATTTTCCAAATGAGAGGATAACAATTCAGAAATTGAAAATTGAATTGAAGAGAAAAAAAAATGATATTTATCTATGGAGATGAAAACAAATTGAATAATTAGAATTATTCGTGGTATCATGAGAATATTAGTCTATCTAAAAAAAAGTCTATATCTGAGGAGATGTGTGAATTTTCTCTAATGTAACTTACCCCTTATCTTTTATTTTTTTAAAAATGGATTCACGTTAAATTCTCCAGAAAAAGTAGAAACAAGTGGTTGTTATATTTTTCCTTTCAATTTCTTTCTGTTTGTCAACAGTTACACACCACAAATCGAACTGGACGGCTAACAAATAATTGAACTTGAAATTAACAGTTTTTTACGGGACATTTTTGAATTTGAAAAAAAAAAAACGCCAGTCTCTTTTAAAAAATTCTGAGTAGAATTTTAAATGGACGAAAAACTAGTAAAGAGAATAGAATTTAAAATAGGAACAGGATGGAGAACCTGAGGAAGGATTTAGGATTTGATTGGAAAAAAGTGGAAGGGTTAGGTGTTATTCACGGACTTTCACTTTGGTATGCCGTGTGGTATGTATAATCTTGCACTGGCTCGTTAGGTAAGGTAGATTAATTAGGCAGATGCTAGAATATTGATCAGCCACTTTCAAAGATTTTTCTCTCTCAGGATCCCCCATCCCAAATAATTTCTTTTGCAATGAAATAAGGAAGAAAGTTACAGGTGGAAGGACTAAGGGAGAGAGTGGGGGTGGGTGATAAAAGAAATGTCATTAATTGGGGGGAGTAGTCAGATGGTTCGATTAGATAAGTTTATAGTACAAGAAGGGGGAGAATATCGGTCAAGAAAAAAACTCTGCAACATACAAGTTGTGGCTGGATTAGTTTCTGATATAGTTTTGACTGTTGCCGAGGTACTTACCTTGGTTTGGTTCGAGAAGTTGAAATTCCAATTAGGGATTATTATGCAGCTACAGAAGGAGATGGAGGTGGGGTTGGGAGGTGGAAGTAGGCGGAGGACATGAATAAACAAAAGGGGTGGAGAGGAGGAGAGGATTTGAGAAAAAGAACTGAGGGTGAGAGATAAAAAGAAACAGAGACAGAGAGAGTGAGGGGGAAGGGGGAAGTACGAGATGCGAAGAACTGGATTTTGTATGTAAGGGGGAGGTAATACTATCGACACTCGGGTCGGACATCTTATATTTGAACGGAGATAGGAGAAAACCTTAAAAAATAATCATTAAAAAAATAGCAACTGGGCAGAAAAGTACTTTTTTGATGGTTTGTGTACTTATTACTGGATTTTATTTCAGTTTTGCTTATTGAGACAACGGTTAACGGGCTTTTGCGTGAACGAGAATAGGACACCGTCAACACCGCTTTCTTTTGTTCGGCTTCCAAAGACCATGGAAAAAAATTTTCATGTCTTTTTGTCGGATATATAAAAAAATGTAGTAAGCAAAAAAAGGGGAAAAATATCTCCCAGCCAGGTCCTGCCGACATTTCGTAGCCGCGACTAAGCATCTAATCGGGAATTATGAAATAATGAAAGGTGGTTTATTCATTGTTTGGAACATTTTCGTCTTAAATGTTTTCTGTCCTCTCTGTTTTCTTTGGTCTGCATTTTTCTCCATTTTCGGCTTCTTACTTCATCCCAAGTCGTACGGATTTGTTACTGAGAATTCGAGAAGACGTTTTCCTCTTTTAAAAGGCTATTTGTTATCATCATTATTATTAGTAGTAGTATAAAATGTTATTGCTAGAATAATTTACCGAAAATATAAATTTTGACTCGTATAAATAATGAGCTGCCTAGAAGAGAAAACAGTCGAGATTCTTTAGGTTATGAACTACTGAAACTTGTTAACTATGGTTTAAAAAAAAAAAAAATAAATAAATAAAAGATAAGAAAAAAAAGAAGCAAAACTCAAATTTAAAAAAAAAGAAGATATCGTTCAAAGTTTTCTATTTTTATTTATTCCAGGATAATATAAATCTGTTGAAATCTTCATTTCATTTTATTACAACACGCCTCACATAATGTGTCTTTATTTGAGCGGAGCAGGTGACGGTCGGAAAAAAAGTAGTAACCGTATCAGCTGAAATAGAAGTCTTTCAAGTGCATAAAATTACGATAAAAAATAAACCAACAATAATGATCGTAGCATTGCCATTTTTTCCCCTCTTATAAACCGAAGTACATTTTCGCACAAAAAGTGCTGTTTTCATTATATTTTCCAATATTTTCTCTTTCTGACTCGATCCGATAACTTCTGAAGTAAGGAATAATATTAGCGATATGGAACATAATTAAAGATTACCGAAATTACGGAAAAAAATCCAAGTTTAAGGGATTTGGGTAGTTTTCAGTGCAATATGTGAAATCCTCAATTTCCTTAATTAAAAAAAAAGATAATATTGCTTGTACTTTTTTTCTTGGACGAAAAGACTGAAAACGACTAAATTAGCCCCCCCCCCCAAAAAAAACCCAAACAAAACAAACGAACTAACAAACAAAAGCTAGTTCTTAGATTACTTATTAGCAGTGATGACTACTATTGGCAATGAAAGAAGTACAAGATAACTAAAATTCATCTATTTATTTTTTAAGAAGATCTGACAAGGTTGCTTACAAGATCATTCCAAAAGTGATGAATTTAGCAAAGGGTAACATTACATATTCATCATACAGATCCATGAATTCATTCAAAGTTCTTGTGGATGTGTCACAAAGTATGTTGGAAGAGCCAATGCAGGATTGATGAACTTCAAAATTTCATCATTTTTTCCAGCATGGTTCAGAAGTCCATGCTGACACAATTTTTCGGTCTATAGGTTCTTTTGTCAGTTTACAGTTTCCTCTGAAAAAAAGAGATCTGTGTAGGAACTGTCTTGATTGATGTATGATTTTTATTATCATTCTATTCATAACTTATCTGTAAAGATTCAACCAAATATTGAGTACAATTTTACTATTGCAAAAACGTTATCAAATGGAAGTAAACAATACAAACAACATTCCATGTGAACATTTTTCATGTAATAGTGTGGGAATCAATCAGTAAAAAGTTGCATGTTTGAAAAATTGTCAAAACAGTATTCCTGATTTATCGTCATAGTTTTCATTCTCTCAATATATTCATGTTCAACTTGATTTTAGCCATATTTTATATTCTAATTGAGAACTGGGTTTCAGTTAATGATCTGATTTTGAAGTTCTGTTATGACTTTAAGATTGATGATTACAAACTTCCTTTGTACGTCATTCTTTGCTATCGACATTGTCAAAAAGACAGTGGACTTGATTTTATCTTTCTGGCATAGAATCATTGACATTCTTTTGCAACATGTCAGTCAGTCAGCCCCCCCTTATCATGTCATGAGTCTTTTTACTCATAAGTTTCTTCAGCCACATTGTATATTTTTGTTTTATAAGCCATAATGTTCTTAAAGTATGTAATTTGTGCTTCTTTGTCTTCTCAGGAACCATTGAATTCGGATAATGTCATCTATTATTGGGGCCTGCATATTACATTACTCTGTTCTGTGCTCATGACATATAATATTGAACCTTCCATATCCTGATAGTTCTTCATAAAGCCATTCTCTATTATCACTGGTAGGCTCTCGAGATAGAGCTGGATACATTCAGGTAGAAGGAAAAAGATCACATGCAATCTTTGGGGTATCTTCTTGTTTTGGACTTTTCAGTTGACATTCAATACCTGTTCTACTCAGGTTATTGATCCCATGTACAAAAAGAGACGTTGCATGCCTAAGTTTAAACGCTTTTCCAGGATATTCACGTTCAATTGACTTGATTTCCATATCTCTCCTTGGATCAGCCTATCAAAAGTAACTAGTAAATATAATTATAAGGTTTCATAGTCAAGATCTTGAAATAATTAGCGTTAAGAAAAAAAGTAGTTACCACTCTTGAATTTGATTGCTGGAATCGATCTATTATTTATTTCATAGTCTTTGTAGTCCTAAAACTCACCATAACTTTGTACCCTGTTTCTTCATGTTAACTTGGACTTCTTTTTATATTGTACTGCCAAATATTAAGATGAGACTATTTGATTTGATTTATAATCATGGCACTAATTTTGTCTAACAATGTTTCACTGAAAGACATTTTATTAGAATGAAATTCCATTGAAACAAATTTTCATTCATTCAAATTTTTCGTAACGTCTGTTGATGTTTTTGTTTACATGTTGAAACATTTTTATACAAAAATGATCAAATGATTATTTATCTGTAATCTATAGCTCATAAGTAATTTATAAAACTGGTACTATAGTTATAGGTATGCTGTCTGGGAAATTGACATCCTATTTTAAAAATGTAATCAAAATTAAAAAAAACATTTGTTTATTTTTACTAGAAAAAGAAAATCCTAAATACTCTTTTATATCAGTTTTAGGTTTTTTTCTATTCTAAGGTGTCAATTTTCTCTGTTATAGAGTTTGAAAATTGAAATATTAAATGGGAATTTTGTATTTAGATTATTAAAATAATTTTCAGTTCATATTTTATTACAAATTTGAAAAATTCATTTCAATAAAAAGTTGTTTCAATGAAATGTTTTTATGAAACTTTGATAAAAAGTTATAGTACCATTCAGAATGTTTTCCTCCTCAATTGATTTTTTTCCCATCGTGTAAAGTAGAGATGAGATCAACTACACAACCATTGCTATTGTTTCTATTGGAAGCTTTTGTTAGGAACCAGGGTTGCAAAGGAATAGTGGAATCAGTGCTTTGTCATTTTATGGGTTGTTGACTCTTACCTTCAAGTTGAGATAAATGATTTCAGTTATCTCAAATATCAACAAAGACCTCTCAAAATTGAATAGTATGAAGGATTTTTCCTGATTATTTAGCTACTGTTGCTGATGATACAAGACCTCTTATGGGGACAGACAGTTATATTTACCATCATCCTTTCAAAGCTCTCCTTGGAACATGAGAAAGTGATGCCATGAAGCCATGGCTATAGTAAGAAAATTTGGAAAGCCACATTTATTCATCATTATGACATGCAATCCTTCATGGAGTGAGATCAAGGTCTTTGTAAGGCGATTTTTGGTTTTTATGCTGATCTTAGATATCCTATTAAGACATCATTACCAGTTGGTAAAAAAATTGATCAGAATAGATATTACACCTTTCCATGATGTCACACCTTTTAATCATCTTTTAATGACACTGCATCTTATATCTGCTGTTTTACACAACTGAGTCTGACTGACCGAGAAATGTCTTATAGTTGTGTGGACTCATCTAAAATGCTTAGGGGTGATAGTTTTGTAAGACTCTCAATGATACATTTGTTTTCATGTTAAATATGAAGCAAATTGAATGTATAACATAAAACAAGCATAGGATGCGATCTACGGGCTTTGAAAGATATTTTCTAGCTTTAGATTATCCACTGAGAGAGAGAGAGAGGGGGGGTGGGGGGAAGATGAAAGAAAAATCAAAAAGAGAGAGGAATACGTTTGTAGCAGAAAAAAGTGTTCATTTATTTGCCCCATCAAAGAGGGAAAATTTGACACAAGGTAAGGTTTGATGTGGGACCCACGCAGGTGGCCATAATAAAATTGTTCACTCGATACTTACTCTTTGGCTCTCCTCAGGCATCAGGGATTGAACCTACCCCCTTAAACGCCATCTGCGGGTACGGCTTTTTTACTTTTCATCACAACCTTGACTCGGATTCTAAGTCTACGGCAACGAGTAAACAATGTGATGAGAAATAAAGAGTGAAACCACAGTGAAAATCGAACTCTCGCCCTTTAGCCAGAGGGGGTCCAGTATGCGCCTTTGCGAATATCAGTTGTGAGGGGTTGTTTAAAGGTGTAAAATCAGCTTCTGTTCATCATCATCATCGGTCTTTTATCGTCCGTCATTGGGTATAGACCTTCCTCAGGATTCGCCTCAATTCTCTATCATGGGCTTCACGGAGCCAGTATTTCCTGAATCTGTCTAGTTCATTTCCATCTTGTGTTCTGTTGGCCTCGGTTTCTCATGTGATCTCTAGGGATCCATGTTGTAAGACGTGATAGCCATCAGTTGTCTTTCATCCTTGCAACATGGCCTGCCCATTGCCATTTGAGTTTTTTTAATAGTTTCTATGATGTCACGAACACTTGTTTTCTTCCTTATATACTGTGCTGTCTTATGATCACTCTATGTAAGGTTGAACATGATTCTCTCATGTGCATGTTCCATACTTCTCAGTTTGCAGATCTGTCTCTTGGTTAGGTTCCATGTTTCAGCTCCATAAGTGATTTACGGGAGAATGCATTGGTTGTATACTCTTCTTTTTAGTATTATTGGGATCATCTGGCTCTTGAAAGTTGAGCTTGCTCTGCCGAAGGCTTGCCATCACAAAGTGATTCTTTGCTTGATTTCCTCCTCTTTTGAGGGTCACATGGAGATTTGTTGTCCTAGGTAGATGTAGTGGTCTACCTTACCGAGTTCTGCAGCTTCTATCTTGATAGTTATGGTTTAAGGTAGCCTGACGTATACTAGATCCACCGCTGGTTAAAGGGTGTGGGTTCGATTCTCTCCGTCTCTCATCATTTCCGATCGCGCTGTTAACTCTTTGCCAGTGGAATGATAGTCTTAGTCAAAGTTGTGATGAGAAGAAACTAAAAAAAAATTACGATATAAGTGAAAAAAAACAAACTATTGAATAAGGGCTACAAAAAGAAGAAGGTTGTAGAGAATGATACAAAGAGATTACTGAAAAGATAGAGGTTTATCAAGAATGATCACGAATGTGACGTTGAAGAAAAACGAGAAGAGGAGGAAGGAGAAGAAAAGGCTGGCGAAGAAGAATCGAAAGACAGTAAAGAAGATTTTTTTTCTTTGAGTCTCTATTTGACTGATCCGATTCCCAACAAGACACGAGTAAGACCGGAATGACCCCCCGCAATGAGCGGAATATTTCAAGTGACCTTTGGTCGACAAGATAAAACAGGCTCCTGCGTTGATTGTTCCGTCAGGGGGGGTTGGAGGAAAGGTCTGGGGTTAAACAATTTTCCCCTATCCATCTCTGCCCCCTCCACTTCGACCATAACTGAAATGAAGTTGTTGAAATAATCATCTTAAACAAATATCCCGCGCGGAGATGTGGTGGGGGGTATAGATGGGCAAGATGAAGTAGGGGGCAGAAGAGACTGGGGGTGGGGGAGAAGAAGAGAAAGAAGAAACAGGACACGGCATCGTCTTTCATGCACACTCAAACATTTAAGGTTTCTCTTGTTAATCTCTCTCATATTGTCAATACGTTGACGTCACCGCCGTCAACGAATTATTGGGATAGATTGATATACGCGTGAGTGTGAGGTCTGTTCGGGAAGTATACGGTCATTCGATATTTGCGGAAAAAAAAGCCTACCTAGGGCAATGTGTCCTTAAGGGCTATTCCCTTTGGGACCTCGCACCCTTATCCGAACTTTCCTTCCATTCCAATTTTTCAAATCAGTCTGCAAAGCCCTCTTCCAGGATTGCCATCAGCTACATGGTCCCGTTCTCCTTAATCTCACCTATAGTCTGAAATGTAATCCCTTTCAACGGCGTTTCTATCTTTGGGAAGAACCTGAAATCACAGGGGAAATAAATCTGGACTGTAGAGGGCTGACAGAACCGGGTTGCGATGTTTTGCGAAAAACAAAACAAACCCCGGCACGAGATGAACGAACTGATCCATTTGCTCGGTCATTGTGAATGTGATGGTCACACAGTACACAAGCTCTATCAATGGCATCTCACTGCCACAGGAGAGTGTTTATGCAGAAAAGGAATAGAGCATTCTGGTGGACAGGGAATTTGAATTAAATAAATATATCGCTTAAATTCAGCCTTACTGACTGTCAAGATCCCTAGCAAAGGTGGGATAACGGCCTCCGAGTCTGAAGCAAAGGTTTCAATCCTTCTGGATGGGATAACGGATAGTCTACAGCCACACTGAAGAGTTGTAATACATATATATATATTATTGTGTCATCCACAGACTGCTGTTTCGATGTATTACATTTCTTTTCATAGACTTTCCATTATCCCATCCAGTACCGAGAGGTTGAATTGAAACCTTCACTTCAGACCCCGTGGCCGATATCCTACCTCTGGACTACGGAACTGGCTGAATTTAAGCGATATATGTATTTACACAGAAATTCCTCATCCACCAGAATGTTCTATTCCTATGGAAGAGCATATTTATATATGCAAGAGCGATGATAATATCTTAGTGGAAGTTGTATAGGTCCATCTAAGTGAAGAAAGGAAAGAATCCAAAAAAAGAAAGGAAGAAGATAGAGATGAAAGATAACAAATTATTTCAAAAAGGAAAAAGAAAGAAGATAATGAATAAACACGGAACAATGGGATACAAAATAGAGACAAAAAATATTGAAAAAGGGAATTAAAAAAAAGAACCTTAAGTTTAACGACGTGTCTATTATCCATGGTAGTAGTAGCAGGGGGTGGGGAGAAGGAGATGAGGATAGTCCAGCCAGATGTCTGGACCAAGTCTCATATCGATCCAACATGATACGGCTGAGAAAATTGACGTTTAAAATTACCTCTTGTAGTAATAATAGTAATAACCGGGGGAGATGGGGATGGTTCACCCGAATGTCTGGACCAAGTTTCGTATCAGCCCAACATGATAGTGCTGAGAAAAATGATATTTAACTTATTGACAATAGACCGAAAAGTATCTCATGAGATAGCATGGACGCATCTAAAAAGAAAGACAAAAAGGCAGAGAAAGTAGACGAGAGAGAGAGAGAGAGAGAGAGGGGGGGATGATGATGATGATGTCGGCATTTAATCCAGTTCTGTCGTTGATAGTAATGCTGAAATACTTGAATGAGAAAGAAGACAAGAGTCCAACGAAAATATTGAGTGTTTATACTGAGCAGACGATAGAGTGAAATCATGCACCAACAGCAACAACAATAATCGTGACATCATTCCCTTCTGTACATATCTCTGTTTCTCTCTCTCTCTCTCTCTCTCTCTCTCTATCTATCTCTTTATCTATCTCTCTCTTCCTCTCTCTCTCTCTCTCTCTCTCTCTCTCTCTCTCACACACACACACACACGTACATTGACGTGGTCTGGAATGACTGTTACCATGGTGGTCGAATGGGAAGGTTTCAAGACTTAGTTATCAGAATACACTTGAAACTAAATTGATTTTTATATCAAAGCCTGACACCCGTGTTTTAATCAGAGAAAGACTCACTTGACAAACAACAACATAAGATCCGGCGAATTCGCTCAGTTGGTAGATCGAAGGATTGGCGGGTGAAAGATTAGAGGTGCTCTCCCTGTTTGTTGGTCTGGTCTGGGACTCTCGTTCTCAGAAGAGAATGGCATTACCTATTTGAAGTTATGGATACCTTTTCCGTCTCTTGCCAGACCGGCATCCAACTAGTTGTTTCGGGATTTTCTCCCTCGACCGTCTTCCACTCCAGGGAACACTATTTCATATAGTGCATTCGAACGAGCACCCCAAGCTGTTAGTCTCCTGGTTTTTAAAATGTGCGATACCCACATATTTATATAGTTCAAAAAAGTCAAGTTAAAAGCGATGATTCGGTGATGGTTAGCATCATACGCTCATGTAAGCGATGGATTTTTTTTCTCATCCAAAAGTTACATATTTGTAAATGTCTACGATACTTTCTGGCGATCAAAGAGGCTCTATTAACAGTGTTGAGTCGGTGTTCGCACTATCAAGGGAAAATCTTTGAAAACAACGATCCTCGGCAATTAGCCCAGCAAATGCAATTTAAAATCAAGGATATAGTTGCACTAGGAGATCTTGGATTGTGCGATGAATACCGGATCGGTGAAATATTCTACTGAGAAGCGAAAATCAAGTATGCTAAGATAGCGTTATGTATCGGGATTCAAGATATTCAAACGATGCATGCGAACCAAATGTAGTATGGACTAATATCCATGCCGCTAACCTTTGTGAGGGGTAGTCCCCTTTTGTGAGTCAGTGGCCCAGTACCCTTTTTGAGCCGGTTGAAACTAAGTGTTGGGGTAAGTAATTTTTTTGCATGATCAAATTCACTGGAACTTTGGGTAGCACTTCGCAGATAAGGATATTATTTCAAAGACCGTCAGGTAAGTTAACCAGCACCTACTTTTCTTCCCTTTTAAAAAAAATTCTTTATTAGAACTTTATGGTCGGTCGGTCTCTGATATGTTAAACATCAATTTTTGCATTATCATGTTGGATGAAATTTTATCCTAACCTCCTGGCGAACTATCCTCATCTTTCTCTCCTCTTTCTGCTACTTCTGTCACAACTAATAATGCTATATATCAATTTTCTCGACTGTATCATATAAAACTTGATCCAGACCTTCGGGAGAACCATCCTCATCTTCCTCTTCCACCTCATTTTTCGGCTACTTCTGCTAAGGATGATGAACGAATCGTTAAACTTATGGTTCTTGTTTTTTAAATTTTTTCTAAAATATCGCTTTATTAATCTGTCTGTCTCTCTGTCTGTCTCTTTCCATAACTTTCTCTTTCTTCGTGACGTATATCCACGTGGTACTTCCAGCTTGATCCTTATGCAGTGTGTTAAGAAACTGAATTCTACCTTTATTAATACGTTTAGGGGACAGGATATTTCGTGCATGGTCTCTTAGAGGGATTTCATCAGAGGCACAAAAGTTCCTTTCGATCCCCTCCTCTTTCTCCATTAATAATCTCATTTGTATCTAATACGGTGACCCCCCAGCACCTGAGCCCCCTATCGGTGTACCCCCCATTGCACCAACTGACCCTGGTTTCGTGTAATTAAGATGTTAAGAAAGAAAAAAGGAAAGATAAAATTTTAGTTTGCATTTCATTTCATTTTACACTATTCGGAAGAGGAAGCAAGAAATAAATTAGGAAGTGACGTTGGGTCCATCCCGTATATTGTTAGGTAAATGTAATTTATTTTATGCTTTTTCATGAGGCTAGATAGAATCATACTATATATATATATATATATATATATATAGATATATATATATATAGAGAGAGAGATAGATAGATAGATAGATAGATAGATAGATAGAATCATATTAGATATATAGATAATCATAGAGAGAATCATACTATATATATATAGAGAGAGAGAGAGAGAGATTATGCTATATATATATATATATATATATATATATATATATATATATATATATATTAGAATTATACTAGATAGAATGAATTATACTACTTAGAGAGAATCATGATAAATAGATAAATAGATAGGTAGATAGAATCGTACTGGCCAATTAGCTAGCTAGATTTAATTATGTGGAATATTTTTAGAATAAGCTTCAGGCTGTTTTTCTTATCTAATAAAAGCCTTTAGATTTCGTTATGAAAGCCAGTGAAAAATTAATAACGGTTGACAGTGCTTCATCTAATTGAAGCAATAAATCAGGATGATATCTTCCTTTTTAGCCACGTTTTAGCTATTGTATTCCCAAGGCCTTTTAGAAACCGTCACATAAAACTGTCACCAATAGTGTCAACATATTTTTTTTTTCAGTTTTTAATTTGGTTCAACTAGCTGGCTATTTATGTATGTACGTATGTATACAGCTTCAACATAGTGTTGCTCTTACCCTTGAGTTAAAGAGCCGTCGGTAATTCAAAGGCCCAAATAACTGTTTCCACTCCAAATTCTTATCTCGTTTATTCTCGGTCTACATCTTCTATTTTCGTTTCTTTCAACGCGGTGCGTATGTATTAGGAAATGGGTGTATTTTTTCCTTCAATTATTATTCTATTCACGTTGTCGAGACCAAGTGATACATCACCCATGTAATGACAGAATATCACTTCAAATTTAGTCTATAATATAACGCAATTCGTAATCATTCTGTCAGATCATATGCATCCATTTCCTAATACATAACTACTGTGTTGAAAACAAAAACAAAACAACAACAACAACAAACGAGATTATAATTTGGTATGTATGTATGTATGTATGCATGTATGTATGTATGTATGTATGTATGTATGACATGTACGGGTCGCACCAATGGAGTTAGAAAGCTGAAAACAGATAGATAGATAGATAGATAGATAGATAGATAGATAGAATAATACTGGATTGAAAGCTAAATGAGTAGATATATCGCTAGATAGGTATAATAATTATAGAATCATATTAAGATGAAGTCATGTTAGGTAGATAGAATCATGATGGATAGAATAATACTTGGTAGATAGATAAAGAGAATCATACTAGATATAGCCAGATAGATTGAATGAATCATACTAGATAAATAGCTAGACTGAAATAATCATACTAGATAGCCATATAGTATGATTCTATCAAGCTATCGTTCTAGAATTATTCACTCAATCTTGCTGGCTAAATTCAGAGTGGGATATTTTTAGAGTGAGCTTTAGGCTATTTTTTTTATTTAATAAAAGCCTTTAGATTTTTAAAATCATCCTTTTTGTTTCGAGTTGAACCTTTTTTTTTTTTCATACAATTATCGTTCAAATCATAGTTGTACGATTTACCTTTTTTTAATATGCTGCTACGCACTGTGATTTTGACTTGCGCTATTCAAAGTTTGGTAAACGTACCAATGCCGGTACGCAAACTATTGGCTGCCGGCCCCGGCACGTTTTCTCCTGTAATAACATTTATGGGATATCATTCTGAATCACGTTCTTGGCCACACTCAGTTATTATTTCAGAATAGAGAAACAATATAAAGCTCATGTAACGCGTAAGTGACATGCCTTTATTACATTTATCTCCTTGACTTGAAAAATATCTTTTGGAATATCTAATATTAATTCGTACTATTTATGCTATTTATTTTGAAATGTCTACCTGGAAAAAAAACCCCAAGACCCCAAAAAATAAAACGAAACGAAACGGAACAAAACAAAAACAAAAGTAAAAAAACAACCGCTAAAAACTGAATGAAAATCAGTTCATGTATAGCTAAGATGCTGAGGAGGTAACAATTGAAAAAATCCTGGATCCACCCAAACATTTAATCAATATTTACTGAGCCCATGATCCCACCTTTAATAAAATTCATTGAGATCTTTCAGAGATATTGTATGGACAAATACACACAAAAAAAAGAAGAAAAAAAAAAAAAAAAGGAAAAGATAGAAAAGATATCCCAGAACAGAAAGATCAAGAGAGAAAACTTGTACGGATCTATATTGAGTAATCTTTAAGATATAAAACCAGCCTTTTTGTGTGAATTCTTTTCGCAAATGTTGTCTGCTGCAAATTGATGAAAATTCCCAATTCCGGTCCCAAATGTTATCAATTCTTCCTTAGTCCATGTTTCACCCTTCCTCTAAAGTTCATCGAAACTCATCGAGATATTGTGGGGACAAACAGACACGAGTGAATATTCATACTTCTTCCAAATTTGTCGGCTATGGTAAACAATTATTCATAACACAGTGTTGATCATTAAGGTGTCTGTCCAATCCAAGCCGAGTAGGGAAATGTCAGGTGACCTGCTGGCACTTCATCACGATTGTAGTTGTTGGTTGAAAAACTGTATTTCATTCTATATCTGGAGTGAGATAAATACTTACTGGCCATTTAGTGTCTGAAGCCATTCGCCCCACAGAAAAACAAAGGCAAGTACTTAATTATTGATATTTTTACTCCACAGTTTTCAACATTTTCTTCTGAATACTTTTCGAGGATTTTTCTTGAAATTATAAATAAGAACACGTATATTCTCAACATGTTCCACTTCACTAAAACATCATCTCAAACAACTAAGTATTAAAAACTTTTTATTCAAGGGAGCTAACTTATTTCACAACTTGGGTATGTATCTATGGACCCTTCTTCTCACAAAGATCCAAATCACAAATATGCCACATTTTTAAAGATTGTTGAACGAAGTGAACATAAAAGAAATCACACGACAACAATAAAAAAAAATCTCGAAACCATTAGCAAAACTCCCTGTACAGGAAGAACGCGAATAAAAAAAATGGAGACTTAACAACGGATAGGGATCTACTTTTTGAACGCGCTCAAGAATCCTACAAAAACCTCAGTACCTCCAAACAAATGACACAGAATAATTACCAAGATATGCAAGTCACGGGTAACCAGTTCGAAAAGCTCCCAGAAGTTACCCCGTGGGAGATTAAGCTAGCCATAAAACAATCAAAAAACGGAATGGCACTTGGACCAGATGACGTAACCATCGACATACTCAAAAAGCTAGTCATCATTATGAAAATAGCCAGCCTATCCAACGGAATGAAGTCTCAGAAGATTAGAACACTGCAGTCATAATGATGTTATATAAAAAAAAGTAACTCGAAATGTCTAAACACCTACAGACAAAAAGCCTACTCAACTACATCTTCAAATTTTTTACCAAAATGATCACCGGCAGAATCACAAAAGGGCTTGATGAAAACAAACAACTGGAACAGGTCGGCTCCAGAGGAAGCTTCTTGACCATTGACCATTTCCATATGGTTAATCAACTAAATAGAAAAGCAGCAGAATATAAAATACCACTTGTTGTAGCATTTGTTGACTTCAAGAACGCCTTTGACTCAGTGGAAAGCCCCAAGGTCATTGATGCAATCATATAGAGCGTAGATCCCGTATACGCCAGAGTCTTGCAACATGTCTACCGAGACAGCAGTTCCTTTATCAGGCTACATAAAAATTTAGAGCCTTTTCGTATCAAAAAAGATTCAAACCAAAGTGATACAACTTCACCCAAACTCTTCACAGCCAGCCTCGAGATGATCTTCTAAAGCCTAGACTGGACAAAAAAGGAATCAGAACAGACGGCGAATACCTAAGTAACTTCAGATTTGCTGACGACATCATCCTTTTTGCAGAGAAGCTTTATGATCTCCGAATAATGCTAGACGAATTGAAAAGAGGAAGCAAGAAAGTTAGTCTTCACATGAACTCCAGTAAAACAAATGTTACGTACAACGAACGAGCAGAGGACGAAGACAAAACAATCAAAATCGAAAACGCAGAGCTGAAGAAAGAAAACTACTGTATTTTCCTACGATAACGAATCTCCATGGAATTCTCAAAATAAGAAATAAGACGTAGAATCTTTCCAGACTGACTGGCTTTCGGTAGAGCAAGCGTAACCTTCAAGACCAAGAAAATCCCATTTGTCATATGAGGAAGGGTATATCACCAATAAAACCATCCGATAGTCACCTATGGAGCTGAAACTTGGAACCTAACCAAAAGGTTGACCCTCAGACTGAGAACCATGCAAGGTGTGCTGGAGAGAAACATGCTGAACATCACTTGGAGAGATCACAAGACAGCACAGTATATTAGAAACAAAACAATAGTCAGAGATAGAATCCATTAAAAAAGCTCAAATGGCAAGGAGCTGAATGCCAGACAACTCTGGACATCACGACTTACAATGTGGATCTCAGAGATCATATGCAAAACTGCACTCAGTAAAAAATAAGATGGCGTTACGAACTAGATAAGTTCAGAAAGGATTTGCTCCGCGACGCCCAAGATAAAGAAGTCTAGGAATTCATGGGGAAGGTCTTGGTCCAACGACAGACTAAAAATGCTGTTATTGCCGCTGCTGATGATGATGGAAGATTTTTTTACATGAAAATTGTGACCTTACGCTGTCTACGGTTTCAGTCATCCCTGAGTAGGCTCTGCATATAACATTGCTTCTCACTCGTCCCGTTGATACGTAAAATAGACATAGAGACGACAAGCGTCCGAAGTAACATCATTCAGTTCAGCTTGCTCTATTTTACCCACGGCTGAGAGGAGAGATTGATACATGCCTTTCCCAAGGAATTAGTGTGTAGTGAACACAATCTGTCTGAGTTTGAACTCGACTCGCCTAGTCTTGTCTCCGTGTCGTTAACTGCTCGGCCAGCCCGCGCCTCCATTTGTTTAATGGATGAGAAATAGCCAGTTAAAGGGAGGTAACTCTTGTTGGAAAAAATTGAATATTCGAAGTACATAATAGTCGTGGCAAGAGTCGTTTCATTACTTAGTAAGAAAAATAAAAGACCCTAATACTGACTGGATTCAAACTTGTTCGTCTCGATACATTAATTTGGAAATCTAATGCCTCAACAAAAAATCAAACAAATGTCTGGAAACCTTGGACATGGTTTAAATTTGATTGAACCAGGTAATAGAAATTTACCTTTAAGCAAATGAGAATCTGTGCACGTACAGACATTGGATATGTAAGGGAATTACATAGGTCATATATATATATATATATATATATATATATATATATATATATATATATATATATATATATATACTTTTCCAACTCCAAAATAGAACACTCTGGTGGATGAGGAATTGTGTGTAAGTGAATATATTGCTTAAATTCAGTCTTACAGACTATTCAGTTCTATGTAGGGCAGGGATAAAATGCTAGCTTCTTGGTCTGAAGCGAAGGTTTCGATCATATCTTATGGTACTGGATGGGATATTGGATAGTCTATAGCCACTCTGAAGAGTTGTAATACAACGAAACAGCCTTCTGTGGATGACACAAATATTGATCATATATATATATATATATATATATATATATATGAGATATGCATAGCTCAGTTGAAGATATACGTAAATCAGCATTGCATGAACACTGTGTCTCATCTATGCATAGCTGTACGGATACAGACCATGCACCAGCAGGAATTATTCTATTGTATATCTGCACACTATTTTTAGGATAGCCTGTTGTTTGGACATACAACTATATGATCGTATTAATCTACGCTATGCTTTCCAATATATCTGTATGATTACACATCGTCACACAAGGTCTGGCAATCCATCCACTGACAACCCGGAACATGATCCCACCCCATCCACTCACAAGACAGAAGACACCGGTTCTTTTCATTTTTTTCTCCATTTCTCCATCTCGTTGATGAAGTAGGGGCCACTCCCTACGAAACGTCCATGAATAAATACCTATTCACCCAATGTGTTCTCCTTATTATCTATAAAATTGTTCATTGTATATATATATATATACATATATATATGTATATATACGCACAAACACACTCACACACACACACACACACACACACACACACATATATATATATGTATATGTATATATATATATATATATATATATATATATATATATATATATATGTATATATATATAATGACATAAGTATTAATTATAATTATCATAATCAACGCTCCCTCATTAGGGTTGAGCACTCTTAGCACTCATCTACTAGAAACTACTATAGCAATGCTCTTCCAACTCAGGAATGGAACACTCTGGTAGATGTTATGCGTTAGTAAATATGTAGCTTAATTCGATCCTACTGACTGTCCAGTTCCCCGTAGGGCAAGTGGCAGAGCGACTGCCCCAGGGTCTGATGCAAAGGTTTCGACCCTACCTATGCACACACACACACATATATATATATATATATATATATATATATATATATATATATAAATAAAACACGGGGAGCTATAAATTTCGGTGGCTTTGGACAGCTTAGTCAAGGTGTTCTTATGTCAAATAATCCAGCATTTCTTATATCTTGTTTGATATCTCTTGAAATCATTCCCCCAGAAATCAAAGAACCTCTTTTTTCATCATTTTTTCTCTATCTTTAAGGACGACGTTTAACACGATTAAGTTCCCGAATTTTGTCTTGCATCTTGTAATACGCGTTTTTTTTTTGTAATTCCAGAAAATGCTCTCTTGATTCGCTGCAGAGATATTTTTATCTCTTCACCTACCGAACCGGCCGTGCGGTGGGGAGGGGGAGGGACATGTTCACAAAGCCCTTCGCTCTTTTCCTTTCATCTTTGCACCTGTGCCTCTGCGTCGACCTTATCTACTACGCCACGGAAGGTAAAAACCCAGGCACCTTCCTTGGAGATCTCGCAGCCGACACCAACCTTATGGAGGAAAAGGATCACGATTCCATTAGCTTCATCCAGCTGCAAGAAGACGCCACCGACAGCTTCCATCTGTTCCGCGTTTCAAAGACAACCGGAAAGTTGTACACGGCTCAAACGCTAGACGCCGAGTCTCTATGCAAGCGTAACACCGAATGTTTTCGAATAGTTGACGTGGCTGCTCAACAAGGCGAGATATTCATGCAGATATTGGAAATTAAGATAATAATAAAAGATATAAACGACCACCATCCGGAGTTCCCAGTCAAGCAGGTGGATATTGAATTTTCCGAAGACGATAAGAGGGGCCGTGGGCGATTGATCCCCAGCGCCATCGACCAGGACGTCAGTTTCCTCAATTCCCAGATCACGTACGATCTGAGGAAGAAGGTGAAACCCTTCTCGTTGACCGTTTCAAATCGTGTAGACGGTACAGTCGACCTAGTGATAAGTCTCGAGGACAACCTGGACAGGGAAGTGGTCGACGCTTACGACCTACAGGTAGTGGCCAAAGACAAAGGCAAGCCCGCTAAGCAGGCGATATTGAACGTGAGAGTTTTCGTGTTGGATGTCAACGATAACGTTCCAGTTTTCCCTCAGAATCTTTACAATGTCTCCGTCATCAATGAACATTACAGCTCAATGCCCCTTGTCGTTCTGTCCGCCACGGATTCGGACCTGGGTCAAAACGGCGAGGTCTCGTATCGATTCAGCTCCCAAACGCCCGAAAATGTCCGGAGTCATTTCGAATTGCAAGAAACCACAGGCGAGATTTTCCTCTGCAAGAAGTTCGTGCCGGGTCAAGAACTCAAGTCGAAGCTTTACGTGAAGGCCGTCGACGGGGGCAGCCCGCCTCTTAGTTCTGTCGTTATGATTCTGGTCAATGTGATTAGCCAGCAGAACAATGCGCCGACTATAGATGTTAATTTCGTTTCTGTACCGACCGGGAAGATCGCTGCCATTTCCGAAGGTGTCCGGGTCGGTAGCTTCATTGCCTACGTGAAGGTCACTGATCACGACGTGGGACTCAACGGCGAGGTCACGTGCAGCATCGAGCACGAGAAATTCCAGCTGCAGGGCCTCAGTCCGAAAAAATATAAAGTGACCATCAAACAGTCTCTAGACCGAGAGACGGAAACTCACCATGAAGTCACCATCCGGTGCCAGGATAAAGGCTCCCCTCCGTTGCACCGCGAGAGCAAGTTTTCCATCCAGGTCTTAGACACCAATGACGTGCTTCCAACATTTTCAAAAGAGACGTTTCGATTTTGGACGGCCGAGAACCAAAGATCCAAAGTCATTGTTGGCTACATCACTGCCACAGACCCGGATCTTGGACCAGGGGGACAGTTGACCTATTCGAAGTTGAGCAGTCACGAGCCGTTCTTGCCTTTTCACGTGACGGACGACGGGTTTATATCTACCACGTCGTCTCTTGATCACGAATCTAAAGACGTCTATAAGTTTCGTGTGCTCGTAAGAGATAACGGGACTCCATCTTTGAACAGCACGGCGAACGTCGTCGTTGAAGTTACGGACGTGAACGATAATACTCCATATTTCACCTTTCCCGGGGTCAATCCATTCACGTTTGAGTTCAACTATCACCCACGAAGTAAAAACAACATCACCATGTTAAGGGCTTCCGACAGCGACAGCAGGGAGAATGCTTTTCTCAAATACGAAATAACGTCGGGCAACGAGAAGCGGTTGTTCACCATCAACCGTTACACTGGACTCTTATCCTTTGCTCGCGTAGCTACTCAAGAAGATGCTGGATTTTACGATCTGAATTTCGTCGTCAAAGACAGCGGCAGACCTGTCCGGTCTGGTGAGACTGCGATCTCTTTGATGCTGAGCGTCAGCAACGACACGTCTGAAGTCTCTTTCACGGATGTTTCAAAATCTGAAGAGGCGATGGATGTGGGTTTGTTAATCCTGACCGTGTTGCTGGCTGTGGCTGCCTCTATGGCTCTTGTGATCCCCATAACTATTTGCATCATCAGATACAATGACCGGAGGAACGCGTCCCGGAGGAACCAGGTCAACCCGAAACCATGCAGCAAATGCACGACAGCTCGGGAACCGGAAAGAGAAGAAGGGAGACAACGTCCGACCGCCGGTGGAACGGCCATGATTCTCCAGACAACAACTACCGAGGTAAAAATAATCATTATTTTTTTTTCTCCATCCCAAGAGAGACTTATTTCAAATCGATTCCTCAATTATTTTTTCTTCCATCATAAATATGATGTAGTGCCCACCTTTCACACCTAAAGAAAATCATACATATACGGAGTTATCTGCCCTTTGGAAAGATCTACTTTTAACCACTATATATCTGTAGAAATGGTAAATTCCTTGTTCCCCTTTTCACGTTACAAAGAACTGCCAATCAGATAGTTGATTGTTATCTTTACGATATATAGGGGTTAGAAGTAGATCCTTTCCAAAGGGCAGATAACTCCGTATATGTATGATTTTCTTCAGGTGTAAAAGGTGGGCACTACTATTGAAAGATTGATTCTTGTCAATGATACTTTTACATCTTTTGTACGTGAATACGCGCGTATAAATCCCAGGTTGTCTGTCTTCATGAATATCTTGAAATGTTTCAGGTGTGCGTGCAGGAAGTGGCGGTAAGTTCTGCTGGTGCTTGTTCCAACGCAGAAACTTCAAATGCAGAAGTTTGCCGCAGTAACGCTCGGAACGAAGTTGCAACCACAAGACAAGCTGAACTGATGTCAGGTACGTGTACAACGTTTGGCAGATTCGCCCGATAACTGTTTTTAATGTTTCAGGATTTTAATGCAGTAAAAGACAACTTTGTCTTTATCCACACGCTTCCAAACATAAACACTGCAATTGGTCCCTGAACAAGTACCATCATATTGAAATGACCGTCCGTTATTACACGGCGTATGCTTCATTCGGCGTAGAAAGCGTAAACAGAATAAACAAATAATGAAATGGGCTGCAGGTAGCCACTTCAATGATATAATTGATGATATAATTGTCTTCGTTGGGAAACAAAAGAGCAGATATGGACAATGAATATTATTTGGGCCTTCGACTTACCAGCGGGTTGTTTGGTTCAATAGTAAGGGCGACGCCACATTAAGGCGGCTTCCAATCGGTCATAGGTTCTATTCATGCTGCCGCCCATTTTCATTGATTGTTCATTCTATTTACGTCGTCTCGGCCAAATGACGCGTTCACTTTGTAATAACAAGAGGTCATTTGAAATAGAGTTTCAAATTACATAACGCATTTATAATTATTTCTGTCGGATGATACATTCATTTTGTAATAACAATGATTTCTTATTGGGGAGGATGACCCCATGGGCTGGACGCTGAGGAGGATTGCAATGCATTTGAGGAGAATTTTACAAAAAGGTGTCATTTTTTTTTTACAAAGACAGGAATCGATTTTTTTTCGAATGCAGATTTTCAAAGTAGGCTAGCCCTTCCCAGTTGGGAGTTTAGTACAACTCTATTTCTCTTTCACCCTGTGCAATACAAAGCTAAGCTCAGTGAATATACAGCTGCCAATATTATCTAAAACTCAAAACATTTGATAAATCAAAGTAAAAGTAGGTAACAACCCATGCAATTAAATTTTCAGTTCGCTTAGAGAGCTGAGACCAATTAAGGGACATTGATTTAAAGCCTTGAATAGGAACCAACCCAGTTTTACTCATATATATTTCTTTTCCTGGGTGACAAAATTCAGTAATCGTCAGAACGTATTCGAGCAAAAGATAATGTCAATGTATTCATACTCAGGCCGAACGCAAGTAAACTTCAGCGAGTCAAGACACGAAATATTTACGTTGTTTATGCGGTCGGACTATTTTCCTCGTCTGTATGTTAACTTATTCAAAACGTCCCGGTCGTGTATTCAAGGGCCTTCGTCAAGTGATTTTGGCTCTATAATATGAAATCACTCCCTTGGACGCATGTATTGTTCTAGGTACATCATATCCACTTATATATCTATATTCCTATACATCAGAGTTGTGTTTCGATGTTCTTTTCCAAGTACGAAAAAAGTTCATTTAAATTCAATAGTTTGGTCATAGATGATACCTGATAATATCCGTTTTGACAGGTAAGAGCCAGGATTTTAAATGCTGATTTTCCAGGGAGGTACTTGAAAGATTAGCTATTCGTTATTTTCTGTATTTGACCCACTGCTGTACGAAGCCAAGCTTAGAATATAATTAGTACATACTCCAATGAAATCCTGAAAAAAAATTTGAATGGCCTCTGCCTTCTCTACGATTGGCTAATCTTTTGATTTATCTACTGATCTTCCGTACTGTCCTATAAGATGCATCTTTTACAAAGACTTTTTTGATAACCCTGTACCGCAGTTCGTTCCGATTTCCAAGCAGTACATCTCGAGCCTTCAGTGCTTGACCTTCTATCTATAACACCAACGTATTTGAATACACTGAAATATCGAAATACGTCTCTCTAAGTCTGACTTATTTGCCGACAGATATGGAACTCGTAATTTTCCTCCGACATTTTTGTTTGATTTTATTCAATTAATTTTTCTTTCAATCAATGAGCTTCCCAACTTCTTATTCGGAATCTTTCATTCTCTCAAAGGTCAATAATGATAACGCCAATAAAGTGACTGGCTATTCTGGTCGAGATCCTGTAGAGATCGGTTAGCTTAATACCAGACCACCTGGCTCTGACCAGTCTAAAATGACACTTGGTGAGCAATAGGTCGATGGTTGGCAGGTGAAATACAATGGGCCACCACTACCACCACCAACACCATCACCTCAACTCATCCTCTAACTCTCTCTCTCTCTCTGTCTCTTTCTGCCTCTCTCTTTCTCTCTCTGACTTCCGGAACTCGTTTAATAAGATAAATTGCCTTCAACAGATGTGGTTCTTAATAACAATACCAACATTGATTTCTTTTTGAGAGAGGATGACCCTGTGGGCCGGACTTGGACAAGGTTTGAGGAGGGTCGCTATGCATCGGAGGAGAATCTTGCGAAAAAGGCGTCTTCTTTTGCAAAGACAGGAATCGATTTTCCTTTTTTTCTCCCTTTCCTCTTACCAGCACTGCTACTGCCTTTATGCACACGGAACTTTTATTGAGTTCCTGAAAAACCTGCAGTCGTGAGAATAGATCAAGTGGTAGGGGTGAGAACAAGAAGTTGAGAGGGTTGATTTCTTATCCTGGGTATCAGTCAGCATCGATTTATTGCAGCTGCGGTAGAGCAAGCTCAACTTACAAGAACTAGAAAATCCCATTAATCCTAAAAAATAAAAAAAAAGTATACATCCAATGCATCCTCCCGATAGTCACCTACGGAGCTGAAACATAGAATTAACCTAGAGACTGACACACAAACTGAGAACCATGCAACGTCCACGTAAGAAAATCATGCTCAACATCACATGGAGACTTCACAAGACAGCACAGTATATTAGAGGAGAAATAGGAGTCAGAGACATCATTAGAAAAACGAGAGTCAGGGATATTATAGGATCCATCAGGAAACTCAAATGGTAATGGGCTGGACATATTGCAAGAATGGCAGACAACTGATGGACATCACGACTCATAACATAGATACCCAGAGATCAAATGTAGAACTGAGGCTGGCAGAATATGAGATGACGAGACAAATTGTATTGGTTCAGATTGAGATATGTAGCGAGTTTTGGGAAGGCTTATGTCCAACGACAGACTTTAAAAGATTGATGATGAAGATTTGAAACTAGATTAAAAACAAGCAATAATAAGTCAGTAGATTATCTAAACCTTGTGAATAAAAAACTCGATATCGAAATCAGAACAAAATTTCCCTGACCTGGTCCAGAGTACCTCTGAAGACACTCAAGCAAAATTACGGGGGTAGGTTTGGTTTGGTTAAAAAAAAAATGGAATTTTGAACTATCTAAACGCATCGTGTGTCTTGTAATGGAGAGAATATGCGGAGGTGTTGAAGCAGGTTTGGAAATTAATGGGTGTGATCATATCTGCTAGGAAACGTCTCTGTGTCTGGTGTCCGGGTCAGTGTCAAGGAGGTGAGATGTGGGGATGGGGATATATGGTCATCAATGGACATGGACATGGGCGCGCGCGTGTGTGCGTGTGTGTATGAGCCGTTGTGTGTACTTATATGTATGTACAAGAATAGATGTACGTGTATTTTAGGCGATCATAAATCCACCCCCGTCACCACACCCACTCCCTGCTGACACCACCCTCAGACTTAGCGACGTCTCCTCACAGATAAGATCACGCACACTAGTCCCGTCTCTGACCAGTTCCATTGTATTTTCATTTCATTTGAGAATGCTCGTCTTAAGCGAAACATGTAACGTGTAAGAAGACTTACTTTCAATCTTGCCTCTCCCTATAATCATAACGTCCGAGAACAACTATCCTATCGTACTCTTTCACTATATATATATATATATATATATATGATTATAAATTGTGTTGTATTATACTGAAACTCTCGTCTGAAATGATCTTCGTTATCAATTACACCGAGAATATATCACTTGGCATAGACAACATTCATAGAATGACCAATTAAAGAAAATGGGGCTGCTCCAGGGATTGAACCTGTGACCGTTAGGGCAGCTGCTTCAACATAGATTTGCTTTTACCATCAAGCTAAACAGCCACCAAATGACTATTTTCACTCCAAAGTCATACTTTGTTTATTCTCGGTCTATATCTGCTCCATTTGTTTCTTCCGACGCGACGATTATGTTATCAAGAAATGAATATATATCCGACAGAATGATTATGAATATCATATTGAAACTCTTACTTGAAATGATCTTGCGTTATTACACGGAGAATGTTTCACTTGGCCTAGACAACGTACATAAAATGAACAATTAAAGAGAATGAAGTTGGTGCATAAAATTGAGTGAAATTAGATCGATTGTAAGAGGAACGCTACGTTGAAGCCATTACCCTATCGGTCGCAGGTTCGATATCTGCAGATCTCAAACAAGATAAAATTACACTCTTTTGCTTCTTAACAATCCGTGAATTTGTGATATACTCCAAATTAAAAAAATCTCTTGAATTAATAAAGTCAGATTTTGATTTTGTTCAATATTTTTAAAACAGTTTTGATGATTCAACCAACCGCAAGCATTTTTATAATAAATATATACATACATATATGAAGTGTGTAGATATGTTATTATCACTCTCTAGACTACTTTCTTTAATGTAATTTCAACGCTAGGAATGCGGTCTATCTACCTTTAACCACTCATTTTTCGGGTCACTTAATTCCTCACTATCGTCATTAATCTATTTGAACCAGGTCTTGAAAACGATTTTTGCAGTTTTTAAAAACCTCGACCAACATACGTATGATTGGAAATTTCTGGGAAATCTCAAGGGAGGTAATTCTTTTCTATCTTAAAATTAAGTTATGTCCCTTGGTATACGGTCCTTTGTTGCACACACGCATGAATAAGAAAACCGCTTCCTAACAATACGATCATGTAACTAGGAAGAGATATCCGTCCACAGGTAGCGTATTTTACAGACCTGTCACCTCCAGACTATCACTTGCTTTGTTCTACGCAACACTACATGACTGGTTGACATTTGTAAGAAGTTGAAAATATTGAAAAATTCCTTTAAAAAAGTCATCAAATCAAAATCGGAATTGCTCTTTTATGATGGAATACACATTTCACCTGAAATATTTTGTAAAGCTATCAAAAGCTTGGGAAAATAATTTGATGACTGAATTATAATGCTATGAATTTATATGAATAGAAGATTGAAAAAAAAAAAAGCTGGATATTTTTGTGTCAACCTGATGCCTCTTACTTGATAATCTGTAGGTAGTATTTATAATTTTAAGAATTTTTTTATCATTCCAAGAGTTGTTTCGGAATACTGAACCCAACCTTTGTGCTGCTTTTGTTATTACCACAATGTTTCAGCAGACCCATTCTACCACCTTCTTTACATGCACAATCAACAAGAAAATAGATTGTTTCCTCACAGAAATGGGCGAATACCAGGAAATAAATGGTAACTAATATATTGGCCAGTAAAGTTCATACCCAGCAACATAAGCCACGTAGATGATACCATTCTTGGTAACCCATGTGACACAAGGGATGAATGATTCCACATTTATACATAGGGCGGGGTTGCTCTCCTATTCCCTCACTGCTGAGGAAAGAAAACCACTGCACTGAGATCCAGGCTGGCTCGAAGTGTGGATTGGCTGGAACATTGCGGTAACAACAAAAACAATGCAAAGAATGACGTTAATAGTTTGAACGACAGAAATAAACAATCATTTTATTTTAAAAACAAATTGTTTTTCAGCACCTGAAACTTGCCTGAACTATCTACCCCATTTTTATCAACCGGGAAGGCTCCAGAGTGAAGACATGAAACATCTACTTAGAACATTCAGCTGCCCTGAAAATCACAACACGATCCCCAAATTTGTGTTCCAAACAAACATGGAAGACCCAACTCCTCAGAATGAAGAGAGAAGGGGGTCTGGAGAGGAGACAGGAGAGCCCTTGGCTCTGACAGAAAATGGAGAAACCTCGAGTAACCAGTGCCAGGATACTGGTAATCCTGGCCCCGAACATTGTCTACAGGTACCGTGTTCTCCTTACTGTGTGCAAGGAACATACACTTCGCACCCACATCACAAAAAACTGTACAGGTACCACACGTACAATATTTCATACAAACAAAATACACAGAAAAATCTTTTCCGGCATCATTCACAAAAACACTGACAAGCAATCTTTTTCATTTTTTTGTCTTATTTTTTTTGGCCTTTTATTAAATTTATTATTGTTTTATGAACTTTCAATCATCCAGCTGGACATTTTCAACAATGTTATATGCTTACATTATCATAAAAATCCCAGATGGATAAACAGTCAACCAAATAGCGAATTCATATTGTAGCGAAAATATAACTTACGTTTGAAGATCTGACTCTTTTTGTCCGTAAGTGATATTCAACTACAGATATATTTTACATATTTCTAGCATACACTAAGCTTGAGTTTACAAACCTGAACAGCTTGTCCATATATTTAGATGTGTGCAAGAATGTAGGACATTGTTGCTTTACGTTCCCTCTTCCTTTAGCAGACAACCAGAAAATAGTAGTGAAGGAGAGGAGTGTTAGAAATTACAACTTCAGTGTAAGCAGTGAAATGAATTCTATGAAACATTTTTGTTGTCAACAGGCAAGCAATACAGTTTTATATATGTACAATGGATACAAAGTAAATGAGGATCATTTTATTGATTTAATAAGTTTTTATCATAAAATGCTGAATAAGGTAAAAGTTTCATAATACTGGTGTTTTTACATCACATTATATCAGAGGAAAAAAGTAGCGTGATTAAAATACCCAATTTTAAGGTAATAGAAAGATATTTAATGTAGAGATAATTTTAGATTGTCCTGTAAATGGAAATATCTTTTGTATGAAGTTCTTGAGGAAACTTGTGTGCATTGTATTAAAAAGTTCACTTGTTTTGCAATGGAGTATTTGTGTGAATATGTAAAAGTGTGAGCACAGAAGAGTACAAGCATAAGATGCAGCTGACAGCTACAGCATGCCCTTATGGAAGGGTAAAACTGAACTTGTGAACTGGCTTTATTTCTATCTTTTTATCTTGGTGTGATGACTCCCAGGGAACTCTTTTTGGAAATGCTCAACTGGATGTTTGATTGGTCCAAAAAGATGATCTGCAGTAATGTGATCAGCAACAATTTTTTAATAAGAATCTTTGGCAGGCACGCTGTGTTATCTGATTTGTTTTAACCCCTTGCAAAAAGAGGCTCCCTCTCTTCTCATATGGATATTAATAGTACACCTGAACAAGGCTAAATAATGGTGGGCCAAAACATTGTGGTGAGAACAAAAGTAACAAAAATAATGAATTCAATGGACCAAAAAGCTGTTTGGGGGAATAGAGGGTTGATTATATTTTATTATGTAGATATACTTGGATTACTTATCAAATCCCACATCAACTGTTGGGTAAAATAGTAAGAACTGTTTATGTAACTGGTGATATCATGGGCAGCAGTAGTCCTGGCGCTGTAATAGAGCCCCATAGGAATCTTTGAGTTGATTAATGAAACCAATAGGACAGGCTGTTAATGATTAAGAGTATCTTGGGTTGACATTCCAGATTAGTTCCATCTCAATTATTTGCAATATGCTCACATTTGATGGCTGTAATGAAAAACGGTGCTAAACTTTACTTGCAACTGATCAAGAATATCTACTCAAGATATTTTTACTTACTAAAGGTCCCTCTAGCTTTCCCTATTGGTGTTATCAGTCAACTCAAAAATCCCCATGGGGCTCTATAACAGTACTAGAACTACATTGGACACCACACCAAGTAATAATGGTTAGGGAGGTTGTCTTGTAGATCATTACTATTGAGATTAGTTTGAGTCATAAGGAATGTCCCACTCTTGTGGCCATGAGCTGTATCAATCTAAGCTTAGAATATATCAATAACACAGATGAGATTCATTAAACAGATCCATCAAAACTTACATTCACTCACAACAACAAATTCTGATGGCAGAGGGAAAACGAAACAATAATCAAGGTCGTATTTTAACAATGACAGCATTTGAATTAAGTCCATGAGGTCTGTCTGAGAAGCATCATTACATTTGATATTGACAAAATTTAGCCTACCCAGGCAATGGCAGTTTGTCCTCTTTAAAGTATTCCTCTTGGGACCTCATATGCTTATCCCAACACACCACCCGCGTTTGAAAACCTTCCACAAAGTCCTCTTTCGGGATTCCTATCGACTGAGTGTTCACACATGTATAGCAAGGTACTCATCTGATTGGTTGTCAAGTTACATCAGGGCTGCACTTCTGGTTCTCGAGTTCGTTGGTTAGGTTCCGGAAAGACCTCATATGGAAATGTGATTTCAGCTTATCTGTCTGTTGCCCATTCAACTTAGTACGACTCTACATCTCCCTAGCTTTGCTTTAGTTATTTTCTGTATGAACAAACTGAAAGACTATGGCAGTATGGAGGAAATTATGATTAAGCAGCAAATTTCGCAATTTTTAATCCCAAATTTGTTTTTGCAAATTCTAGAACTCGATCTGTACGTCATGTTTTGAAATAAAAAAAAAAAGAAAAATTTTTGTTAATCAAGAATCAATGCAAACATTACTGAAAGTGTGGAGCTATTATACATAGAATATAAATGCATTACTCATTAATTTGATATAAAAATGCGTTGTTAATTAATTTTACTTGCAGAAAACAAATGATTTCACAATAGAAATGCATTGAAAATTAGAAAGATACTCAGTTGTTAGGAAATGAGGCAAGTGTAACTGATAGAATGAGACTATTATAAGTATCTTATTATTATTATGGTCAACGCTCCCTTATTCAGGGTTGAGCACTCTTTAAGTAAGGCAACTCATTCATTATAAGCGTATGCAATGCTCTTCCAACTTAGGAATAGAGCACCCTGGTGGTTGGGGAATTGTGTGTAAGTAAATATATCGCTGAAATTCAGTCTTACTGACCATTCAGTTCCGTGTAGGGCAGGGGTAAAATGCCAGCCTCTGGGTCTGAAACGATGGTATTGATCTTACCTTGTGGTACTGGATGGGATAATGGATAGTCTATAGTCACACAGAAGAGTTGTAATACAATGAAACAGCTGTCTGTGGATGACAATTATTAATTATATATTTATATATATATTTATATATATATATGTGTGTGTATGTACATGTATGTATGTGTGTATTATTGGTACCACTCGAGGTTGACGATAGGAATGGATTTTTTGCTGTAGCTGCCTGGGCAGTGAGGTTGGTTGGAGAGTGGAGAGGTAAATGCTCGTTTACCAACTCTCTTCTCCTTCAATGATTGTGGTATCCCAGTGATGAGACATTTTCTGCAGATATTTGATTGGAGAAATGGATTCATGCTTTTCCTAAGGACATTATTGTGAAGTAGCCATAAGCAGCCACAACTACAATTCAAACTCAGTTTTGCCAATTCCATTTTTGGTGCAGCTAAATGTTACACCATATCTGTCTGTTTATCAGTTCAAGTACCCCGGGAGGAGGGAGGGAGACAATATCTCTTCCGATGGATTGCTCAACAAAGAGATAGGAGCCGTATCAATAAGGCTAGCCAATCTCCTGCCGCCTCTGAACTTGTATAATGAACCAGAAGAGCATCAAGCTGTCAACCAAGATCAAGATGTACAAGGCAGTCATGCTCACAAGCATACCGTACGGCCGCAAGACTTGGACACTCACAGCAAAGACGCATTTGGTTGCTGGAGCATTTCCACACAAGGACTGCATGTTCAATCTTTGGAATTATATGGCAGGAGGGGTTCACCAACCTGAAAGTCCTGGATAGACCTGGCTCCAGTAAATTGAAGGTTATGATCTTGAAGACCCCTCTCTGCTGGCATGGGCAGCTCATGTATACCTACCCCCGATCTCCTCGTCTTCTACAGGGTCCCAGCGCAGAAACATAGAGCGTCCAAAGGGATACTCTAAGGAATGCATCAAGGACTGCAGAATCCCTGTAAATGAGTCGCAGTCTCATGCTCGAACAGAACCAAATAGTGCAACAGAACACATGTGGCTTGCACATCCTTTGAAATGCAATGGAGAAAGCCGATCATTAGCCATCAGAGAATGCCAAAAGGGCTCATCATCGGAATCTGCAGCACTCCAGTGCTTCCACTGTTTCCGAGTGCGCACCCAAAGAATCGGACCTGTCAGCCACATTTGGGTCCAGCGATGACAGCCTAGCCATAGAAATCACTGGAATGACGGTCAATCAATACCACCCCCCCATGCACACACAAATATATAGATACATAAATACGTACGCATACAGTAAATACACTGATATATATCGCCATGCTTATGTAAATGAATGTTTACATGCTTGTGCAACTGCTTCCATTTTAGCCTTACATACACTTTTCATAAAACGCATGATATCTCAAGCTTCCTTCCCGAATCCTACACCACCAAGCCCATCCATATTCCATAACAGGCTTGTATAATGCTGTTGTCACTTCATCACAGAAGTCATCTGGAAAATACATAAATGAATAAATAGATAAATAAACCCCCTCCTCAGGAAAGCATTTCTAATCTCCTCACAGGCACCAGGAGACACAATGGCTGGGGTGAGTTAAAAGTTCATTTTTCAATAATGTGCTACTTCCTCCATCTCTTTTGTATTTTTTTCTTTTCCCATCTCTTTTTCTTCTTTCCTTATTTTTTCTTTCTTTTTTTCTCTTTTTTTTCTTTCATTTGATTCTTCTCCTTTTACCTTTCTTTTTCTCTTCATTCTTTTTGCTCACACAGATTTGTTTGTTTTCTTCTTTTTCCTCTTCTTCTTTTTTTCCCTCTTAGTCTTTTTTTCAATAATTTTCTCTTTGATGTCTCTCCTCCTCCTACATTCTACTTTCTTTCTCTCTTTCTTTTCCTTTCTTTCTCTCTTTATTTCTTTCTTTGTGTTTTCTTTTGTTTCTTTCTTTTCATTTCTTATTTTCTCCCCTTCTTTTTTTGTTTTGTTTTTTTGTTAGCAACAATGTTTTTTCTATATGTTTTATACATATTTTTTGGCAGAGATTTAGACATGCATTATTTATGCATCATTTTATTGTACCTTTTCTTTCTATGTTTTTTTCTGAGATTCGTATTTATTCATATATTCCTGGGTAGTTTGGTTTTCTTTGATGGTTATATGAATGTAGATTGATGATCTGGTTGATTGAAAACTATGCTAATAAATATGCTGATAAATATGGTTTGTTCATATACATTGTATAGATCTGCTTGTAGTGGTTCATTTGTTTACATATTTGGAGTTGAACTGTTGTATTTAAAAAGTGACAGAATAATATGTGCATGTGTGTGTGTGTGTGTATGTTTTTATAAAGAATATATACCTCTCTTTATTTCTATCTATCTATATCTATTTATTTATCTATCTATACAGGTATATAAATGATTATAAACTGTGTTATATCACATAGAAACTTTTTCGAAATGATCTCCAGTCATTACACGGTTAATGTATTACTTGCCCCAGATGGCTTAAATAGGATAAACAATTAAAGAAAATGGGTCCGCTGCAGGAATCGAACCTGCGACTAATAGGGTAGCTGCTTCGACGTAGGTCGCAGGTTTGATTCCTGCTGCAGCCTCATTTTCTTTAATTGTTAATTCCGTTTACATTGTGTTGGGCAAGTGATACATTAACTGTGTTATGATGGGAGATCATTCCAAATAAGTCTCTGTATGATATGATGCAATTTATAATCATTCTGCCGGATCATATATATCCATTTTGTAATACATATATATGAATTTAATTTTGAATTGAGAAAATGCCTAAATACAGTCATACATACGTGTGCACACTTGTAAATAAACATCTTGAAATGATTGTTTTTCATACATAGATGTGTAAGTATAAATATACATATATACATACATATATATATATATATATATATATATATATATATATATATATATATATATATATATATATATATACATATATAAATTTACGAATATATTTATTTGTGCAAGTACATATGCATTTGTGTGTTTGTGTGTGTGTCTCTGTATATCTCTGTGTGTGTATGCCTATGTGTATCTGTGTGTGTGTGTGTATATTTGTGTATTTTTCTTTGTGTGTGTGTGTGTGTATGTGTGTGTGAGTATTTTTGTAAGTATGTGTGCTGAAAGATATTTATATTCTCAGGTATTCAATATAACAAAAATACTTTAATGTATATTTTGTGTGTGTATGTATTTTTATAAAACTTTTGTGGCTATACAAATAATTTTGACTTGAGAAAAATGCTTAAATGTATACACACATAAATACTTGAAAGACATACACTCATATATATATTTCTGAACACGTATGCATTAATATATAGACATACAAATATGTTTATATCAATTCATATAAGGACATATATGTGTATATGTGCATGTATTCGTGAATGCGTATGTGTGTGTAAGCTGGAAGATATCTATATTCTTAGGTATCCACTATTTCACTAAAGAACTTTGATGTACCGACTACTACTGTATCAGGCCTTCTCATCAAGGAGAGGGGGGTGAAATTTAGAACTTTATTGTCAGTAAATGATAATGGTGCTGTAAATTTTTTTATGTAACCCCAACTCAATGTTCCCAAAAAAAGACTGGTGCTCACTTTATCATGACATCCATCAGGTTATGTCTCCGCTAATGGTCAAGTTCACCATCTGACGTCCGGATTATACGGTGTGTCATACCCGCTTACACAACAACTGGCGGCAGACATGTCTATCATGTAACAGGGTTGCCACTAAAATATATTCTGAACATTCCCTTTTTTTTAATATATGCTTCCCCCACCCTTGGTTGAAATATACTCTTTTGTCCCTCCCTGGAAACGTTACAGTGGACCTATGTGGATTGAGAGGTCATCAACAGTAAGTTGCCTGCTAAAAAAAAACAAAAAAACCTGAAATTCAGGTAATTATTTGTTTGTACACTTGGAGGTATGGGCCTCTCCCCAAGCCAAATTTCAGGCAAAATCTGTTGAATTTTGCGGAAAATCGGTGTAATTAGGGTAACTGTTGAAAATTTTGGGCAAATCAAGCCTTTTGTCCCCCTCATAGAAAGAGTCCCTATACAACTATGTGTGTACATATTCACACACTTCAGGACAATATTTAAATTCATCAGATCCAGACACATATTCTTTTGTCTCCCACAGATGGTTTGATGGTCCACACGTTAGCCTCATCCACAGAAAGATCTAGATTCAATTCCTGGTATAAGCGAAGGGTGTGACAAACTATTCATTAGAACAAATTTCCCTGTAAACTCAGCAGTTAAGTGAGTACACCCTAAGCTGTGTGATTAGGGGGGAAAAAATTTGGGAATGGAATTGCACCCTCCCCTATTTGAAAAGGATAGTAGCGAATGATACAGGAACCTTCGGGTTGCCTCCAACTTGCCAGCGTAGTAGAAGTTTTTGATTTGGACTTATATACGTTGATTTGCATACAGGTATGTAAGCAAGACTCACAACATGGATCCCCAGAGACCAGATGCGAAACCGAGGCTGACAAAATACAAGATGGAGAGATGAACTAGACAAATTCAGAAAATACTGGCTCCGTGACGCCCATGATAAAGAAATGTAGCTGATTCTAGGGAAAGTCTATGTCCAGAAATGGACGTTTAAAGACAGATAATGATGATGATGATGATGATGATGATGATGATGATGATGATGTAAACAAGAAAAGTTGATTAAAAAATTAAAAAACATTCCTCGTATGTTGTTTTTTAAAAACCTGTATATCACTATATATATATATATATTGAGAGAGAGAGAGAGAAAGAGAGAGAGAGAAAGAAAGAGATCAAGACACACACACACACACACACACACACTCTCTGATACACAAAAATGAATGAAAATATACTTTTACATACATCAACAATAAGGAGAGTAAAGATTGAAGCAACTGAACTAAACAAAAGCATCCAATTGAAAAGAAGAGAAGGTAAAAGTAGATACATGTAGTCATCAAAAAAGGTAGGGGCTACAGAACCATTGGAGAAATTCTCAGTCCAGGAAGAAAGCAAATAACTTGAGCTTGAATAGAATAGAGACTCAACCGTGGATAGGGACCAAATTCTTGAACACACTGAAGAATTCTACAAAAACCTCTTTTCTCCAACACAAGGGACAGAACAATTAACAAGATATGCAAGTCATGGGTAACTAGTCTGAAGATTTCCCAGAAGTTTCTCAGTGGGAGGTGAAGGCAAGCCATCAAACAAAAAAAAAAAAGAATATGTCACCATGGACTTACTAAAAAAGAGCTGATATTCATCACTAGGAATCTAGCCAGTCTATTCAACTTATGCCCCTGACGGAGTAAAGTCCCAGGAGATTGGAATACTGCAATCATAATGCTGTTATATAAAATGGAGAAATCGAAAGACCTAAAGAGCAGAATATAAAATGCCACTTGCAGTAGTGTTTGTTGACTTCAAAAAGGTCTTTGATTCAGTAGAAATACTCTAAGTCATTGATACTATCATATGACAAAGCATAGACACAGTATTTGTCAGAGTCTTTCAGCTAGAAGAAGGGTTAAAACGAGATGACACCAGCTTGTCTCAGGATGATCTGAAATTTAGACTGAATGAATCAAAATAAAAGTGACTTCGGATTTGCTGATGACATTGTCCTTTTTACTGAGAAGCTTCATGATCTGCAAATAATGTTAGATGAACTGAAAAAAGAAAACAAAAATGTTGGTCATCACATGAACTTCAGTAAAACAAATGTCATTTACAACAGACGTGTAGAGGACAAAGACAGAAATGATCAAAATCAAAGAGGCAGAACTGAAGGAAGAAGACTATTACATTAGATGATTCACTCTAGGCTTTCAGTAGTGGTACTTAAACATTCAAGAACAAGAAAATTCTATCAGTCCTGAAAAGAAAGATCCTTTTGATAGTCATCTATGGAACACAAACATGACCAAAAGATTGATCCTCAAACTGAGAACTTTACAATGTGCATAAGAGTGAATTATGCTCAACATCACATGGAGGGGTCTCAAAACAGCAAAAAATACTAGCAAAAAAACAATCGTCAGAAATATTGAAACCATTAGGAAACTCAAATGGCAATGGGCTGTTCATGTTGTAAGAATGCCAGACAACCACTGAACATCACAACTCAGAATGTGGATCGCCACAGATCATATGCAAAACTGTGACTGGCAAAATATAAGATGGTGTAATAAACCAGACAAGTTCAGAAAGTATTGGCTCTGTGACATCCATGATAAATAAGTTTTGTGAATCTTGTGGAGGTCCATGTCCAATGGCAGATTCTAAAAGGTTGCTGCTGCTGCTGATGGAAATGAACTAGGCCACAGTTATGGCGCAAATTTTTGTTCATATGTATATATATATATATATATATGTATATATATATATATATATATATATATATATATATATATATATATATATGTATGTATATATATATATATATATATGTATATATATATATATATATATATATATATATATATATATATAAATATATATAGTTATTTATTTAAATATTTAGATTTAAACGTTATATATATATATATATATATATATATATGTATGAATATAATTATCTGATTATTCATTGATTTATTCAGATTTACACATTATATATATATTACTGACCGTCCAGTTCCGTCGCCCAGAGGTAGGGTATCGGCCTCTGGGTCTGAAGCGAAGGTTTCAATCCTGCCTCGTGGTACTGGATGGGATAATGGAAAGTTCATAGCCACACTGATGAGATGTAATACATTGAAACAGCTGTCTGTGGATGACGCAATAAATTATATATATATATATATATATATATATATATATATATATATATATATATATATATATATATATATTATCTATTTGTACACATGAAAGTATTCATTTGTATATATATATACACACGTGTTTTATTTACATTTACATATATATATATATATATATATATATATATATATATATGTATGTACTTATATGAATGCATGTATGCATATATATGCATAATTATAAATTGCATTATATCGTATAGAAACTTTACTTGAAATGATCTTCCGTTATTATATAGTCAATACATTATTTGGTCTAGACAACAAATAGAATAAACAATTAAAGAAAATGGAGTTGCCGCAGGATCTTCAATTGTTTATTCTACTTCCACTGTCAAAACCAAATGATGCTTTCATCTCGCAATGATGGGAGATTATTTCAAATATAATTTCAATATAATATAACGCACTTCATAATCATTCTATTAGACCATACATCCATTTCTCAATAACATGTACATATATATCTATATCTATATCTATATATATATATATATATGCACTCAAGGATAAGTTTTGTCATTTTTTCCCTTTTTTTCACCTGTCTCCCTCCGAGCGTCTGAACCACTGTTTTTCCTTTTCTCAAATGGAAAATGGACCTTGATCTTGTGATCTCATTCAATCCAGCCACACACAAATATTTTGGCAGTAGTCATTGATATCAGGTTTTGTGGAGGGTTTCAGTCTCGGAAAGTGTGAACCAAATGTGACAAAAAAGGGGAAAAAGTAGTTGGATAAAAAGAAAAGACAAAAAAAAATCTTTTGTTACACTCGTCTGAAAAGAAACCATTAATAGAATCGAAAAAGAAAACATTGAAATTGATCCAAGTGGATCTAATCGCCCAGTGAAAGCAAAATATCCTGAAATGGCCCAAAGATGGAATTAGAAGAAAAAAAAAAGAAAAGAAAAGAAAAAGAGACGAAAGAAATCTAAAAAAAAAATTGTGTAAAATGACTTTTTCATAGACTAGACCGACTGACAATTCCTGAGGGTACTTATGGAGTGAAAGCAGAAAGTTTTTGGGTAATGTCTGCCAGCAGCTCTCAATTCTGAAGCTGGAAAAAAAAAAGAAAAGAAAAACATTTCTGGCTAGTCCCTCAATAAAAACCGTGGCATGACCAGTGTCTTTTGGTTGTATGCATTGTTGGGGGTTATCAATTAAAAAATTGGAAAAAAAGGTGGTTGATGGAGAAGTTAATTCTCTTGTCTTTTGTTAGTCTGTTATCACTAAGGAAATCAGAATTTTCAAAAAACAAGTGTGAACTCTGCTGGATGGAAACTGAAGGACTAATTTAGAAAAAACTTACTTTGTAAATTACACCCCCCTCTAAAATCTATTTTGGAGGATATATTCAAGAAAAAAAAGTAAGTTTTTTTCTTTACATAGTAAGGAGTAAATGTTAGAATTCTCAGCCCTCTTGCTCCATAGGTGCAGCCTATATGCAGGATACATGAATATATACATACACATATATATAGATAACCAGCCAGACCAACTTAAATACTGAAGTAACCTATGCTGTTGCTGACAGTGTTGGTTGTTAGTTTCCTAAGAGACAAACAGAATAACTTTATAAATACTGCCCAAAAGTTGGTTGAATTTTACTACTCCCCACTGTGTTTCTTTGGAATGTATACAGCAATCTCACAAAGGTCACTGCTTGGGAAAAGTAGAGACAAAAGTCTGTACTACATTAGTTTTGTATGAGATGTTCAAATTTCCCAAATATTTGTTTAGCACCTTGTATTAGGTACCAGGTTGATGAGATTTAATGTACCCATATAAAAAGATTAAGATATTTATTCTATGGTAACTCTGCTATCCCCCCCTCCTGGAAAATTTGCAGCGAATGACCATGGAATTCAGTTCTTGGTGCTAGTTAGGTGATATAACTCAGCATAAAATCAAAAAACTCTGTTCACTTAATAGAGAACCAAGTAGCGTGACCAGGGGTCGATGATACATGTAGTTGATTACTAGGGTGGGTAGATAAATCCTCTGCTTGTTGGAGTTATCAGTTGAATTTTGATCTGAAATTTTCACTGTACAATGTTTGATCTGTGACTGATGGAAAAATCTTGGCTCAAGTGCGTCCTCCACCCCTTTTTCATCTGATAGTCTTTCTCCTTGAAACTGATGTTGCAGTTTTCTCAGATGTTGAATATTATTTGCTTTAAATTCAAGGCATTTGATTGTATCCATGCCTACCGAACTAGGGAAAGCCAGGTCCACACTGATAATGGAATTATAAAGGGGTGTAATCATAATCGGTGCTTTATCAACATTGTTAGAAACCGTCAACCAAAACTGTCAACATAAGTTTCTTTCCTGTTTTTAAGCTGGTCTGAATGGCTGGCTATGTATGTATCATGAGTGCAGGCCAGTCGAAAAATTTATACATTTACGCCTTATCATGTCTAGAAAAAAAATGTCTCTCATTGTTGTGTGAAAATTACCCCCCCCCCCTGCCTCCTTGGGGGATTCAATTTGCATTGTAAATATTATGGTAAATTGGTCCCTTAGTTTATATCCAATAACAATAATGTTGGTTTTTTTTTGTTGAAAATTCAGACTTTTTTAGTGACCAGTTCCAAGAAAAGGCAAGAGAAATAACTCATTCATTGATGACCCCCTTTCCTATATTTTAAATGATCACCCTCAGCACGGAATGCAACTAAAAGACATTGGACATGCTATGGTTTCTATTGAGTGATTAACAAGACCTGATTTATCATTTCTCATAATTTCTGGCAATTCCTTTCCAGCTCTGTGCGTCTGTAAATCAACCTTTTGTATCTGGAAAAAAACACATGATAGAGCATTTCTTCATTTTGATTACTGATCAAATATCCAGAACAAGCTGAAAATAACACAAAATCTGAAAAAAAAAAATTGTTCAATTTGCACGAATATGTACTACAAATTTCGGTGTGCATAATTCTGAAATTATGAGTGCTGTCACAACAAGTGAGTTATCATGAACTGAGAGATCAATTATTTAATTAACAAATCAATACTTTTTTCTTTGGTCTTTTGTTAAGAAGATAAAATATTATGATAAAAATAATGCCAGGAAAATCAGCAAAAAAAAAAGCTGTTAAAACAACCCCAAAAGAAGAGAAATAGGGTTGTCTTGCCTTTTTAGTAATTGATGGTCACCACAAAAAAAAAAGATTGAAGATGAAGAACTGGAGAACTGGAGAAAGTAGATCATTACATCTACCTAGGACAATGAATATCCATGGAATCCTGAAAAAAAGAAATCAAGCGAAGGATCACACTAGGTTGGCAAGCTTTTGACAGGTAAAGCTCAACCAATACATCCTCCTGACAGTTACCTATGGAGCTGAAACATGGAACTTAAGCAAAAGACTGACTCTTGAACAGAGAACCATGCAACATGCACAAGAGGGAATCATGCTCAACAAAACATTTAGAGATCACAAGACAGCACAGTAATTAAGAGGAAAAATAGGAATCCAAGATATCATATAAATCATAAGAAACCTTAAAATGGCCATGGGCTGGTCATGTTGTGAGAATATCAGACAACCGCTGGAAATCACGATACATATCGTGGATCCCGAGAGATGACATGTGAAACCAGGACCGACAAAACATAAGATGGCATGACAAACTAAATAGGCTCAGAAAGTACTAGCTCTGTGACGCCCAAGATAAAATTCTGGGGAAGGGCTATGTCTAATGACGGATGCTGGAAGGCTGATGATAATGATGACAAAGATGATAACATGCAAAAAGAATAGTGTTTTGGCAACAGAAATATAATAATTCTGTTTGAGTGAACACTTCTGCTACCACAAAAAATACTAAACTACTATATGGATGAATCATGCTCAACCTCATGGAAAGACCACAAGGCAGCACAATCCATTGGGGAAGAGACAGGAGTCTGAGACATCATAGAATCCATTAAAAAACTTGGATGGCAGTGGACTAGCCATGTTGCAAGAATGGCAGACAACTGATGGACATCACAACTCATGACATGGATCTCCAGAGATCACATGTGCAACTGAGGCTGGCATATTATTAGATGGAAGAGACAAGCTAGACAAATTCAGGAAGTATTGGCTCTGCAACGCCCATGATAGAGAAGTGTGGCAACGATGGACATTAAGAGACGGATGATGATGATCATGGGGCTTAGGTGCTTAGCTGCCTCACAGGGCTAAAGAGTTCCAACTTCCTGACAATTTATCTATAGCTGGGGGTAGAAGTAGATCCATCCCCAAGGGTATTAGTGTGAAGTGGATACAAACTGTCCCGGCTGAAGTTTGAACTCAGTTTACCAATCCCATTCTCTGTGCAGTTAACCATTAGGCCACCTGCACCCTCCCTACCAAGCATAGCATTAATTAAATCTGAAAATGATGGGAAAAATAGGTTTAACAGGAAATATAACATTCTGCCCATGGATTTTATGTCCTTCTGTAGAAAATTTCTCAACTGCTTGGAACCTGAGGGGAAATAAATTTCACGTGGAATGCAACCAATATCAGGTGGTACAAGACATAACGTATTATTTCTTCTCCTTCTCAGTAACGAAAATGCTCCCAATATCCTCAACATAATGATCCAAAATTTTCACCAAATTTGTCAACATAGGTTTCTTTCAGTTTTCAAGTTGGTCTGGCTGGCTGGCAATGTATATATGTATCACACATACAAGCCACACCAATGGAGCTGCAGAGCTGGAAATTTAAACATTTACTCTTTATTATGTCCACTAAGAATATTTTTTCTTCAAAATCCCCTCCTAATAATTTTAAGAGGGTAGTCAAGTTTGCAATGTAAGTTTGTACTAAATTGACTCCTTATTTTGTGTCCCCTAATTTTTTCTTAGAAATTCTGACTTTTCAGTGATCACTGCCCAGCAAAAGGTGAAAGAAGCAACTTATCCATTGGTCACTCTTTTTTTCAAATTTTTTAATTGATCCTCCCCAAACTGGCATGCTGCCTATTAGTCTATTGAGTAACAAACAAAATGTTGTCTGCTGATTTTGTTTTTAAAGAATCAACCATAGTACATTTCTATTTCTCTACTTCAAAAACCTTTCAAAGAAAAATCAATCTTTGTTATTCTAACGTAACCCCCCCCCCAAACTGACCAAATCAAAATACTGGAAGTCTAACACAGTGGCTCCGAGAGGAAGAATTCCCAAAGGAAAGAAATTCTAGGCAGGGGAGGAATTGGAGAGAAATTTCAGTCAGGGGAGTAACATATAATTGAAAGTATTATCATCAGTCTTTTATCATCCATTGTTGGACACAGATCTTCTCCAAGATTTGCCAGACCTTTTAATCAAGGGTGTAATTGAGCCAATGCTTTCTGAACTTATCTAGTTTGTATTGCCACCTTATATTCTGCCGGCCCCAGTTTCACATGTGATCATTAGAGATCCATGTTGTGAGTAATGATATCCAGTGGTTGTCTGTTATTCTTACAACATGACCAGCCCATTGACATGAGAACCTTCAGGACCTCCTAGTAATGCGAGACGAACGGAATGAAGAAAGCAAGAAAGCTGGCCTTCACATGGACAAACATGTCACAAACAAACATACAACAATCAAACTTGAAAAAGCAAATCTGGACTAAGTAGACCACTACATCAACCTAGGACAACGAATCTCCATGAGACCCTCAAAAGAAGAAGAAATCAAGCAAAGAATGACTCCAAGATGGCAAGTCTGTTTTATAACAAGGTCAACCTTCAAGAATAAGAAAATACCTAAGAGTCCTAAATGGAAGGGTATACAACCAATGCATCCTCTCGATAGTCCCCTATGGAGTTGAAACATGGAACCTAACCAAGAGACTGACCCTCAAACTGAGAACCATACAACTGTGCACATGGAAGAATCATACTCAGCATCACATGGAAAGATCACAAGACAGCACAATATATCAGGGGAAAAAAATAGGAGTCCGAGAGATAGAATCCATTAGAAATGGAGAATATAATGGTAAAAAATTACTGGCAATTCAAAATTTGTGCAAACCTGGGATTGCCAGGAGAGGAATATGGCTTGAAATGCTGTGAACCACAGGAGCTTGTATTGAAAAGATTGGAAAAGTATATCCACACACTTTCAATGAATGATTCAATTTTTTACAAGAACTCATCACACTTAATTTCCCTCTATTTACACGAAGCCATGTTTACAAATATCATGTTTCAGATGAAACAAAAGGCTCAAAACGTTTCTCCAATCACCAAACATGAGGAGATTCATTTTTTATTTCTTCAGATGAACTTGAAAGAGAAATTCCCTGTAAAATTGGTCAAAACAACAATAATTATCAAAATGCTTCACAGTTGAATAAAAATCTATATTTAGTCATGATCTTCCATGTTGGCCAGACATCTTTGAGGATGGATAAAGGCATACTTTCTTTTTTATCCCGGGGAGGATGCAATGATAAGATGGTCAATACATGCCTTCTGTCTCAATCAAATAGCTTGGCGTATACTCAATCACCTGCTGGGTGCACTGAGAAATTTGTCTTATGTAGAGTTTTCCACGCTCGTACTGGGAACCAAAACCGTGACCTTCTATGTCTGAGACTGACATGCTTACCATTTGACCATCTTAGAGGATATCTGTAATTATTGGTCAATTACTACTAATTCCCCAAATAGTCTTGTATGCTTTAAAGGAATCTTTTATCTAAACTTGGTTAATTGAAAAATCTAATGTTGAATTGTATAAAAAGAAATAAAGTGTTTTAGTTCGGAAGAGGCCATCTCTGTCTTGCGGAATTTTTATTACACTCTTTGTTGTCGAGGCTCTTCCTCAAAGTTGAAGATGATGGATTCTATTTCCGCCATTGATTTTCTGGTGACTTATGAGTCCAAATTTGGATTTGGTGGTTTTTCCACATTCATGACAGGTAATTCCAGGTGGTAGATCAGGTTTGGTTGCTCCTGCTTCTCTTTCTATTTTCTTCTCTTTTCTCGTAATTCGGCGCATCTGTTGGCTTTGAAAATTGCAATTTCCCTCTTTGATGATGGTTTGCCACAGTTTTCCTTCCATGGCATTGGCTTCCTGGTTGTTAATGTTGGCTTTTGAGATGTCTTTGAATATCTTCTGTTGTCTCTCTCTTTCATGTTTGCTTTCTTTAAACTAGGTGTAGAAAATTTGCTTTGGTAGATGCTTATCTTTCACCCAAACAATGACCACTTCATTTTAGTTTGTTCTTGATGATGAAGGCTTCAGTGCTTCTTATTTTTGCTCCATTCAGCATGCTGAAGTTGGTTTTTCTGTCTTCTAAGATGATATTTCAGATGTTTTGAGAACAGATTCTTTATCTATTAACACTGCTATACCTGTATAAATCAGCACACGTCTGGACTTATATATTGCTGCACTATCAGCTGCTGTTGGAGAAACGAATCAGGCAAATTAGAGCTTTTGGATGCAAAAATTTTGCTGAATCTTCAAGATATCCCATCACTTGAATCAAATGCATTGTATTAGGTTGTGACAAAAGTTCTGTCAAATGTTTCAGTTTATTACAATAGTGGTCATTAAAGATACATTTAATCATTGATATGATCATTTTGATGACCTTATTCCACCTAGTTTTTTGTTGTTTTTCTTTCATTCTAGATTTGTAAAATTCATTGAATTTTAATCTGAAATTGGAGACTAACTGATTTTAAACCTCTTCTCTTAAAGTTAGTCTTTGTCCATCAAAATGCTCTTTCAAACTCCTAAACAAATGACAGTCAGTTGGAGAAAGGTCCGGAAAGTATGGTAGATGAATCATTTTTTTACTGACCAAATGCCTCTATGAAATTTTTGAGCAGTATGAGGACATGCATTATTGGGATGGCCCCTTTTTAATCAATTTTTCAAATGATAACATGGAAATTTCAGCTGTGACTGTTTAGTTACTGTTCAAAAGTTCTCAATGGATGGATCATTGCAAATCCCACCAAACACTCATCAAAAACTTCTTCAGATGAAGGTTCCCGACTGGGGCACAGGTCTACCATTGCAACTGAACCACTGACAATAGTGCTTAACATTTTGAAAAAGGATCCATTTCTCATCTCCAATAACAACTCTGTCCAAAACAAGTGCTTGGTAGTGCCAAGAACACAGTAATTCACAACAATCAGCATGTTGCTGGTGATTAGTTTGGTATATGTCACATGGGATCCATTTTCCAATCTTTGACACTTTCCTTAACTTCAAGAATATTCCACAAACATTCATGTGGCTAAAATTGAGCTGGTTGCTAAGTTTCCTAACTTTAACAGTAGAATTTATAGCAACTATTGGAAGAAAAAAAATAGACAAAACTTTCAATACAATGTTATAAATACAAAATTTATGACCACAGATCTTCGTTCCTATTGGCTGGTTGTAGTTAACATTACATCGTCTCAACCAGTGAAAACATATAATGCTAAAAAAAACTCTTAAGATGAGTAATGTATCTCTTCTTAGTTGAAAAAAGAAAAGCCTTTGGACCCTTACTTAAAAAAAATGGTTGGGAACATTTCATAACTTTTTGTTTTCAAAGACTAAGGGTTCTCTTCCTTAATTTCTGTTTACTGAGTGGGTTTTTTTTTCAGTTTTGTGAATGCAATAATCTCATCTTTCGGGTGTTTGAAATAATGAGGGGGGGAGAGGTTTCCTGAACACAATTTTTCTCCATAACTTAAAATACCCTCATAAATTTGTATCTCCTTTCTGTCTCCTGTCAAATGATGACACGTAAGGAATTTCTATGGCCCTTGTCATCTTTACTGAAGTGATCAAGTTGGAAACGTTGATGATTCTGTTCCCAAAACGTTTATTATAATAAAGGATAATGTTATCAAATAGTTATTGGTATCAAAATCAGTTGGTCCCAAACATTTTATTCAAAATGAATAAGAAATCATTATGAATTCATTATAAATATCTGTGCCTTACATAAGTAAATCACTATAGCCCACATATGTACTTGAACTAATTATCTAAAATATTAACTACAAAATGTGTTGAAGTTTTCATGAGAGTTCTTGATATGACTAAAATAATAGCCTATGCATATACCTCAATAGTATCTAAAAAATTATCTGAGATCATCTAGAGAAAATAGATCTTTTACAAAAATTATCTAAAAAAATATCCCTTTTATCTAAAATGATCTGAAAAATACCAGCACAAGATTAGGGCAAAAATGACTAAATGACCATAGAGAACCAAAAGAGCAATTTTTTGGGAAAACAAAACAAATTTTCAGATTTTTACCTAGTGGTGTACTCATGCAAATTTTCAGGGTTGCAGCCCAAAAATGTAACCAGGATACACAGACAGACACTCAGACAGACACTCAAAGAAAGAAAAATCTATAGCACACTTGGTTGGTTGGACAGGCCATTTGCGAGGGTTATGGTAATTCAATTTGCATATAAAATGTATGAATGTCCATAAATATGTCTGTTCCAAGATGTGGGCCACAATTTTGAATTTAGGAAGCTGAAATTTGACTTGGGTGTATGTCTTTTCTCAGCAAAGGTTGAAGGTCATGTGAAGTTGACCTTGGAGGTCATTACAGGTTACCGTAGACCATTTTTTGGTAATTTCTAGCAAATTGAAGCTATTTCTAACATGATATTGAGTTTGCTATGGTTTAGCAATGGAATACAAAAATTATTATGACCTCACAATTAGTAGATAAAGTAAAATACAATAGGATAGGTGGGGCTAGGTTTTTAGCCATATTGCAGCCAAACAATCACATTCTTAGATACATGTGGTTACCTTGGGTAGAATAATTCATTCTGAATTTCATATTGATTTTTTAAAATGTAAAGTCATTTATAACAATCAATTCAATAACATAATAATGAATTTATAATAATGAATGGGAATTTTCATTTTCTTTTCTCAATGGAATCAGTAGGTTACTGTAATGTGAACCAGTGTACTTCAAACTTTTTTGTTTATTACTTGGTTAAATTTTTTGCAAGAACCTCACAGCCGACTGGTATATATCATATACAAATGCATAATACCTCTCATCTTGCATAAATAGAAACATAATATGATGTATAATTTTCTTACTAATATGATGCATACATACATGTATATACAACAAAGGTTATCATAAGATTATCAAGTATTATTTCATTGTCACCCATACATTTTCACTACCTATTTATTCATTCATTTATTGTGAGCCTGTGACCCATTCAACAGAACCTTGAGATCCAGTAATGGGACGGAATCCATACTCTGAAAAACCCTAATCCTAAAGTGATCACAATAACAATAGACTTGACACAGTTGGTCGAAGGGAAGGCATGAGGTAGAGACATTTGAAGTTCTTGATTCATATGACTTTATAGTGGTATGATGATCACTATATTATCATTTGTTAAGCATACATATTATTCTTAATGGTTTGGTTTGGAAGATGAGATCTTTTATACATATTTTTTTGTTGAAAATGATTAATTTGGGTCACCATAGGAAGGAAATGAATGTCTTTTTGTACAGTTTGGTTATAAAATCATTCAAATATAACAGTTGAATACAGGCAAAGGAAATATAAGCAAGACATACATTTTCAATAAAGGTGTAATCATTCAACTATGAACAAAAGAATTCAATTGAGCAAAAAAAGCAACATCAATATTACAGAATACAATACGCACAATAACGGACATAAAGTTTGTTGAGAGAGAGAGAGAGAGAGAGGAAGGGAAACTTATTTTAAAACATATTTATGTCTAAGGAAATAGACGGACCTTATCACTTCCATGTTGTAGGAAGCAAAATGGGTACCTTATCCTCTTGAACCGCATGGTGTCTGAGTTCTATGTCTGCTGATATTGATTTATTTCATTTAAATGAGAGTCTTTTGTGTGATGTTTGCAGGTACTTATAAACAGCTACTGATCTTACCCTTTATATTTGTATCTACCAGTAGGTAGGTGATATTGGATTATTTATACCTCTCTTTCATTTCCTTCAAGTTTTAACTTAGAAAGAGTCCTGAGATTTTAGTTAATATGAAAGATTAGTTGATTTGTAACAGACAATTAGAAGGAAAGTAGCTTATCTGAAATCCAGCATTGGTAATTGATGGTGGTTAGATGCGTATATTTGATTCTATAAACACCAATGAGCATGGAATTTGTCAGCCACAATATGAACAACACCTGTAGTATTTAGTGTTAAGTTACAAGAGGTAACTCTGAATTTTAGTAAAGAAAGAAAAACATAGACTGTTGCCAGACATCATGATTCACAGCATTGATCCCCAAAGATCATGTATGAAACTGTGGCCGGCACAAAGTAAGATGGTCTGATGAGCTGGACAAATTCAGAAAGTACTGGCTCTGCAACGCCTATGATAGAACAGTCTGGCAAATCTTCGGCAAGGTCTGTGTTGGACAATGGACATTAAAAGGCTGCTGCCACTGATGATGGATATTTTAGAATATTTCTATAACTATATACTGTTTTGAGTCATAAAAGTCTCACTCTCTCCCTCTCTTTCATCATCATTCTTTCAACGTCCGTTGTTTGACATAGATCTTCCCCAGGATTTTTCCACACTTCTCTATCATGGGCGTTGTGGAGCCAGTACTTTCAGAATTAGTCTAGCTCATCTCTCCATCTAATATTCTGCTGGCCTCAGTTGCACATGTGATCTCGGGGGATCCATGCCGTGAGTGGACATGTCCATCAGTTGTCCGCCATTCTTGCAACAGGACCAGCCCACTGCCATTTGAGCTTTTAAATGGATTCTATGATGTCCCTGACTCTCGTCTTTCCCCGGATGTACTGTGCTGTTTTGTGGTCTCTCCATGTGAGGCCCAGCATAATTCTTTCATGTGCCCGTTGCATGGTTCTCAATTTGCGGATCTGTCTCTTGGTCAGGTTCCATGTTTCAGCTCCATAAGTGACTATAAGGAGGATGCATTGGTCATACATTCTTATTTTTAGGATTAATGGGATCTGCCTATTTTTGAAGACTGAGCACACTCTGCCAAAGGCTTGCCATCCTAGTGTGATTCTTTGCTTGATTTCTTCTTCTTTTGAGGGTCTCATGGAGATTCGTTGTCCTAGGTAGATGCAGTGATAAAGAGAAGGAGAGAGTAGAACTTTTGTTTATCTGCCAAACTTACACACAAACACAGCAATCTGTACCTATGTATAAGTTACAGCAGTCAGTCACACTTTAGCTGCTGAGCACGTCACATAAGTCTTTGTCTCTCACTCTCTTTAATCCACTTTGAAGAGAAGAAGAGAGTAAAATGTCTTTACCATGACAGTGACAGACAAACATACACACAAACTTTGTGACTATGGTCTTTATGTGTGTAGATTTTGACTGGTTGCTTTCATTTCTAAATTAAGTGCCAGCTTTTTAAAATATGAATGAACGACTTTATGAATAAGAAATTATCACCAGGTGGGTTCTTTTTTTGTATTCTAAGAAAAGCTACAATTTAAAAAGAACATTATGAGAGTTGTGCCGGGCAAAAATAACTAAAAATAGGCTCAATGATATGAACCCCCTCTGCCCAACCATTATACTGGGGAGGAGTGGATGATGTATTTCTTATCATAGATCTCACCTCTAAGTCTGCTCATCCAATGGATTTCAATAACAGTTTAGGGTTGTCTTTCTTTCTTTCTTTCTTTCTTTCTTTCTTTCTTTCACTCTTGTTCTCTTTCTTCTCTCTTTTCCATTTATCTTCCTCTGTTTTTGTTTTTCTCTTTTTATCCCTGTTATGTCTTCTTTCTCTCTTCCTCTCTATCTATCCTTTCTTTCATAGAATGGCATATTAATAACCTAAAGCATTTTTGTGAGGGTGAAAGTGAAGGATATATATATATATATATATATATATATATACATATATATATATATGTATATATATATATATATATATATATGTATATATATATATATATATATATATGTATATATATATATATATATATATATATATATATATATATATATATATATATGTATATATATATATGTATATATATATATATATATGTATATATATATATATATATGTATATATATATATGTATATATATATATATATATATATATATACATATATATATGTATATATATATATATATGTATATGTATATATATATATATATATATATATGTATATATATATATATATATATATATGCATGAAAACTTATGTACCTTGATTAGCATGGTCAATTCATTCCAAAATTTTCTGTATTGTTCAAAACCACCCTTTTCAAGGCCTTATCATAATTTGATGTGTTTCTTTTTTCACCTGTCAGCTGCAAAGCAGTAATCTTAGCTTAGAATAAAAGTTATAATCCGAAATAAGAAACATTAAATCTTCAGATTTTTGCCAACTAGAAACATGTCCATTTTTTTCAGAAGAATAGAATTCTGGGATCCTGGAACAAATGAATTCTTTGAAGGCCGTAAAAAGAGGTCTGGTGATTAAGCTGGGTGAAGTAAAGTTTCATAGTCTTGCTCATTTAATTTCTGCACAGTCATTCACACAATGTTCCAGCATTGTTATAGAGAAGAATTGGTTCTTTTTGATTGACCAATTTTAGACATAAACATTGCAGTTTTTGGTACATTTTGTTGATTTCCTGGCAATACTTCTTTGCTGTGATGGTTTCACCCGGATTCAAGAAGTTGTAGTGGATAATTCTGCTTGCAGACCACCAAACGGTGAGCATAATTTGCTTTTGATGCAGGTTTGATTCTTGGAAGGGGTTTTGTGCTTCACCTCTGTCCAGTCACTGTTCAGAACACTGTCATTTGTTGTACAGAATCTATTTTTTCGTCACATGTCACAATGGGATCAAGTAAAGGATTTTTTTTGTTGCTCAATAGAAGTCAAGAGCAGACTTTGTAACGACAAATTTTTTGATTTGTCAAACTTCTCCTCTAATATGGGGCAATTATTGAACAACTGTTGAATGATCAACTATTATTTCCTCAGCAACCTCTCGAGTTGTTTTGCTCGGGTCAAATACCCCAATTATTGTCCTCTATTGAATGTTGTCAATCACAGAATCTTTACTACCGTAGTCAGTCAAATCCACTCTTGTGCCATACTAAGCTAAGCAAAGAAATATCTTAGTTTCTTGTCATAGAGTGATGGTTAACAAGCTGGTTTCATCATCATCATCATCAGCCTTTTAAAATCCGTCGTTGGACATTGACCTTCCCCAAGATTTGCCAGACCTCTCTATCATGGTCATCGCTGTGCCAGTACTTTGTGAATTAGTCTAGCTTGTCACGACAGCCTACTCTCTGTCGGTTACTATTTTGCTTATGATCTCTGGTGATCCATGTTGTGAGTCATGATATCCAGCAATTATCTGCCATTCTTACAACATGTCCAGCCAATTGTCATTTGAGTTTTCTAATGGATTCTGTGATATTTCTGACTCTGTGATGTACTGTGTTGTCTTATGATCTCTCAATGAGAGGTTGAGAATGATTCTCTCATGTGCATTTTACATGGTTCTCAGTTTGAGGGTCAATCTTTCGGTTGGATTCCCTGTATCAGCTCCATAGATGACTATCTGGGGGATGTATTGGTTACATACCCTTCTTTTTAGGACTTTATAAACTCACTCTACAAAAAGCTTGCTTTCCATCTGTGAGTGATTCTCAGTATTATTTCTTGTTCTTTTTGATTTCATGGAGATCCATTGTCCTAGGTAGATATATTGGTCTACTTTCTTCAGTTCTGCGTTCTTCGATTTTGATCGCTGTGTCATTAGTTTGGCAAATCCTTTCTATCGTTGGGAGTTTTATCCTCACTGGGTTCCTCATGTTTTTGCTCTTGTGCCATATTAATCTATTCTTGATTGACTAGACAGCAATCAAAGAGTGTATGTCTCTATCGACACTATAGTCAGGGGGGAGTAATTGTGCATGGATCCATCCAAAATTTTGAACACTTCCTTCATGCTCCATTGTCCATCCCTCCATAAAATTCCACTGAAATTTGTTAAGAACTTCTGGAAATATTGTATGAACAGACATGAACTTTTGGCGATATTATGTGGTCTGGACATGTAACAGCTACAGTGGATGGTCATGAGCAAATATATATATGTATAGAAAAAAGGAACAGATAAATCTCTTCCCATTGAAGTTCCGCCCTAAATTTAACCCACTCCCCTGTACCCCATTGCCTAACTAATCACAAAATTCAATTGAAATACATTGAATACAATAAGAAGATATTTTGTGACAGACAGACAGATAGACAGACAGACAGACAGAAAGATGTTCATTGGCAGAGGTAAATAATGATTTTATAGTAAAGATCAAATGTTACAATCAAGATTAGATATAAAACTTTTTCATGTGCTGAGCTATCATCATTTTTTTCTTCCTATTAATTACTAAGAGGAAAATGCTGTTTAGAAAAGACCCCTCTCCAGCTTCGGCAGATAATGCAGTAAATATCAATAAGCAATGGAGAAAAAAAAACAACACCCTGATGAGAACGTTGATCCGAATGAATTTGTTAGTAGTAGTAATGCCTTATCATGAAAACACAGTATCCATTTGTAATGAAAAAAGATAAAAATACACCGGCCCGAAGAAACCAGTCAATGGTAATGATTCCTTTTCTTCAAGAATGCTGTATCAATTCAGTGTCCGTCGAAACGAAGACTTTGCTGTATCTTACAAGAGGCGGCCATTTATCTACCATCAATATACAAGGCCCTGAGTGATTCTATACAATTCATTTCTATGGTCGTCTCCCTTGGTTCAGAGCCATTGTCAGTACTGGAGCCTCTCTTTTAAGCACTTAGCATCACTGTTGGTTGTACGGCATTTTTGTATGCTTTCTATGGTTTCATTAATTGATTTACACAATTTCTTATCTGTATACATGACTGGGTCTTCTTTTGCTGATAATTCATTTCCATGATTCATGTTTTATTTTGCGAATTTCACATGTTTCTTCCTTTTCATGTCTATGGTTTTCCTTCTAGAATATAGATTTAGTAAATTTTGTGCCCTCTCAGGAATATATGTTCAGTAAATTTTACTAAACTTTGGACACTGTTGTTTCTAAGAAATGCTATTAGAAACCATCAACCAGAGCTATCACCAAAACTGTAGCATAGGTTTCTTCAGTTTTCAAATTGGTCTGGCTAGCTTGCTGGCTATGTATATGTGTACGTTTTATGTGTACAGGCCACACTAAATGAGCTAGAAGGTGGAATATTAAAACCCTTATTCTATGTCTAGGAAAAAAATTTCACTTGGTTCCTCAAAACTTTCCCCTAAATAAGTTTTCAGGGGAGGGTCAAGTTTATGCTGAATTGATCCCTTACTTTGTGTCCAGCAGCATTCATGCTAGCTTTTTGAAAATGACTATGTTTTTTCAGTGACCACTGTCCAAGAAGTAACGGTTTCTATTGAGTGACTAACCAGACCTGTTGTTTGCACTTTCTTAATGTAACAAAATTCATCATTGTTTGATTTGTAGTGATTATTACATTTTTTCAAGTAGTTTTTGGACATTTAAGAGGCATAGAGGTAATGCAGCCTACGAGCTGTCTCAGTAACATTTTTTTTTGTATTTGGAATCTACTGATAGAGTTATTATAGTAAATCTTTTACAATAAAGCCGACGATTGTTTGATTGTATGTATCTTGTGGGCACCCAAACAGTCAGACCTTGGGTGCTAAAAAATTATCTTTTAAGGTAACTTGACTCAAGGATGAACGTGGTATAGGTTGCACTGACCTCCAAGGTCTTTAGTGGTTACCAAAGTTTGATCAAGAGCCAGATCTGCCTTTTCCAACCAAACTGCAAAAAAAGACAACTTTTTACACAACACTACATAGATCAGAAGTGCTCAAATTGCAGACAGCTATTTAACACTGTCATAATTAACAGATAATCATAATGCTTTTACATAAAAGAAGGAAAACAAAAAAACCTCATCAACTACAGATCTATAAGCCTACTCAACTGTCTCTACAAACTTTTCACAAAAATCACCACCAGGCGAATCATAAAAAACACTAGATGAAAAACAACCATGAGAACAAGCTGGCTTTAGAAGGAACTACTCATCCATGGACTATTTCCATTCAATAAATCATTTGAAGGAAAAATGTCACTTGCAGTAGCATTTAGAGACTTTGAGAAAGGCTAAGGCTTTACCTCTGGAAATTCCCATGGTCCTGAAGGCCATCACTCTACGAGGTGTAGACCCTGTATATGTCAGCATATATACAGTCACAGCAGCTCCTCTATCAGGCTACATAAAAACTTTGAGCCCATCCAGCTCCAAAAAGAAGTAAGGCAAGATGACCCAAACTCTTCATAGCCTGCCTTGAGATGATCTTCAGAAACCTAGATTGGGAAAATAAAGGAATCAAAATAGATGGTGAATCTGAGCAACCCCAGATTTACCGACAACATTACCAGTTTTGCAGCAAACCAGCACAACCTCCAACTAATGCTACATGAACTAAATGGATAAAGCAAAAAAGTCCGCCTTCACATGAACTTCAGCAAAACAAAGGTCTTCTTCACCAATCACATCAGAAATAAGAACACAATGATCAAAATTGAAGATGCAAAACTGGAGAAAGTAGACCTCTACATCTTCCTAGGACAACAAATCTCCATGAGACCCTCAAAAGAAGAAGAAATCAAGTGAAGAATCACTCTAGGATAGCAAGCTTTTGGCAGAGCAAGCTCAACCTTCAAAAATAACAAGGTCCAATTAATCCTAAAAAGAAGGATATACAACTAATGCATCCTCCCAATGATCACCTATGGAGTGGAGCTGAAACATGGAACCTAACCAAGATATACCCATATTTCAGCATCTTTGGTGCAAAATTGTGGCTCAAAAATTTGAAAATTGGCTAGACATTGATCAAGGAATCAACTTTGGTGACCTTGAATGACCTCTGAGATCGACTTCACATAGCCTATATTTCAAGTTAATCTTTCTTCAGTTTACAAGAATATTAGGTTGATCGGCATCATTGTTTTAGCTGAGAAGAGGCACGAATGAACAATAAAAACAAAAGCCTCAAATATTAGTATATATATATATATATATATATATATATAAGGTTTCGATCCTGCCTGGTACTGGATGGGATAATTGATAGTCTATAGCTATACTGAAGAGTTGTAATACAACGAAACAGCTGTCTGTGGATGATACAATAATGTATATATATATACATATATACATGTTTGTGTTTGTTATATATGATATATTTGACACACATATACATATACATATATATGTGTGTCATATATATCATATATAACAGTGATCATTGGGTTTTTTTTTTTAGATGTGATTGTTGTACTAGTCCAGTTGTGGTTACCATTGTAGTGATTTCTGCTTGAATCAGGACTTGCTGATTGGTCAAAAATAGAGTTATCTTCGGCTTTCCCGTGTACTCTGATGCAAAAGGTTTTTTTCAAATTGATAAGGAAAGGCATAAAATTGAAGAAGGAATCATTGGAAAATGAAGTAAAAGATAGTGATAGAAAGAAAGAAAAGAAGGAAGGAAGGAAAGGACAAAGAAAGTTCGAAAGAAAGACTCAGAAGGTAGGAATGTGAAAGAAAGAGAAAGTATCATTGTTGAAATAAGGAGGAGACAACAGCAAAATGAAAAATGAAGTGGAAAAAAGCGAACAGTTAATCAAAATAGAATAGAAGGAGAGAAAGGAGAGAAGAAAGAAGCAAGAAAGAAAACATGAATGAGGTAGGATGAAAGAAAGGAACAGGATGCTGCAATGTGAGAAGAGAAAGAAAGAGAGAAGAAAATGAAGAGAGACAGAAAGGAAAGAATTATACAAGAATCATTACAGAAATAAAGAAGACAAAGTTATCCAAAGGAAAAGAAAGAAAGTAAGAAAGAAGGAAAGGAAGACTGGAAAGGAAGGAGAGAAGAAGAAATCTTGCAAAAATAAGGAATGAATTGAAAGAGAAATGTAGGGGAATAAAAACAGAAATTGGAAATATCCTGAAGAAAACAAATGCAATAAGTAGAAAAGTATTCTTTCTCTTTTCTTCTATCTTTTAATGGATACTTCTTAGTTCTCCTTTCTTTATTTTTCTCTTCTTCTTCAACTCAATTTTTATTATTCCTTATTCATTCAGGTTTTTGTGTTCTTTCTTTTTCTCTCATAACCATTCTTTGCATTTCATTCTTTTTTCTTCCAATTTTTTTTTTTCTTCCCAATACTTTTCAGCTCTGGCCTTTCCCTTTCCTTCTCTCTTTTCCTTTCACTTTACTTCATGATTCTTTTTCCATTCTCTTTTTCTTTTAATCTTATCCACTCTTATCTCTCCTACTTTTTCTACTTTTTCCTCAATAACTCGTCTCCTTTTTCTATTTCTATTTTTTCAGTCGTTTCGTTTCTTTCTTATTTCTGTTCTCTTTCGCTGGCTACCCTCTTCTCCCCGCCTCCCATCTTCACTTACCTCATCCAGAGTAAAATATTGCCACTTACGTGTCCACACCAGGCGGGCTTTAATAGCAAAAGAGACATTGAAAGAATTGATGTCGAATAAGTGCTAGCTTCGGGGCAAAGAATTTGTAGTCAGCTATGGACAACATGGAGGACCCATGAAATGATGAATTTTAGGTCTGACATGTCCAAGTGCCTACTGCTGTCATTCTGGTTAGTAGTAGGTCTGTGACGTAATGATAGAGAAGTCTCTCTAGAAATAAATGTCGCACAAGATAATTGGTTTACTGTGTTGAATCATCTTGTATTCTTGCTGGTTTGGGGTTTTTGCGTTGCAATGAAGTAATTGCTCAATTGGTGGTGTGTTTAGTTCAGGATCGATAAAGTTCTGATTTGGTGTAATCAATATTATAATGATAAGATGTGTTTGTTTGTTTGTATATATGTTTGTTACCATAACACGGCAAAAATGGCTGTATGAAGCCGGATTTTTGTTCGAGTAATATCTTTGAAAAGCTTTAACTTGGAGAACAAAACAATCTCCAGATTTGCAACTAAATGATAATAGAGAGGGTCTGCGTTTTCACCCACCCAGATAACATCGTGTAACTTTTTAAAAACTTTTTTCAGTTCCTGGGTAATGAATGTTATTTCTTGATTGAAAATGTATTGAAAATGGCTATTTTCTCATCACATTTAATGTTTATGATCAAAACATGTTTTATAATTGTTTCATAGAGCCTAATTTTATGCGCCAGGAGTTGCATCAACGTCTTCCAGCTTCTCACATAGAATTTGGGTGCTTATGTCCAGATCCACCTTTGGAAGTGCACCAAGATATTCCTGCTGCCTCAAAGGAAAAGACAGCACAAAAACTTGGAGACCTTCCAGGAATGCCACCCTCTTGAAATCTCTCATGATCTCGCAGCTGATTCATCATACTTCCAGGCATCTAGCAAGGTCTTGACTCTGTTGTGTTGCAGGTAAAATGAAGTGCCTAGAATTTTCCTTGATCCCTGTTAGGCATGCCAAAATATGCGTTGTAGGCCTGGCACATCTTAGCAGAGTATTCTCTGAGGCAAAGACCAAAGCCAGTATCCTTGTCAACCCACTGATGATGATCCTGGAGTGCAATGAATTCCCCAAGAAGCTCAATGGAAAGGAGAAAGGAGTTTGGCAAAGCTTTGTCACTGTGGCTGGGATCTTTCAGGGCAATCACAAGGCTGAAAACTGAGAAGCCGGTTGAGATTATGGTGAAGAACTATGGTATAAAAGGTAGTAGGGATTCTCCTCAAAGTATATATCTTTGAAATTCGTCTTGATGAATCTAAGTAGAACATACGAATGTATTCAGGGGAACAAAGCAAGGGCTTCCTACAGGATATACTGGACTTTGAATGCCACTTCCAAGGAACATATAACGAGAACACAATGGGAAATTATATTTTGAGATCTGGTTCATGAAAGTGAATTACAGCACAATTATAAATATTGAAAATTAATCACTTCTCAATCTTTTGTGATCACTTTTGTTTAACATTAGTGTACATACATTTTGATTTAGATTCACATTTTCACCCAATGTACTGAGAGGTAAATTTCTAAATATCACTGTTGTGGTCACAAAAGCGAAGTTTGATGGTAATGAAAGGAAAAATAGCCATTTTCTATACTTTTTACACAAAAGCAATCAGAAAATAACAATTACTACCCAGGAGCAAAAAAATGCGTTGCATGGTGTAAACTATATCATAATGATCTGATTTCTCTGGGGACTTATTCCAAGTATATTAAATGCTAATCATAGCATAGTTTCTGTTATTTATCTATCCAAGTGTTTGAAAATTATCATAATATTTATTCTTTCAATAGGAAATGCTTTGATATCAAGCTTACTAGACGCAGAAGGTGACCTTTAGGTGATTGAGTTATGAGAAATAGGAGAAAAAAGATTAGTGAGATTGACCATCCAGATATTTTTAATGCAAAACTCAATCCTCAAAATAGAGTTTGGAGCCGTGTAGCGATTTGTATAAAGCTTTTTCTAATTCAATGGAAAATTTGTAATTCATCTTTCCCCACAATCATCTGCACTTGTAAGGCTCTCCGAAAATATGTATCTCATTAGAATCTCTTTTTTTCCTATCACAAATTATTAGATTGTTACACATGAATTATCAGTTTTTTTTCACATCATAGAGAATGATGGCAAAAGTGGAAGACTATCACATATTGTTTATAGAACAAAATTAGAGATATAATTCATTATCTTTGGAAGTTTTTGAGCCTCTAACATCAATGATATCTACCCAAGGATTTGGAAAAATTTCAAGCAAGATTTCTAATTAGGACATAACGCTGATCATGGTTGCTGCTAAGGAAAGCAAAGCATTTGGAGAGAACACTACTGTATTGCGTACTGTGCAGCATTGGTTCAATGGGGATGGGTCAGGAAATATGGATACTAATAGTATTTTTTGAGGGAGGCCCACACATGTTCTCAATGATGAATAATTATCAAGAGCAATTGTCAATGAACAATGGTTGAAGAGACTTTACAACTCTAACAACAACTATATCATATCATTTCAAAGCAATAAGGAAGGTTAAAAAGTTGGAAAATTTTGTCCCACATAGACTGAAAGAAATGCTCCATGTCACTGCATGACCCCATACATCTCAGCTGATAGGGTCTCAGCTTAGGGTATGAAGTCTTCCGGAATCCTCCATATCCACTTGACATTTCTCCAGTAGATTATCATCTTTTCAAGCATTTGAATTCTATATTTGTAACAATAAATTTGATAAAATAGAGGCCATGTTTGTTTTTTTGAATCTGTAACCAGTAAACTGGAAAAATTTTTTTCAGAGATGGCATGATATCATTAGAGCAGTAGTCTCCAAACTTTAGTTACTTGGGGGACTCTTTTTCAATAATTAATCTTTCTAGGGAACCCCTTCAAAAACATCTCTCCTTTCTCTCTCTCTCTCTCTCAATATATATATATATTTGCATCTGTATGAAACTATTGGATTTTAGCCTTGTTTATGGAATTATTGGAATATGTATAAACCCAAATGTAAAGGCCACAAAGGAAGCTTTCATATATTGAAGAATTATAAAGAATTTATTGCCAAAATGTCACTTTGTTCTATGGAACCCCAGGGTTCTATGGAATACAATTTGAATACCACTGCATTAAAGGATCATTGGAAAAAGGTTATTGCTTCAAACGGGACAAACATATTAAACATTTACCGCTTTTTCTGGTTTATATCATTCTTCATTTTATTATTCAAATAACTACATTTCATTGGTAAAAATCTTATACCAAATGATACCTAGTGTTTTGATTGCTTTTTAAAGAATATTGGGCCTCACATGGAGAGACCACAAGACAGTACAGTACATCCAAGAAAAGACAAGAGTCAGAGACATCATAGAATCCATTAAAAATATCAAATGGTGGTGGGCTGGCCATGTTGCAAGAATGGCAAACAACCAATGGACATCATGACTCATGACATGGATCCCCTGAGATCACATGCGCAACCGAGGCCAGCAGAATATTAGATGGAGAGATGAGCTAGACAAGTTCAGGAAGCACTGGCTCCGCGACGCCAATAGTAGAGAAGTGTGGCAAATCCTGGGGAAGGTCTATGTCCAATGACGGACGTTAAAAGACTGATGATGATGATGATGATGATGAATCACTATCTGAATAACAGCAAGAGTGAGAAAACCCACAACAAAGAAATTCTTTGAGAGATGGTCTGTCAGCCAGTTCCAAGTGGTTAAGAGAATGAAAAACTTGTCTCACAAACCAGTGAATACATTCCTATCTGAATGCACCGATCTAGTCTTAAGAGCCAATGATAATAGCTCAATTACTGATTGGGTACTTTGTGGATGTGTCTTTGGATCAAAACTGGTTATAATTAACAAATAAACAACTATCTCTTTAATGACAGAGTATCTAAATATCTATATTGAAGTCAATAGACTTAAACTATTATAAAGCTTAATAAATAACTCAGTACTTCTTGGCCTTTTTAACTCTGAAATATGTAATCTGGACTGCCAGAAAACCGTTACCTGAACAACATCTTTTTATTATACAAAATATAGAGAGAGAGACAGCTGATAACTGAGGTGTCGTTTTTTTTAAAGTTCAAGAAGTAAGGTGGTGTCATATCTAATAAAAAGAAAGAATATTTCTCATAATTGTTTTCAAATTTGCTTAAAAGTTTAAAGATTGATTGCGTCTGACATATATGGATAGACAGGGCTCATGTATATGAGTGACAGGCGCACAAGGTGAAAAAAAAACACAAAACAACAGAAAAACAACAATAAATGTAGTTATTGCTCAGATTTATATCAAATCATAAGATCTGACCTTTTTGATTTTGATTGACAGTCATAGAAATAAAGACAGCAAATATCTAAATTTACACTTTGATCAGGAAGCAAATAGATCCACAGTCCAATGAAATCTCTTGGATTTTCAGAAAAAAAATACTTCCACCCACAACCATTCTCCCTCTTCCTCTTCCTTTCTAAATGCATTCGCACACACACATACACACACACACACACACACATAAAATTAACAAGTAAAAACTGAGGTTGATTCAGTCGAGGATGATATAAATGACTATTAAAAGGATTTAGATTCAGCTCCTATTGATTATTTTATGTATTTAAACTGCATTACAAACACAGACACACGCATTTACCAAATGCATTACAGATTATGTACTATAGAAATGCATTGCAGATAATTTACTATGAAAATGCATTACAGATGATTTACTATGAAAATGCATTACAGATGATTCACTATAGAAATGCATTTCAGATGATTTACTATAGAAATGCATTGCAGATAATTTACTATAGAAATGGATTGCAGATGATTTACTATGAAAATGCATTACAGATGATTTACTATGAAAATGCATTACACATGATTCACTATAGAAATGCATTGCAGATGATTTACTATGAAAATGCATTACAGATGATTTACTATGAAAATGCATTACACATGATTCACTATAGAAATGCATTGCAGATGATTTACTATGAAAATGCATTACAGATGATTTACTATGAAAATGCATTACAGATGATTTACTATGAAAATGCATTGCAGATGATTTACTATGAAAATGCATTACAGATGATTTATTATGAAAATGCATTACAGATGATTTACTATAAAAATGCATTACAGATGATTCACTATAGAAATGCATTTCAGATGATTTACTATAGAAATGCATAGCAGATGATTTACTATGAAAATGCATTACAGATGATTTACTATGAAAATGCATTACAGATGATTTACTTTGAAAATGCATTACGGATGATTTACTATAGGAATGCATTGCAGATAATTTACTATAGAAATGGATTGCAGATGATTTACTATGAAAATGCATTGCAGATGATTTACTATGAAAATGCATAACAGATGATTCACTATAGAAATGCATTGCAGATGATTTACTATGAAAATGCATTGCAGATGATTTACTATGAAAATGCATTACAGATGATTTACTATGAAAATGCATTACAGATGATTTACTATGGAAATGCATTGCAGATGATTTACTATGAAAATGCATTGCAGATGATTTACTATGAAAATGCATTACAGATGATTTACTATGAAAATGCATTACAGATGATTTACTATGGAAATGCATTACAGATGATTTACTATGGAAATGCATTGCAGATGATTTACTATGAAAATGCATTGCAGATAATTTACTATGAAAATGCATTGCAGATGATTTATAATGAAAATGCATTACAGATGATTTACTATGGAAATGCATTGCAGATGATTTACTATGAAAATGCATTGCAGATGATTTACTATGAAAATGTATTACAGATGATTTAGTATGAAAATGCATTGCAGATGATTTACTATGAAAATGCATTTCAGATAATTTACTGTAGAAATGCATTGCAGATGATTTTCTATAGAAATGCATTTCAGATGATCTATACTTATATTCGTTAGAATTGTGACTATGTTTCACTTCTCCTCCCTAATGATACATTTCAACTGGAGATAATTATTCAAGGTGCCTCCAAAATGTTCAGGATTAGAGAGTGGAAAAAAATCCTGGTTGATTTGTAACAAAGAACAAGAAATTCCCACTGGTCCTCAAAACAAGTGTATACAACCAATGTATCCTCCTGATAGTCAACTATGGACTTACCACATAGTTCTCCAGATATCACATGTGGAAGTAAGGCTGGCAGATTACAAGGTGGAGAGACAAACTAGTATTGGCTCTGCAACGCCTATGATAGAGAGGTCTGGCAAATCCTGCAGAAAGTCTGTGTCGAACGATAAAAGATTGATTATGATGAAGGGGCTTTGAGGTGGGATTCTAAATACTACTTGATGATAATGCTGAATTGTCTGTGCTTCTAATTGGAAAATGCAATGATGTCATTTCATAACACTTATTCCATTCACATTTAGTCTTTGAAAACCATCTTTTTACATGACTTAATATTTGGGATGACACTATTATTTTGTAAATTTTTTATACGTGTTGATCATTTTTAAAGAACACAAAATATGGAGAGGGTAGAGGGGTTTCTATGTCCACCCTCAAATTTGTCACCAAAATGTGAAAATAAGTTCTGCCACTTATTTCACTTCTTGGGGTTAAAATCGAGGGGAAATTTTCTTCATTTCTAAGTTTTCAAAATTTTCCTCCCTTACAGGGGTCAAAATTGAGAAGAAATGTTTTTTTTACATGGATTTTTTTTCTATGATTCAAGACAAATGGAATCAGTGTTGTTATATTTGTAGTCTTCTCCCTCCCCTGGGCAATGCCAGGTATTATTACTAGTTTACTGAGAAAATGCATTTTAGATCATCTACTATGAAAATGCAGAGCAGATGATTTACCACAAAAATATTGCAGATGATTCATAATGAAATTGTAGACGATCTACTATGAAATTGCATTGCAAAAGTTTTTTCATGAATATTCATTGCAAATGTTACATGATTATGTATTGAGAATGATAGAAATGAACTTAAGAATATTGGAAAAATCGAGTGCCTTAATTGTCAATCTAATACTGATTATCTACAAAGATGTTTCTGTGTGTTACCCAAAGCCTTCATGCACCTTTCATTCTATCCCCCTTCCCATTAAACCTCTGCGTCATTTTTTGTCCTATAATCTCACAATGTAACCAAAGTCTATCCATACATACATATGCAGTGTACGCTATAAAGATTTAACCATTAGTTTTTCAGATTTATTCAATATTGAATAGTGGCATACGTAGAGTACAAAGGAGATATATTCTGCAGTTAATACAGAGTTCATACAAGTCATTATTTTCCGATATGACCATCTTTTGCCTTGATAATTGCCTTGAGGCAAGAGGTGACTTTATTCAAATTGAACTGGAATTTGACAAGATACTTATGTAGCTCCCCCCCTATACTTTTAGTTAAGAATTGCACACAAAACCCTTCTTTTAGCGAGATATCAAAAACATCACTTCTGATAATGTCTCTGAACACACATGATCAAATGCTCACATGCCCCAGCCGGGTATTCTTTCTCTCTCTTTCCTCCTCCCTAAGATTGGTTTCATTTTGCTGGCCTCTTAGCTGATCCTAATTTAACAATTTTTCCATTGTGATCAATCTCTGTACTAACATTGCCCATTTCAGTTCAATGGTGTAGCAGCATCTCACATATGCACAGTTACACAGCAACTCAACCATGTCCTTATCATGTGTTCCAAGCGCATATACACCTCTGACCCTTATAAATGAAATGGCAATGCTTTTCACTACCTAATAGTCATGATGATCTGTCCTCTAATTCTTCTTACTTTGGGAAGCCAAAATGGATTAAACTCCATGTGTTCTCTGCCTTACATAGCCTGTTCATCACGTGTCTCAAATGTCAGAGAATGGCCCCCAAGTTGCACACAACTTGGTAGATAGACATAAACACCAAACCCAGTCTCCATAACAATTCCTTGGTATGCTCCAAGTCTCATGGATTCAAAAGCAGTTCAGGCACCTCTGCTTTGACTCTAATGACAGCGACAATCATGGTAACAAAGCTCCCACCTTTTGCTTAGAAGCTATCTCTTTTCCTCTCTCCTCTACATGATCAATCATAATAATGGTTTCATTACTTGTACTTCATTTTCATTCTTTATTCGTCATTCATGTTCATGTATTAAATGTATGTTTGATTTGTCCATTCAAATACTTGTATGAGTCCTCTTCACTTTGTTTCATTTCTGTGTCTACATCTGTACCTGGCAGGTATGCTCTCCATACATCTCCCTTCCTTCTTCAACATTTCTACTGCCGTTCAGGAAGGCTTTCAGCATGAACCATATAAAATCAACCATTTTGAGGATTCATTACAGCCGCAAACTCAAAACCTTCTCATAAGACCAAATGAAGACCACTGAATATCCTCCAATATTTTCTTCTGCCTGTCAAGTTGTTTCTTTTTTGAGGCTCCTAAAATCCAGGGTCAACGTTGCATTTTATACATCTTCAACCCTTAATCCTTATTCATGGATCTTCTCAATGATATTCTCCGCTCTTTTGTAGTTCTCCTGTTTGGAATTGACTAATGAAATTGTAAGCATAGAAAGAAGAAATGTTTGAGATGCACTGAGCTAAATTTCAAACTCCTGGGTCAAAACCCCTAGTTTATGAGACACAATTACATGATGGCACATCCTGTATACATGAGTCTGTTTTCTATTTTTTGTATGTCAGATAACTAATCAGCTCTGACTGTATTTAAAAACATTTTTCATGTGCACAGCAAAGTCCCCACTTCAAAATACTTGGTCTTAAAAACAATTTTCTCCCCTTGAAAATTTGTGGCAGCCTAATAAGTTATACAAGCCCTAACTGGTTTGCTGCTATGGGCAAAATAACTTGCATTGCAAGTCGTCAGTCCAGTGCCACAGATGAAATAACCCATCTCATGGTAGTGTACTAACCCTTTTTTTCTTTAATACATTTATGTTTATATTAGGCTTTTGATATTCGGTTGTACATTCTGGTTGCTTTGTACAGAAATAAAACCGTTTTAAACATGTAATAAAGACTATCTATTTTCATCAGTTTTTCATGAGTACTACAACATAATTACCATTACAGCAGCTCCTTTCTCAGGCTACATAATGACTCTGAGCCCTTTCAGCTCCAAAAAGGGAATGAGACAAGGTGATACAAGCTCGCCCAAACTCTTCTCAGCCTGCCTTGAGATGATCTTCAGAAACCTAGACTGGGAAAATAAAGGAATCAGAAAAGATAGCAAATGCCTAAGTAAACTCAGATTTGCAGACAACATCGTCTTTTGCAACAGAGAAACTTCATGACCTCCAACTAATGCTAGATGAACAGAATATAGAGAGCAAGAAAGTTAGCCTTCACATGAACTTCAGCAAAGCAAAGGTCATGTGTAACAAACATGTTGGAAATAAAGACATAATGATCAAAATTGAAAACACAAAACTGGAGAAAATAGACCACTACATATACCTAGGACGATGAATCTCCAAAGAATCACTCTCTGATAGCAAGCCTTTGGCAGAGCCAGCTCAACCTTCAAGAGCAAGAAAATCCCATTAGTCTTAAAAAGAAGGGTATACAACTAAAATATCTTCCTTATAGTCACCTACAGAGCTGAAATATGCAACCTAACCAAGAGACTGACCCTCAAACTGAAAACCATGCAATGTTGCATATCAAAAAATCATGCTCAACCTCACATGGAGAGATCATAAAACAGCGCAATATATTAGAGAAAAAACACGAGCCCGAGACATCATTGAATCAAATGGCAATAGGCTGGTCACGTTGCAAGAATGGCAGACAATTAATGGACGTCAGGACTTACGATATGGATCCCTACATCTTAAAGTGAGCCCTGCGGAATACAAGATGGAGAGGCGATCGAGACTAATTCAGAAAGTATTCGCTCCACGATGTCCACAATAGAGAAGTGTGGTGAATCTTGACAAAGGTCCATGTCAAACAACGGATGATAAAAGACTGATGATAATGGTTTCATGAGAAAAATCTGGCACAGGAATTGCTATATCAAAAAATGTATTTGGCAGTGAGTAGTTTGGTAATAGAATTTAGATGCGCATGTGCTTTAGAGACTAATTGATAAAAAATCATTAATCATTTTGGAGTTATCATCCTATCAACTTAACAGATTTTGATTTATCATGTTCCTGACATACAACCAGAACCATAATTAAGATGGTAAAAACTGTGCAGCTGAACAGAGCCTTAAGATTTTTGGCAAAACATTTCAGGCTTAAAAATAGTTTTTATCTTTTGGATTTGATTGACATTATTTATAAGTTTGCACCTGAAAAAGCAAGGGGACTTGATCTTTTTATAACAGATGTGTTTCAATTCCAGGATTTATTATGTTACACAGAGATGGATTATTGACCAAAAAAGACTTTACATTAAAACATGAATCATAATTTTATGAATTTTTCAGTTCTGTTTGGATTTTTAGAAAGTAATAGCTGAATATATAAATGGAAGGGCCCCTCAGAAATACAATGCACTGGGCCCCATCAATGTTAAATTTGACACAGCATTTAACCACTGACTTTGAGTCAAATTTTATGTTTACTTAAGATTTATAGTGTTGCTGGTTATACATCAAAAGTAAAAAACATCGTCTCATTCAATCTTTTTCTTTTTTTGTCAAATTATCTCTTTTTAGCTTTGGTGTGACAGAACATTTTGCTTATTTTATGAGATTTATTTTTTCCATGTTTATCTATATTGGGTTGGCCAAAAAGATTGTTCCTTTTTCGTTCTTTGTATTAGAAGCTTTTAGTTTCAATTAACTTAATTCAAAGAAATCACTTTCGATTTTATGGTTCCACTCTCAGGCAATGATCTCTGAGAAAGTCTGAATTTCCGAAACACCAATGTGAATGCTATCAGGCACAAACTAAGGGGCCCAATTTAGCCTACACTCACATTGTAAATGAAACCGCCTCTAAAAACTTGTTCGGGAGAATTTAAAAAAAATCCACAAAGAACTGTTTTTTTGTAGACATAATAAGGAGTGAATGTTTATACTTTCAGCCCTCTTGCTCTACTAGTGTGGTATAATACATACATAGCAAGCCAGCCAGTTAGCCAACCATCCAAACTTGCTTAAAAACTGGAGAAACCTATATTGATAGTTCTGGTTGACTGTTTCTGATAAGGTCTTGTGTCGTACTAGAATAAAGTTTAGTAAATATTTCGAACAATGAGGGTTTCTACCATGAAAAAGTACCTACCAGCCTCATCTTGGAGTGGGTTACTGATGATAAGTAAATTGCAAGTTAGTTGTTTTAACAAAGCAAAGACAGTTATGTAGGTTGACTGACTGTTTATGAGAGGGGTCGTTCGCGTATGATACTAGCCTTGCTAATTTAAACTTTTATTAATGAAACTTAATTGCCTTATAGGTGTTTTTTACATTGCAAATTAAGTGGCGCACAGTGAGGACCAAACTCATCATAGTAGTAATAGACTGCAAGTCTGATTATTCACTCATATGGAACTGTCATGTGACCAACATCATTGACACCAAGCTATAATTGGGGATGATTAATTATAAAATTGGGAAAAAGGGGTGATAAATGAATGAATTACTTGTGTTGGCCAGCGATCACTAAAAAATGACTAAATTTTCAGAAAATCAGTATGAATGATGCTGGATGCAAACTAGGTGACCGATTTAGCATAAGTGTACATTACGGATTGACCCCCCCCCCAAAAAAAAACCAATGTAGTGGGAGATTTACAAAAGAAAATGTTTTCTCAAAACATAATGTTGAGTAAATGTTTGAATTTTTAACCCTCTAGATCCATTAGTACAGCCTGTATCGTAGATAGATACATACATATACATTCATACGTACATACCCAACCATCCAGCTAAACCAGCTTAAAAACTGAAGAAACCTTTGTTGATAGTTTTGATTGTTTTTGTAGATGGTTTCTAGTACAGTACTAAAATTCAAAAAGCTAGCACCTTGAGAATTCCAGTACAGTACTCTAACCACTAAATTCTTGCCCATCACATTTAAATTGAACATCATGGATAATATTTAGTAGATAGGATTCCTGGCCACATAGCATTATCTCTGTTTACTTATCAGAGGAACGTCATGCAATCTTCACATCAAATGTAT